>VXAU01005200.1:29197-95069 GCA_013399695.1 Formicarius rufipectus
CAGAATAAAAAAACAGTAGCTTAAACTGTCATCTGCATATCAACCAACTTGTTGCCATCCCATGATTAATCTGTAATCGGTCCTTGAAACAGGCTTGTGCTGCCCCAGATATATAGATCCTCTCTCTCTGGGAATGATTTCTACTCCAAAATATAGCCCAGAAATTTTGGCCCTGTTTCACTTAAAGATTGTTACAGCTTTTTCAGAAAAATGAGTGTTGGCCACTACTATCAGCTCAGAATTTAGGGTCCTTGCAGAGGAAAGTGCCAGAGAATTATCCATCTTAACCTTCCACTTGATTCAGTTTCAGAGGTCTGATCTTTTATGAGTTCTTTGTTTGGTAAGTGAAAATACAATCAAAGGAAAAGTGAGCCTAGTCATCCTGAAGTGGGTCAAGACTTTTCTTAAAAAATATTTCCTAATCCACTACATTAATACTTGATTTTGTGGCAATCGGCAGGCTTCCTAGGCATTTTTTTATTTTATTTTATTATTTTTTCACACCATCTAGTGGTGGAAAATGAGAGATGCAGGTACTGACTGGAGCGGTGTGTTATGTATCCAAAATGGTGTCATAAATTCAGGTTCAGCTGAACGTAGCTATGGCTTTATTGGCTTTCTATCATATGTCAGCCAGGTATGAACACTGCTCTTGAAAAATCACATTTTGCTGATAAGGAAGTAAGTATGGGTATAGCAGCATAGTAGTAGGAAGGGTGAAGCATTAACAAAATATCAAGCATATTTGTCCAACATGTAATAGTTCTTTGTTTTACAGTGAAATATAAATGGTATAGCCTACTCTGATGAACAGGATAAGGTAGATATGCATCTCTTGCAGAAGTAGTTATGCCAAAGCAATATATTTTTACCAGATTTTCACATACCTTTATAGAAATTAGGGGAAAAGTGACTATTTTGTTTCCAAGAAAAGAGATTGTTGGTACAACAGAAGTAATTATGAACCAGTTTAGCGAATTTATAGAATTTAAATAAAGCAAGAGGAGCAATATAATACATGTAAGTTTCTAGGTACATGCCTTTCAGAAAAATGAGCATGGTTTGTTTGGCAGTGTTTGCTTCCTAAAATAGCTAAGCATCATGCAAAGACAAGCCCCCTATAATTTGCTTTAAACTGAGCATCAAAACTCAATGTTTTTGCAATGAACATGATCTCATATTCTGTCATCAGAGATCTCTATACCTACCCCGTGCAATTACTGTAGAAAAGCATATTTTTCTTGTTTTAAAGGTGCATTAAAAAACTGTTTAAGTTATTATGTACTTATGTCAGTTGTGGCTTTTGTGTGGCAGTGGCCCTACAGACTTTTAAAAAAATAACCCAAACCAACAAAATTAAAAACAAACAAAAAAACAACTTCTGTCTAGGATTTTCTACCTTTGAATTTTTCCTTCAGAAGCTGAGTTTTTAATCTGAGCAGAATTAACAGAACTATCACAATACTTCTGGGTAACTTCTCTTTCTTTAAAAAAGTAGTTAACTTTTCAGATTAATTGATTGATGTGTCTGTACAGATATATTATTGTTATTTTAATTTATAATATTCCTGAATATTCAAGTGTCTTTTATTACTTATGCTATGAGTTATGTGAACTTTCAGAAAATTATATACCACTATTCCATTATGCAGTAAAAAAATGTTTTATAGTTCTACTGATAAAGGGACTCATTAATTACATTTCTTAGTGAATATTGACTAATAGAAATATAACACTTTGGAGTCCTGTTTGCTAAAAGGATGATTGCTCTTAACTCCTACTCATTTATGGGTTTGCCTTTGCTTTCAAGCCCATGTGATAAATGGGAAAACAGACCATGATATAGCAATCACTTTTATAAATCTTCCATTGCACTACACAAGAAATCAATTTCCAGAAACAAAGATAACTGTGAATGGAGGTAGCTCTGGTTTTTTTCCTAAGTTTCATATGCACAATTTATGCAAGTGCAGCACTTGCAGTAATAGTCTGTTTGCTTTAAGTATGTGTTTTGTATTGTGAAATTACGTAGTTTCATTGGCCATACACACCTAATAACAAAAATTTACCTAGATGGTAGCAGGCACCTGCTTAGTAGAATTTAAAGCTTTAATTTAAATTTAATTTAAATTTATTAATTTCTTTAATTTAAAGCTCATTTAATATCCATCTTATTTATATTTATATTGAAATAGCAAATAATACTTCAAAATCAGAAAATATATCTCAAACTGGAATTCTCCGTGCCTGTTATTATTTCATTACATGCCAATACTGTTCACTCTGCTATTTATGATTCACGGAAGTCTTATTACTTAACCTTTTGCTCTAGTGTATTTTATGAAAGTAGAGCATTAACTTGGTGTTTAGATAACCCTTTATTCAGTGATTGTAGGTTTCCAGTGTGGTAGATTTTTATTCTTTCAATTCAGTAAATGTCTGTTAAAATGCTCATATCTCAACCATATTTTTTAATTATTGAAAAGACAAAGAATCTCCATCACTCAGGTTACTACTTATGAAATAAAGTGCAACTTAACAATGCAGCTGTTTCAGAATCACTGTGAACATTTTGTGCACTATCTGTATAATCTTAATAAAATGTATTTATTAAGTATTTTTTCAAAAAGGTATCAAAGGCAGGTTTCTCTAGTCAGGCTGTTTTCTGGCTGATCATACTGAGATCCATATTTAACAGTAATTTCTGTTTCCATGACCATACTGCCTATGACTCCCCTAGCAAAGAGAGAGTACCAATAGGAGCAGATTTGCAGAGTGAAACACATAGTGCTTGAGGCCCTGGTGTCCACACCATGCTTTTTCAAAGCTGCTTGATGTCTGAAGAGATCTAGCATGGTTTTGTGGAGTGAGACCAAATTAGTGGTTAGACCACATTCAAGTGTGTCTTCCATTTTTGTTTCATCTGAAACAGATGTAGTGTGTGTGCTCTGAGACCAAAGGCTCTACAAAGTTAGCCAGTGTGGAGAAAGTGGGAGCATTGGGAGATTCACTTCAGTGGTATGCTTCTGATCAAAACTAAAATGCTGTACAAAGTTGTGCATTACCCCCTTTCTGGCTTGTTTAGGTATATTCCTCATGGAAGGGGAATAAGTACATGTCTAAACACAAGATAAGAGTGAAGGCCTTTAAACAGAAGGTTAGTTAAGACTAATGCAAAGTGGCTTTAGGTCTGCTGGATTGCATATGGATAATATTTAAGACTTTATCTACCTGATTAGAAAAAAATTTGGCCTTGTGTCATCTAATGGAAAATAAAATGGCCTTTTTATTGTTCCAGGGTGTTTTCTGGGGACACTTTGGCTTCAGAATTCAGTCTGCTTACTGTGATTTATATTGGAAATCTTTAATTGGTGTCTATTTTGTCTCATGTCATTGTGGGAAATAAAACCTAATAATGCAACCGTACAATAAATCTGAGGCTTATATTTTTAAAGATGACTATTTTATTGCTGTCTTAAACCAACTCTACTACCTGTGAAGAAGTCTCATTCAGTTACCTAAAGCATCTGTCATTCTCTGCTTTTTACAGAAAATGCTGTTCTGTGCCAAAACTGCTCCCTGGTTGATAGTGTATCATTCAACAATTACACCAAAGGAAGTTCTAAAAGTTTTTAGCTAGGCTGAATCTCTTGGATGAATTAGAGATGTTTTAAAATATTATCTTTCCAAAATTGCCCCCCAGGATAATTTTGAAAAAAATTATCTCTACTTCCCACACTTATTCAGCTTGATAGCAGAGGCTACTTATTTTAAGCCCAAAGAAGGCTATAGATAGATTTTACTTTTCAGTTTAAAGGTTTGCAGGTATTCAACCCATAAGTGAATATTACTCACAGAGAAGCTGGAATAGGGAAGGAGAAAAGTCTTGAATTCTCCCACTTCAGTAGTGTTTTTTTTTTTTTTTAAATACCACTGGATTGTTTTCTTCAAGGCATTGAAACAGCATAATGGGTTTCAGCAACTCTTTTTAAAAAACAAGACAAATAAAAAGCCCCACTCCACATACACGAAAAAACATACCATATGTATTGAACAATGGGGACTAACTGCACAAGAACCAGATGTTCTCAACTTTTGCTGAAGTCAGTAGAAGTTAATATGGTGCAAAGCATCTGGAGAACCTAATTTAGGCAGAGGATCTGTTCTAAAGGTAGAGACTGTTTTGGAAATTTTCTCTTTTTGCATATTAGAATTGTCTTTTACAGAGGACTAAAATCTTGGATTTAAGAAATAGATGTAGAAAATAGGTCGTGTATTTCTAGCTACTGTGTTTTCCCTAAGTGCAAAAGCTTTTATGAGCAGAGTCTCCTGGAGTCATGGGTACATGCACATCAGTGCAGTGAAATTGGTGGGATGGGGACAAGAAATACCTGCTCACAGTGTGTTCAATTGAGAATATTTAAGGAAACTGTAAACTCTGATGGGATTTCTCCCTCCCCCTCCACACCCCCCCACCAACTCCCGCTATCAAAGCATGCTGTACAGAGAGTGTTTTGCCAGCATGTTAAGTCATACCCTGTTCCTTGCTGACTTGCAAAATTACTTCACTTTGTTTAATAAATTTCTGCAGGCCAAAAAAAAAAAGAAAAAGCCACTCTATGACAGTGAAAATGCAGAAGGAGTGTTAGGAAGTCTTTGGTCATTTGTTAAGGTTGTTGTTTCGTATTATTATAATATATTCCATTGCCCTCGTGGCTTGTCTGCCAGGGGTTGTGGTGGTCCCCTCCTCTCCTCAGCCCTGCTAATGTTGCCTGGTATGGCAAATGTGCTCCCCGTCACATGGCAGAGCGTGGCCACACACTTGTGCATTCTCCTCATTGCAGGGTGGCTGGATCTGGCCCTGCCCCCCTTTCCTATCCCTCTATTTGCCTTGGAGCAATTCATTTTGCAGTTATTGAATTTCTTTGGAGAGTTATTTTCATACAGTGAGCATCACAGCACCTCTGGATCTTGATAGCGTTTCTACATAAGGAGAAAGAAGCTTTGTGTTAGTAATTACCTAACATTGTCAGGAGCTGACTGCAGGCCTCTTTCTAGTGATAACAGAATAACCACATAATGTAGCTTTATAGCACATGATTAATAGAAAATAATTACACATCCTACAAAGGGATGCAATATTTCTTATAAATTGACTACAATGGTTTCCTGTAGATTAAAGGACTCTTCATTATTTTATCAGTCCTTCTGAAGTATAGTTGCTTGCCTATATTAGCAGTGATATTAAGAGCTGAGTGCAATGAGGGATTCCAGATGGTAAACCCAGTGGTACCTGAGATCTGAAGCTGATGCTTGCAAAAGCACCGTGCTTCCTAACTTTTATTCATAGAAAACTCCTAACTGTATTGATATCCTTCTGCATATTAATCATTATTTCCCACAAATATGGACTCTAGACTTTTATTCTACACATCTTAAGCAGCAGTAATAGACATATGGACCTCACAACAGCAGTCTATTAATTAAATTATATTGCTGTGAGGGAGTTTATAATTGATAACATTGATAGAAACAATACATCAATTTGGATTTTATGTGTTACTTCAGGAAAGGACTAGGGCGCTGCTTATCTGCCTCACTAGTTAAGCACTCTTGTAGCACTGAGGACAGGAAGGAGTGGTTAGGAGTTTAAAGAGAAATGTCTGTATTTTAATCAGTTTAAAAGGGAGTGCCATTTAATTATTCTAAAACCTGAGATTAAAGTTTTATGTTCTTGGTAGCCAGGTATCTGTATTATATTTTTGTTCAGACTTGTACAGACTGCAGATAGTTTAATTGGGATTCATGTTGCTCTTGAGACTCATGCAAAGAATAGTAATGTAAAGTAAGAGCTTCTGTATTGCAATATTGTCTGTATGGTATAATGGTTGCAGTGAATCCTTAAATTAGTTTACTAGTCCGTTACATCAACATTCATTTCATCTTCTCATTTAGCTTCGTGCCAGAGCAGTAAGTGGTGTATTAGTAAGTAGCAAAAACCAGAAAGTTTTCAAAACAGCAGCATGCTTTTAATTTTAATTTGAGGTATCTGAATTGTTTCTTTAAAAACAATTGTTTCTAAGTTCATGTAGTGTTGCTAAGTGGAACATTTTCAATGGGTAATGTAATCCACAGGCTTTTTCTGTTCCATTTGTCATATGCAGTTTAATGACTGCTTAACTGACCCACTTCCCTCATTTCATGTATTGTTTGTTTTTTTGGCTGATGTCTAGCAAAACTTGCTTAATCACTCTTGTCAGTCACTTCACAAATTCCATGTAGCAGCTTAAAATCTTTTGTTGCTTTCTCTTGGAGAGATTTATTGCTGAGATTCCAGTAGTATACGTGAGTGCTGTTCCTTTCAGCAATTTCCACTGCTGTCTTGAAATCCAGTTTGTATATTTAAACAGTGTATTGTGAGATAAAGCATAGATTTTTAAACAGCCTGATCTGGAACATTATAAACCTCAGCATCAAGATATTGTTTTGCCTTTAAGGATTTGGGGTGTAATGTGAAGCCCATGGGAAAAGTTATGAGCGGTTCTTAACTTCTGTGGAGAGCAGTCTGCACTGAGGATCAGGTTCAGATACCTGTAGACTTTCAAGACCAGACCCAACCCCAGCACTGTTCTGCAGTGGAAGGGGGAAGAAGGTGGAATTCTTTTTGCAGCTTTCTCGTTGGCACGTTCACATCATAAATGAAGGTTTTCCTGCTGCTTTTTATGTGGGTTTTCTTTAAATCACTCTTGCTGCAGTATTTTATGGTTAGTAGGGTAGAATCTTTTAAATCATCCATTCACTGTTAAGAAAGAAAATATTTCATTTAAGACTGGTGTTCAGCCTTCCACAGTTAGAAAGTATTAAAGTGTGTGTGTACCTGCATGCAAGCATTTTTAAAAAAGGGGCAAAAATGAAAAGGGGGGAAAAAAGAAAAAAGGCAGGGCCCATATGAAAATGGGCCATCAGCAGGGCTTCATTGTAGTTAAGCACAGGGAGAACTGCGCACACTAAGCACCTCATAGGACCCCAGAGAACTCTTGACCAGGCAAAACATGCCAGCAGCAAATCATTATTGCTTGGGCTCTAATGAAACTCCATTAACCCTTAAGCTTCACTTGACTATTTATAACCAAAAAACTTTATCTACAGTAAAATAATAGCTTAATCTCAGTAAGACCAGTAATTGAAAATCCTACAGCCTTTTCTTATCAGAACAGTTGTAGTGGGAAGCAGGTGTTGCTTTTTAGATATCTGTGTATTTTGTATTTTCCATGTTTGTTCCAAAGTAATTTCTATCTTACTAATGATTCAGGTTTGAATGGAGTCTCTGTTTTAATAATGCTTCATTTGTAACTCAGTATATGTGTGTGTGCAATTTCAGCTGTTAGAATTTATTGAACCACTGTTAGGATTGATCTTAAAATATTTATCTCATAGGAAAAAATTAAATTTGGATACCACAATACTCTTATTTGGTATTGCTTTTGGAAGATATGATTTCTTTAAACTATTATAGTTCATTTTGTTTCATATTTATCTCACTAAGCCTAAACAAATTTCAAAGAAAAGTGCATTAGTCATCTGTCAGGCATATGAAATCTGCCATAGAATTTTCTGCAATCCTAAAGCAATAGTAGACTTTGTCTATAGAAAAACATTATATGTTAGATATAATGTTCCCTTCACATGAGCAGAGTAGTTTTTAAAATAAGTTGGTTGTAAGTTTCTTAGAGTTTAACCTTGTCATACTGAAAGAATCCCTGTTGATTCTTATATGTCAGTGTTGTGCTACTAGATTTTAGAGTACAAAGAGAAGGATTTTATATTTGTGATGAATAGAGGGTAAGGAGGTAGGCTATTTTTAGTAGGTGTTAGAGAAGCATGACCATAAGTAAGAAATTTTCCTGAGTATGCCTCGTCTTTTTAAAATTTAGCTTCTGCCTTTGCCTAACTCTGCATGTGAAGCCTATAACAAAAAGATATAATGTTTTAATTTTGAGTTGAAATGATTATAGCTGTATATAAGAGAAAGCATCCATAAGGAGTTGCATACAAAACTCTATTGCATTTATATCAGACTAAAGGTTAATACTGCATATTGTTTTCAATTAGGAGTACGATGAATATGGCTGGTGGGTAGGAGAAATGAAGGGAACCATTGGCTTGGTGCCTAAAGCCTACATAATGGAGATGTATGATATTTGAGAGGCCTGGGTAAGTACATTTTAATCCAATCTTCTGTAATGGCTTCTATGTTCCCTTGTTCTCTGTTTCATAAGTATGTCTTTCCTGGAACCTTTGTAAGAGTCCTGTTAATATAAAGATTATGGCAAAATATATTGAAGGTTTAATTAAAATACTTTTTTTTTCTGGGACTCTGTATGAAATATTAAACCACAGTGTACAAAAGATGATATATTTAATAAATGTTCCTTTTGCATATTTAAGAAAAAAATAAAATTGGTGGTGTTCCTAGTTAGTTTTGTTACTTCAGTAATGTGTTTGTATCTGTCTGTGCGGAAAACTGCAGAAGGGGATAGATATTTGGACATAGATAAGCGTGTTTGAGGTTTTTTGGTTAAGGATGAACTTTCAACTTCCCTCTCCCTAATCAGGAGAAATCTACACTTGAAATCATGAGTGCCACGCAGCTGCAGTTACAGACCCAGGCTCTGAAAGAAGATTCTGCTGTACACGTTTTGTGGTTTCAGTGAATGTAGTCAGATCATTGCCTTGTGTATATTAAACATTATAAACTGTAATTGATCATAATCCTATGGAAATGCTCCTCTTAACCACTTTTTATAGAATTGTAATGATAGGAAATGAAATAGATGGTAATTAACATATGGGGCACAAGCAGTCATATAGTGCCTGCTGCTTCTCAGCATGTTAGCAGCACTCTATATAGCTGTAGATTGTGTACTTACAGGGAATTTTGCTATTTTTTCCTGTTCCTCAGATTTAGAAAAATTAAGATGAACTTTGAGGGTAAACTATTACTCAATTCATGCCTGCATTAACTTTTTGATAGTCACTGTTCTTCTTATGCACTTTCATCAGAAAATCAAGGGCGATTTATGTGTAATATTGCAAGTCTTCAGGGTATTCTGTTTCCAATTCTTTTTTTTTTTTTTTTTAATGTTAGATTTTAGCCAGTGATTTATTTTTGTCATATGTTTAGTATTTATTTTATTGTTAATTACTGCTTTGTTGGCACACAGCAAAGGCTTCATTCTTTTGCTGATGTAATAATTTGGCCTGTGTAGTAATAACTACCCTGATGCTATTCTGACTTGGATATGGAATTCTATGAAAATTTGTGAAAATATATCAAGCCCCACAATTTTTGCTAAGCCACCATGAGCCAAATTTCATGCAAAATATAGTTTTGTCCATAGTAGTGTGGAATATTTTATCTATACTTTACAGATACTTCTGCAGAGTCCAATCTGTGTACCTTGGAATTCTGATACAAGTTGTGCAACAGAGATCTTCAGCGCTATGTGGATGAGTAACAGCTGCATGGAGTCTCAGTGTCAAATCCAGAACTTTGTGGCTGAAAACATCGGTTGAAACATAAAAGTACACTGAAATACTACTGCTTATGGACAAGGGGTTGGGCAAGTTAGAGTTAATACTTTAAACACTTTTGAAGTCGTGCTTTACCATTAGCATGCAAGATCAGCTTTTTTGGCTCTTCCCACACACTTGATTTGTGAGACCCTTAATCTGCCAAGGAGGCAGGTCAGGCCGGTCTGCGACTTGCTGAGTCTGTGCAGGTCCCTGTGTAGTTGCTTGTGTTGTTTATGCTTCAGGCGGGCCCTGGCAACACTGTGGGTTAAAAGGTAATGTTAGTCTGATCTCTGAATTCGGGTCCTTTCAGTAAACTAAGATGTTATGCTTTGTGTTAGCTAGTGTATAGCCCTTGCTGGGTACACTGGATTCTAATAGACGTCAAACAAGGTACAGAGTTTTGCTGTAATTTTTTAGAAAGAGATAGTCATTGAAATTGATTCTGTGCATTATCAGCAAAGCATTAAAATGATAGATTATAGTCTTCAGATCTTTTACTAGTTCAATTTGTCAGGCCTGCTGGTAGACTGTGTACAGAATGTGAAGCGTTAATAGCGGGGCTGGAAACGCTCCTTCTCCCTTGTTGACATGGCAGCGCCATAAATCTGCCCGCCGAAATGGCTTTTTATTAATTGCGCAATCCTGAGTCCTACCGCCATCACCACCCATTTTTGGGGGCAATAAGCCGCCTCCCCCTTTCCCCATCCCCTGCAGACCGGGCGCTGCGCTGCGCGGCCGCGGCGCTGGGTGGCAGCAGATTTTCATGGGACGGGAGGAGCCGGGTGCCGGTCCCCATCCCGGCGCTGGCCCCTTCCCCCTCCGAGCTGTCCCGCGCCGCTTCTGCCTTTTTTCCAGGAGAGGGAGTCCTTACCCAAGCGATGCGGAGCAGGGCTGCCCAGCGCAGCCCTGGGTGGTGGCAACCCAAGAAATCCAGTGTCTTTTGTCTGTGGCTCCGCTTTAGGGCTTCCCCTTCTGGGTACTTGGGGGAGGGGAGGTAAACGAGCTGCCTTAATTTTCAAAACCGTGAAAGATGCCCTGAAACTCACTGGAAATGTCCTGGAATAATGTCTTGAATGAATGGTTTACTTAAATGGGTGAAATAACATAACCTTTTTTGGATAAGAAAATCTCTGTTAATACAACTTAAACACAACTTGGGGGTAGAAAAGAATAATCACATTATTTTCTTTGTTCGCTAAAGTTACCCTTGCCTTTCCATGAGCAGTGAGAGACAATTTTATAAAAGGTGTTTGTAACTTATGTTCTGCATTTTACTTGATTATTTGCTCTGTTCTGGATTTGTATGATCCTGCCATTAGATCTTATAATAATGTTCTACTCTGCAAATTTTTAAGGTTCAAATAAAGTTTAATTGTTTGCAAACTGTTATGATGCTAATAATTCAACAGCCTGCTGTGTTACTAATGAAATTACTTTGTTATGATTAATTTGGAAAATAGTGTGTTGATTGTAGTAATTAAGCACAACAAGGTGAAGTAAATGATTCTAATGCCATCTGGCCTCCAGACTGAATGAAGAAATGAAATGGGGCTGTCATTTGAATTTATTCAGAGAAGTAAGGGTAATATAAATGCTTTTTATAGCAGAAGCACCCGGATATAATCATGCCATTCTCTAGTATTTTTTTTCATGTACTTCTATATACGGATAACTGGTTCATATATTTTTCCAGCATCTCATTAGGATATACCTCTTTTTGCATACTGCCACTAATTACACATACTGATGGCAGTATATGCATTGGTTCTTCCATCAGAGAGATGTACCGGTAAGATTTACAGAACTGATATTCCTTGGCTTACCTTTTACTCCCTTATTAATGATAAAAACTTTCTGTGACTGGAATTAAGCTGAAAGTGAGTGCTAATTAAGATCTCATTTTATATTCAAAGCCAAAAGCATAAACTTCTTTCTCTTTTGGATCTGCAGTCTGAGTATGACACAGTATTAGAAGGAGCATAAAGAATAACCCTTTGGAACCTTATTCAAAGAGTACTGAAACTGAGAAGCTATTTGCGTGCTTCTACATCAGGATCCCAGAACAGTAACTCAAAAACAGGCAATACCATTTCAAATTGCCTTTTGCTGAATACTCTTTGTCCTCTTTCTGAAAGAGATGCAATTATTTCTGTAAGCTGAACTAAATAAAGGAATGGCACTGACTTCTCTAAGCCAAGTGATAGAAATCCATTTCTCTATCTCAGGTAAAGCAAAATGTCGCAGTGGCTTGATAAAGTTCAGTGGGATCTGTAGGAAAGCTGTAAAATATTACAATCTGATGAAAGTACCCAGGTAGACAACAATGGTGTGTTCCTCAGCTGCATGAACCTTTTGATGTTTCTCTCATCTCTTTCCCTCAAGTTGATGAAAAATTTATTGCGGTATAACTGTGAGAATAATATGCATGGAAACATTATAAACAACTATCAACTTTACATAGCACAAAGTACTGATAAACTCTGTAAGACCTTCACTTACCAGAGTATCTCTGAAGCTGACCTTTATCAGAGAAGTGTCTGCTTAATTCCATCTTTATTTAGAAAAACTGACACTGAGCTTAAGTGAAGAGTGCTCTGTCAAATCTGCATCTCTGCTTTTGAGTTCATTTCCTGCCCAGCATCCAGTGTCTTACTGTGAGGGACCAGGACCAACCAGCTTCACACTATGGACTTAAAGTCATGGATTTAAGCTGGATGTAAGTACAGTATTTCATGCTTCTGGGATGAAATTGTGATTTGACTGGTCTTTTCTTGATACAGGAAGAAGTAAAGGGTGCTGAGGTGGTGGCAGGATGTGCAGATCAAAGAGATGCAGCTTTTCTTATCCAGCTGTATTGTGCCAAGGTATATATATGTATATTTTCCCTTTAGATTGTAAAGTAGATCAGACAGTGATAAGCCATGGATTGTTTTATCATTATAATCTTTTACAGATTTGTTTTTATAGTGATTTGTAGTGGGAACTAGACAATGTTTCTGCTGTCTTGAATTTTCCTTCTTCCAAACTACCACACAGAGAAATTCACAGGGAGCTGAGTTCAAGGCAAAGTAGAGGGAGAACCTCTGCACCTGAAAGCTATGACAACATGAGTCAAAATTAAAACTGGAAATGTCAGTTTCTTCCCAGCCTTTTGGGAGGAGCAAATCTTTTAATTAACAGGAAAAGCTTAAAAATCTGAGGTGTCATCTTGTAGCAGTGTGTGGGAGAATAAAGTACAACAGTACAAGCAGTCTAAGAAGAGCTGCTGCTAGATGAAGAGGCAGATAGTTTCAAATGCTAGTAAAAGCCAATCTATCTCTATTAATTTTCTGCTCTAGCAAACTGATGTGTTGGAGCTTTTATCCTAAAGTATCCTCACTGACTCATAACCCATAGAATAAACTTCCTTTCACCCTCTATTGTAAAGCAAGGGCTACTCCATAAGGATATTTGATGGCTAATGAGCATTTTACAGCAAGACTTTAAAGTTTATGCTGTGAGGTGAAAAAAAAAAATTCACATTCAGTTACAGTGGGAGGATTTATGTTGGCATAAGGGAATTGCCAGTTTGGCCACTTCCAGTCTTACTGTAATTGCTTGCATATTTGTAAATAGTGCCTTGGGATTTTTAACGGCCACAGGCAATAAGGATTTTTGTTTTACACCTCATGCTACAAGACAGGTATGTAGGACTGTCTGCATACTGACCCCTGTGCAGAACTGCCGGGTTTAAAGGGAAAAAAGTATTGCACAGGATCATTATCAGTCTTTCAAATGCCAGCAGCATGGACATTTGCCGTGGCAGTCTCCCACCCAAGAGCTGACGTGGCCCAATGCTGCTTTTTATATTCAAATCTTATAGGGTCAGCATGAGAAAAGCAGAGTTCAGACAGTCTGACAGGCATGGGCAACTCAGTTTATTCATTGGTGGTCTTCAGCTTCTGAGACTTCTGAGTTCAGTTTGGAAGGGAAAAGACAAAATCTGTAAACATTCATATGGCATCAGGAAAGTAGAGGGACCTTCTTGCCTTTCTGTTACTTTTTTCTGAGAGGATTGCTATTTTTTTTTTTATATTTAAATTAAAAGCAATCAGGCATGGATGCACATGTGTGTGTGTGTTGGAAGGAATGGAGTTTATTATATCGTCACTTACAGTCATGGTTTGATGTTTCTCCTTTCTGAAAGGTGTTTATGTCAACATCCTCATAATGGCCACACTATCGTTACTATAGAAAAAAGGTATTTCTAGCTTTTAAAAAAAATAATTTCCAGTTGTTGAAAGGCTCTATTCTAGTAACTCTTTTCGTTCTAAATTTTCTGCCACCTTAGTGTCTTGTGTCAGCTGCTCCTTATCAAAATCTCTGTCTTGTGATAGTAATTTTCATTTGCCAGTACTAGTAAAATACTCCAGACTCCTGTTTTGCAATACCTTCCCCCCTTATTTTCTAGCTGATTTTGGACTTAGTTATAAGGTATTTGACCATAATGATAGTGAATAGAGTGGGTAATCTATGCATCTAGAATTCTATTACTTGACAAAAAAATAGGCAATCCACAATAGCAATTATTTTGGAAGATCTATTAAATAACCAGCTTCCTCTCCATTAATTAATTTCTTCTTCTGAGATTCACACAGTATACTTAAACACTTCTAGACTGAGATTACATATTCAGCTACTTACTGTCCTATGATAGGCACTCAAGGTCACTTAGAGGTCATAATCAACTTGTGACCAGAATTATCTCTCTCTAATGTATCTAGTAATGCTTTAAAAGCAGCATTCAGGAAACAAACCTCTTCTGGGCTTTGTAAATTTTCAGGTGAGTGGAAGTTCAAAATGCAGAGACATCATCCAGAATAATCTCTCTTGCTAAGCCATATTTATGACTTGCACTTCTGTGAATACTCTGCTTTAGTCCTACATTCATTTACTTATACAAAATCATGAAAAGGAGTACATGTGCCATGAGGTGTCTACCTATAACATCAGATTTTTACAGGATTGGGTCAAATGTATATTTCAGGTGCAGACTGCAAATGCCCACTAGCGAGTGTGAACCTGAATCCATGCCAATGGTGATCTATGTCAGACTTTGGCAAGTAGAGAACAAAGAGCTACATGTCTGAGCCTTTGCTGTAAACTTACAGATCTGTGTTTAGTGTTTTCTTGGGCCTTTCAGCTGCAGTGTTGCTTCTGAACATCTCTAATAAATTCAATGAGCTAGAAATTTATGCAGGTGTTTGCCCATCATGTGTGGATCTGGGTTTTCAATTATAGCCTGATCTGACAGAACGGCATATTAAACCATGACGTGATACATTCCCATTTGTGTGTCCTCAGACAAGCTGATGGTTCCAAGAAGGGTGCATGGACCACAAAGGGATTTCATCATGCCCATTTCATTAAATGGTAGTGATAATGTATTTCAGGGGAATTCTACTTTGCACATTCTGGTTGATGTTAAGGAGGCCTATATGCAAAATACTCTTGCTTAGATGTCATAATATTTGAAACATGGGGAATGTGTCGTAGAATAATTCAGTCAAAAACTAACCAGAGTAACTCATAGGGATCATTGAACAGAGTACTGACCAGCTACTGAGAGTATATGTATTTCATTTGGTAAACAGTGATAATGAATGAATTGTAATAATTCAGACAATTATTTCAGTAATTTTGTCTGCTTAACATTAATAGTAGACTTACTGTTTGCTAAATGTATTAGCTGAAATTACAGTAGCTACTGAGACTACATTAATCATAATACTTACTAGTGTCTGCCCTTCCCATGTGCATAGGCTCTTGAATGTTCTTCTCATCCGAAGTGTTGTCATTTTTGCTGGTGTTACAGAAAAAAATTGAAATGTAGGCAGTTGTCAATGACACAAACGTCTTCTGTCTTTTCCACTGTCTGCTTCTTGAAAACAGTCAGTTCTGCGTGCACAGTTTGAAACAAGGGAATTTAGCCATGTGACTCCCTCTTTAACTCAGTGAAAGTTATGTGGATATATCTTAATTTGAGGGCACAGTATTAACTCCTCATTGACAAGAGTAAACATTAGTCACATAGTTCCCTTGGTTTCATTGCAAGTGCTCCTGAAACTTCTTACTCATGTGTAATACAGGATTTAAAATTGAATTGTTACTTGTGGCAAGTTAATTTCTGTAATGTAAAGGATACCATTTGCCATGAGTTAGCCACGTGGATACAGGATGCCAGTTTATCTATGGAGTGGTGCTTGATGTTCTAAACCACTCTTTGCCCAGCACTTGACAAATGCAGCAGGTATTATGAACACAAAGTGAGTGGCTTTGGTTGTTTTGTTCTCCAGAGAAAATCTCCTTGGTGTAAGATAGTTCTTGTAACCAAGTGGAAGTATTTTACATGCTACTCATTTTGAACTCCCAGTTCACACACTGATGGTCTGCATGCTCTGGGCTGAGATCTGATTGATTATGCCAGGATTAATTGGGGTTTAGTCTTCTAAAAGTGTCACAGGTATGGCAGCTGTGAGAAAAGTTGTGTTTGACCTCATCTGTTTCACTGTCTGCTCCCTTTCCCTACCAAATTTAAATTGTATAGGGGCAGATAGGAGTACTGTCTTCAGCAACCTTTATTATAGACAGCTGTCAATGGCAGATGAATGTTTTGGCTGTGCCTCTATCCTTTCAGTGAAGGAGTGAGTGTATAATAATGAGGATTTATCTTATTATATGGGTATATTGACACAGAATTATAACATCGCTATATGAGCCACTGAAAGTCCCCATGTCGTCCGGTATATTCTATTTTCTCTAGGCCAAATTTATTGCTCTCATAATTAAGTCCAGTCCTGAGGACTTAATGGAGTTGCACATTCTGAAAGTAGCAGGAAATATAGCTCTGTCCTAGCCAGGAACTTGCCCAGGGTCTGCTTTGGTCTGCCTGGGGTGCAATTCCACCCTTCCTGAATGAAGGGTGAGTGACAGAAGGCATGGTTATATAAAAAACTCCAAATTGGTAATTTTTATCATTTGTTCCATCTCACGTTAGGAATGCCTGAGTGACCTTTTGTTTGCAGTAAGGTTTGCATCCCTTGTTGCTAAATGGGATCACGTTAATCATGGATGACACCAAAAAATAACAGGCATACATTGCTTCCAGGTAGAGGTGGATCAGGAGGAAGATGAAGCTTTCCAATGGTGAGGGCAGTGAAGCATTGGGGTTGGTTGCCTGGGGAGCTTCTGCGATTTCCATTTCTGGAGGATTTGGAGAACCTGCAGGGAATGAACTCACTTGCTACGAATGACTGAACCGTGGTGATTTCTGTCTTGGGGTTGGGTCATGTACTAAATAACCTCCTAAGGTCAGATCCAGACCAGTTTTCTGCAATTCTGTAAGTCAGTGGTGATCTGACAGCACTCTGAAATGAGACAGGCTTTTCCTTTGCTTGATTCACTAAAAATTCTGCTCATCTGTGGGTTCATATGTTCCTCATCCTCCTTCAACTTCACAGGCCCAAGCAGGAACCAAATTCATTATTTCTTGCCCAACAAGCATGTTAGTTCATTACCTCTGTAGTTTTGCCACATATAATATATTTTAATAAAGGTCAAGGGTTCTTCCAAGTATCGTATACATTAAAACATGTTTGTCTGTAACAGATATTAAACCGATTTTGAGTATCTACAACATTACATTGGTTCTAATTGCCATGGAAAGCATTTCATTCAAGCATTTTTAAGCAAAATAGCTACAATTTCATATTGTAAGCATTTATTCATCTTAAGTAGTTAATTTTAATTCTCATGTGAGTGTTCTGGAAAATAGAAAAAAAGAAAAAAAATAGCCTTCAGTTTTGTCTGTTGCCTCTTAGCCATCTTCTGAGAACAGAAAGGGATTTTTCCAGAGTCTGCTCAAATAAATAGAAATGTTCTCATCCTTGTAATATGTTTTAGATCAGGTCCACCTGTAAAGGTAGTCCCTTCCCCTCCTCCCCACACTCTTGAACTGAATGTATGACATATATTTAATGGTAGCAGTATTCTTTATGATAAGTCCTTTTAATTCTCTGTGTGAGAAAGTGGTCTGTGATATGGCTACCTGATTTTATTGAAACTCATGTCAGGAGAAAAAAATATTACCTTCCCTGTCAAAACTGACAGTAATTACAGGGCCAAATATATTGCCGTGATTGACTTGTAGAACTAAATCTGTAGTATTTCAAGTTTGTAAGTTGACTTGTGCAGCTCTCAGGAACTATAGCCCATTATTTTCTTTGCAAACTGACATATCTTTATCAGTTTCTTGTATCATCTTTGTTTTTATTTGTGAGAGTGGGGAGTATACAGCATTTATATGAAAGGTACTGGATTACATTTAGTGAGTCCACTTCTGAGGAAAAGTAGCTAAACAGTAGCTAAAGGAAAGCCAGGAAGGTTTAAGCACAGGTGCCTTTTATGTGCTCCTTGTTATGCATAATCTTTCAGCAATAAAATACTGCATATTGATTACTTGATTGTAAGGGAAACATACTTGGACAGGAGCAGCATTATAGCCTATTTACTGCTTTAATTTTTAAACACATTTTAAATTTTAAAATGGGTACTTCTTTCAATGCAGCACAGTGCTCTTCTGTGCATAACTTGATGTAGAAGGACTTCTTCATCAAGGCTGCATTGCTGGGAACTCTTTCCATTTCAACTGCCTTCCTTTATCTTACCTTTGTAAAACCAGAAAAATCTGTAGTTGGTGTTTAGCCTCTCTTAGCATGCGTGAAATTCACTCCAGATCAAACAAATTGCTTTAAACTGATCAATGAAGAAGGCCCCAAATAGGGTTCTGTAGAGAATAAGTATAAAAGTTTCACTTATTTGCCTAAAAAAAAATAAATCAAAAATCAAATGTGCAATAGTTTCTGAGTTAATAATGAACATTTCTGAGGATGTGTAGTAAAAAGTGATCCCTCATTGTCTGATTGGAAAAAAAAAAATCAAATTAATAACTCAAATTCTGACTTAAAGACTTCTTATAGGTCAACTTACAGCATTGCCTGACAAATAAAGTAAAAAGAGGAATATATATATTAAATATCATGCAGTCATTTAGCTGGAGTGCAAAAAATAAATTCAGGTGTTGATGTGATACATATTAACAACCACAAAGAGGCACTTGGAAGTGGCATCCACAATGTTGTTTCAAATGTACAATACTGGATTATTTTGGAACAGAAAGGATGAAGTTTCCTTTATGGGAGAAAATATTCTCAATTTACTTCACCATTTCCAGTCTGTTGAGTTTTTAATTTTTCGTTCTGTTTTTGTTTTTCTTTATTTATTTTTTTTTAAATCCAAACCAGTGAAGCAAAACCTAGGAAGTAATAATTCCTTTGAATCTTAATGCAGTCTGTCTTCTTAATGAGCCTACTGCACTGCCCTGAAAACAGTCCTTTACAAATAAACATGCTGGAAGTGATTTAGCCACAATGTCCAGACTGTGTAAACATCTAATTATTACAATAAAATTGTCAATAAATATACATTACTGCTCCCTTTTCAAACGTTAACCAACTTTCTCTTTGCTTGATAAAAAGGTATAAATTGTATTTTTATGTCTCTGCAGGTTTTGTTTTCATTACCCTGCTTGCTGCTCTCCAGACAAAAGAACACAGCCTAATGTCTAAGTTATTCCTGGTTGGTGAAAATTTCTATAGTTGTTTATTAACATAAAATCTGATGTTTCTTTTCACAGCAAAATGAACTGGAAGCTTTCACAATCTGATGTTTAGTCATGGCATCTTCCCCCTCACGCCACTCAACAAAAAAAAAAAAAAAAAAGCAAGCAGCTGTAAAATCTCATTGCAGTGGCTGTAACTATGGGATAGGCACACCATTAAAACCCACTTATTGGAGGGAGGAGAGGACATAATACTGCTTCAGAACTAAGAGAAACGATAGGAAACCCCAGTAATTTCCTCAAAAATACGAAGTTCTGCTTTCCTAATTATGGTATCTTGTTGACCATAAATGTGGAATCAACTGCCCCCCACCTCCCCAATATGTAGCCCCTTTTCACATTTCTTATATAACTGGAACATTAGCATTAGAAAAGCAGAGCGATATTGAATCCTAATGAGGTCTGGCCTATATGCTTCGGCAGAAGAAGAATGAGGATAATTCATTTGTATGCCACAAAGCATTCACAACTCCGTGAGCATCCCTGTGGCTTCAGCTTGTGGTGCTGATCATCTGTTCCTACTTTAGGGGGTTTCATTGCTCCGAGCAGCATCTGAGCTGGGCAAAAAATAGTTAACCACTTTACTGCTAGCTTTTGTTATATAATGACAATTTAATACGGTGGCTATTTTTTTGTTAACCTGCTTTAAAAAGGTCTTTCAAATGGTTAAATTAATCTTCTGATTAGCTGTGCCTGCCAGGTAAAATATAAGGAAGAAAATAGTGTGGAACACAGCAATGTAAAATGCGTTAGTCGGTCTTGGTAAACATGTCTATTTTAAATAATCAGTGTAATGATAGGCAACCATTTGCTCAGAAAATATTTTTTTAAAATGCTTCTAATTCTGTTTTACTGTCTGTGTTCACACTGCTTTTTTGACATTTAAAAAAAAAACCAAACCAATAAACACTGGAGATACTCAGCAGAGTGACATGTTATTAAAAAAAAAAAAAAAAAAAGAAAAAAAAAAAAGAAAAAAGAAATGTTTACCAAAATCAAGGTATAAAAGATCCGTGCAAATTGCCATGTAAAATGATCTGCACAAAAAGGCATCAGGGAAGAGAGGGAAGGCTGTGCCAAACAGATGGCACACCCTGCTGTGTTTTTGATTGAAAAAGAAAGGTAACATTTGCAGCCACGTCAAAGAGACAGTGATCAGCTAAACAAATTGGTCTCTGAAGTACACCATTGCTGGAGCAAACCCTGCTGCAGGGTACGAGTGAGGCTGTATTTCACAATAATGCTGTGTGTGCGTTGCGGTTTTCTGAAGTGAAGGGAAATGTCCCCCTTTCATCTCTCTGAGGCGAGCAAAAGCCTTTGTTGAGATAGACTGCAATGTACTCTGCAAAAGCGGCAGAGAAACCCACAGACAATAAATGTGGGGGTTTTTTACTCCTTTTTTTTTTTTTTCTTGGTCATTTCGAAATCATATTCAGGGACAGTCCAGCAGGTTTTCCATTTGGTTATATCAGATGTCTAGGGCTCACAGTGAATGAAATTGAGATGTGGATTAAAAGAAATGAGAAGGCAATGCCAAATAATCTGCACAAAGATGCAGTTGGAGGAGGAGGAGGCAGCTGTAGCCAGAGAGGCTTGTGTCTGCATGCTGCCTGCAGTACAAACATCGAATGTGGCAGAGGAAGGGTGCATAGGGGGCTTCCCACCCCTCTTTTTTTTGGGCTCATCTCAGCTGGCAGCCTTATTCCGCCTCAGTAAAGACAAGGTACAGAAATGTCCTTTGGGTGACATTCAAAACTCGATATAAATCCTCTGCTTTATGAGACTGCAGTGCAATAAATTACTTAGCCTAATTGTAGATGTAATGAATTACCATAATTAGTCATGGGCTACATTAAATTAATCAGCATGGTACATTATTTTGCTAAATTACATCTTTGCCTTCCAAAGCCACCAGTGCAGCAATCAGTGTTTCTTGCAAGAAGGGAATGATGCTGTAATGAGAAGCCTTTCTGCTCCTAGAATAGTGACAGGATATGAATTTTGATGGGAGACAGAAAGGTTTGGAGATGCTGGAGCCTCAACTTGTGCCTGAAGTGTCTGCCGTTGTTAATGATGCTCCAGTCCTCCTGCAGGGGAGCAGTGGGCTGTAGCTTGTGAAGGTTGTGGACGATTCTCCTCACAGGGGAAGAAAAACACTTAGCTTGTGCTTTAAGGCAAATAATATCGCTGATACAACAAGTCACAAAGCAGTGGGGTGGCAGAGAGATAATGTCTCTGGAAATATTAATAGATTTAGAATGTTCTTTTGCATTGGTTGATGAGATTTATAGTTACCAGGTATTTTTTTATTGTTATTATTCATACTATTTGGATCTGAGTTAAAGCCTGTAGCTATTCTTGTTTTTTACTTAAACCTCCAGCTGTTCAGAATCTTGCTGTTGCTTCTCAGTGAATAAGTCTGGAAGCAAACTGTACTTGAGCTGAATATTATTCACTATTCAGCAAAATGTAGTTGGGAGAGCTCGAGAGTCCCACCTGAACACGAATGTTCTGTTAAGATTTTTATTTGGGGACTTATAACTATATAAAGACTATTATTTGGCTTGATGAATGACAGAGTTTGTATTTCAGATGTGTGAATCCCAATTATTTCAGGCATATTTCTGAAGTATGAAATAGCTCTTCTGTTTGTTGTGTTGTTTTTTTTCCCCTAAAATACTCTCTTTACAAGATCTGTCACCTTTTTACTTTTATGCTTCAGAATAAGTTTGCTTAAATATTTACTTATGCTCAGGATGTCACCAGATGAAAGTTCATGACAGAGATTCATGGCACTGCCCTACAATAAGGTTAATTATCCTGGACTTGCAATGAAGGATGCTGTTGTATTGCTGTTGTTTTGTTTTCTGGAATGACAATGTTTTGTGAGCTTCTAGTTTAAGGGATGCATCTGTCACCTAAATGCCCATCTGTGTAATGAAATTAGGCTGGTTTTTTTGTAGCATTCCTTGCTGGTTTCAACATCCACCTGCCTGCCCTGACCAACAAGGAGGAATAAACCAGCTAGTTTAGACTATGGGAACAGGGAATGAGAAAAACAGACAATGGAAGCAGTGCTGAACAGAGTGCAACTGTTCATCCTGCTAATGTGAGTTAAATCTTTGACTGTGGTCAGGAGAAAGGAACCCAAATAAAGCTCGGTCACATCTGCAGGGAAAAGTGCATAGGGATGCAGAAAAGCCCTGTTTGTAATTTGTGTTTTTGTCCTGGTGGGAACCCATTTAATTAGTGCAAGAAGGTATTGAATTTTAGCTTATCATGCATATTGTTTTCCAGCTGTACAGAAGATTGCCAAGTTTCTAATGGCCTGACCCCACTCTGTAAATCAGCAGTAAATTGCAGCATTTACACTGAGCAAAGGCAAAGGGCTCATTCTGTTGGGTTTGCGCTGTCACAGGAACCTGGGCTAAGGGATTAATGGTCTGATGTTAAACATCTGTCCCCTGTCTTTGGGGGGACGTAAACACACAAAGAGGGAATCTAATGCCATCTACTAAAAGACCTTCAATGAGAGGGAACCCTTGCTAACATTTCCATCCAGTGGCACCTCAGACACATTGCCTCTTTATGCTAAAGCCCCACAGCACTAAGGGCCCTATAAATAGTCTCCATGTGACAGCTCAGAGAAGAAGAGAGGTTTCCTCTAGACATTAGTTGTGCTAAAAGATTCATCATTACCTGCAGTCATGAAATAAATCTTTGATACTTACAACTATAATATCCATGCTCTACGTTTTATTGCAGATATAGGTAGACAGTCATTATTTCTGACACTTTCTCAGCATTACAAGGAGTACTCTAGGGGAACAACTAGTGTACAGTCTTACAGAAATAGATTGATATGACCACATGGAAACCAGTTACTTGCAGTCAATATAATATTCCCTTAATGATGTTAAACAGTCGTGCTGATTCCAAGTTTAATGTAAAAATCCTATCTTCAAACAACCAGTTATCTACAAATTAAGTTGCCAGAAGGGAAATTTATTTTTTCATCATATATTAGTCTTTGAGAAATAATATATTACTTGAAGCAGTATAAAATCCTTTTTTTGGGTTTAACTATTAGAGTTTATTATTATTTAGGAGACATCAAAACAAGACAATGGTCAACAACGATCACTTTATAACCCTTGTGGGAGCTTGGGAGTATGCTGTGAAGCAGAGCACTAAAGGATGCACTGTGCAGTGGTCCTGTGGTTGATCCTGTCATCACATAAATTCAGCGGACATTTACACAGCAAAAAATTTCCCATTTAGAAAAACAGCTAAAGCTGGTTTAGGACCAATACAGGGAAAGTAACTTACTTTGTTGACCTGCACTCGTATGAGGGTTAAGTGATGCTGTTTCACTAGTAAGGCACACAAGTTTTCAGTGCATAGCTGTACTTCTGTACTTGGATTCCCTAATTCCTGCACTGCTCCCTCCAGTAGCACCAAGCAGCAGCTCAGGGCTGACTTAGAGGGTTTACTGGTGACTGGCTCCAAACCCAGGGTAGCAGGGTAGAAGTATTTGTGCTTCTCCTGCTTACTGGCTTACTGGGATCAATTCTTGACCAATGGGAGAGGCAGCATGTGCTGGCAGTGGCTGCATGGAGTTGGCATGGTGGCAGCTGAAGGCGCTGTCACTGAACTGGAGGACACCCAAGTGACTCACTGGTGGTGCAGGCACTCCAGTGCTTTGGTGGCTAGACTGGCTGGCACACTGGAAAGCAAGCCTGATTTTTTTTTAATCTGCTTCTTGCATGCAAAGTTTCAAAGGTGAATAGGCACTTCTGGAAAAATCTCTCAGAGACTCAGAACTAGCCTATTTCTTTTTTTTTGTTTGTTTTTTTGTTTGTTCCATCAATGTTGGTAGGATCCATACAATAAACAGCAAGCATTCTGGGTTATCAGTCAATTTCTTAGTGTTTCTAAGAGTGCAAATGGCATTCTGGTTATTCTGGGTATTAAGGACCTCCTTGGTGTGTATCTGAAAGAGCAGTTTTGGGGAAGGATTCGGCTTCCACAAAAAGGTAGTTTAAAGCCCTCTTCTTTGCTAGGCTCAGACCTGTGAGCTACAGTTCAACATTCAGAAGAGCTGCACTGAGTCGCCAGTGCTATCCTGTTATCAATGCTGTTTGACAGCCTTATGCATCATTCGCTCAAGTGTGTTTGAGTGATGGTGGGGATTCATCCTTAGGCCACTGAATGAAACTAAGCACTTGGATGTGTTAATATTTTGCTGATAAGTGGAGAGATTAATTTTACAAAACATTTGCTTGGCTCCTGTTAACATTCCAAAATTCTCTTGTTGGCTTCAGAGGTGGCACTGATGCAAACACCTGTTGCAATAGGAGGTTTGTAGGATACCCCCCACCTCAGTTTGTGACTTTTGAGGATTAACTGTGAAGATTTGCAATTTGGGAGAGGAGGAAGAAATATCAAAATGGAGTTTCTTGTGCTGTCTTTGAGCTTGAGCAATGTTACTGATTGGCCAGCTGTTATTTTTTTACCACCAGTTGGCTGGAGTCCAAGGAATCGTGATGACCTCAATGATCCGGTGTGGTTTGTGGATGCAAGGTCTGTGGGAGGGTGGCAGTCGGCCAGAAACAGCAGGTAGCTGTTTCTGACTGGTGTTTGTTATTGTAAATGAGTGACACTGCCTATAACTCATCTTTCAAGTCTCACCTCGCGAGTGTTGGAAGAGGTGTAGGTATGTGTTTGTGCACATAAAGGCATCCCCGTAGGTACGTGCCCATCTACACTCACCTGCAAAGTGCTTGTCACCACCTTGACTTACCTCAATGTGATTGATGATAATTAGGTTTCAGCTGCCTTCTGATGCAGAAATACACACCACCACAGCATGGCCAGATCTGCCTCCACAGTTGTGCCTCTGAAAGGCTATCGATTCAACACTTCTACATTTTTAAAAGGTCATGGCAATAATTCCACCTGAATTGTGCTAAGTGAAAATAGTTTGCAGAGGTAATATGGTTCCTGCTCAGTTCCAGGGTAAACAAAAGCCAGTGTGTTTTATTATTGGTTTTAGGATATTTTATTATTTGTTTTAGTATACTTTAGTTACATTTCTTTGCCTTGCTCTCACATTGTATCAATGAACTCTTTGTAAAGTTTAAGGCAAGTGACCTTCAACATTATATGATTTTTGGTTCCGTGCAAAGATGTTTTATTTTTCTGTTATGTAAGATGTGCTGTAAGTGCTTATCATAATGCAGTGCTCACATTAAAAATTAAAAGCATAAGATTAAAAATTACCTTTCCCCCCTAGTCCTGTCATATATCTGTCCATTTTAATAAGACAAACATATCTACAGCTCTATGACTATGGTGTTAAATGTGATTACTTTTTGTAAAATATCATTGTAGTAACAAAAATAACCTTCCCTGGCTTGACTGGGAACAGACTGTACCCAACAATTTGTTTGACTAACAGTCTATATAATGCAATGAGTTAACTCATTAGAATACATTGTTACTGCCATCCAAGTGCCCTAGAAAGATGACAGAAAGGTATGGATGATAAGGCATAAATTATTTCAATAGGTGTGCTGCAATTAGTTGCTTTGCTTTCATTCTGGTTTATGGGACTTACAACCAGGGCTAAACTCAAGAAGGAGAAAGAGAAGGTAAGATTTTATGCACAGAATGTGTCCTATGATTTCCATCTTCCTCTCCACCCCCACACTTCCTTTGTTTTAAATTATTTTACTCTGTCAGTTATGTGTACATCAATAGAGATCTTAGATTTTCTACCAGCACAACTTTATGGGTCTGCATGGAGCTACTGAAGAAGAGAGCTGAACATTCCCACCCTCCTACATCATGGGCTTTGCCAGGGTGATGTCCTGTGCATGAGCTTACATGGCAAAGGATTTTCCTCCTAATCATCTTTAGCATTAATGGTAAGTAACATGTGCAGAGATGGAAGCTTAAATGTACTATGTTCCCATGTGTCTCTATTCAGTCCCACTACAGTTGCCATAATTCAGTCCACAATTGGTTGTTAATTTACTTTAATACACGTATCTGTAGCAAGTGGAGCTGACAAATAGTGAGAAAGCATGTGATAGGCTATCTAACCTCCTTCATATAGATGAAACAGTACAGAGCTCATGCTCTCTGAACATAATGCTGTATACTGTTTTTCTGTTCACAGTGTTGTAAATGTCAACCTAATGGGACATTTTGTAAGATGTTTTCCTTTTTAAGTACTTTAATGGGTGGAGGTATCACATTGATCCAAAATTTAGGCTAACATTTCATGCCATGGAGTCTGGAATTGTGTAGTTAACTGCATAGAAGTTTAAATGGTGTTTTGTTCTTCCCTTTATATTAAACTGAATTTTACCAGCCTGATACTCAGCCTACACTTTATATATGTAATAAAATCAGTATGTGGTTTGGCCACCAAATTCCAAGGTCATACTGTGTTCTCATACAGTGTAAACACAAGGGCAGTGGTAAGTAGACAGAGTACACAGACAAACTTTTATCTTCTTTCTTTCCCTGAAGTGGAAGGACTGTGACAGTGGTTATGAAATAGCCACACTAGTATAGATCCAATGCCTGTCAGGCCAGTACTGTGTTCTTTTGACAGGTGAGGTGCTGACAGAATGAGATCTACACACATCTCCAGTGATACTTCCCTGAATTATTTCCTGGCAGCCACTAATTTTCAGGTCAAGTGCTTCTTAAGCAGAAGTGATGTCTCTATGTTTAGTACCACTGATGGATTTTTCTTTCCTGGAAGGGTAAAGTGGACTCAGTTACTCAGTATGATGGGTGGGAAACTTTGTAAACAGTTCACAGTGTGAACATTCATGATCAATCTTATGAGTTCTTGAATATTGGAGGTTTGAGTTGAAAAAGTCTGATTCTAGGTTTGGCGTGGCCACAGCCATACTCCAGTCAGAAAAAATTGTGTTTAAAGACCAAGAGGCAGGTGGGTACCTGACATTTTTGTTGCTGCTCAAACAGGTGTTGGTTCTGATCTATTAAGCCTCACAGTATCGTTCCTGATTTAGGAAGAGTACCATTTTCCCTAGAACTGTTTAAAGTAGTAAAAATTAGATACTCTGGGAATTCATGAGTTAAAGAACAGTGGCACAAGATGAAGACATGTAAAATCTGTAAACTTGAGGACCTTGCAAGGAACCTAAAAATCCCCATCCACAGAAAAAACTCCTTGAGAGTGCAGAATCACAGGAACCCCCTGAATCATAAAATGCTTTTTGTTGCCCCATATGGTTATGTCACACCTACAACTCCAGCATCAACAGTGTAGAGCTCAGACAATGCACCCACAGCCCTCAACACATATTGATCTGTGCTGCTGTAGATCAGTGCTTACAGCCCAGGCTTTTCCCTGCCCCTTTGTGTTACAGCCATATGCTACATTTCCTCTGAGAAGAAGTGCATTTATTCCAAAAGCTATCAATCTGTGACATTGTTTATAAGGGAGAAAAAAAATCAACATCAGAAATCTTTCCTGTACCTTTGAGATTTATTATGCCTTGTATTTCTCCAAGGGTTGACAGCAAGATGACAGAATAAGCTGTCTCATGGTTTCCTTTTTATTTTTTTGTTTGTTTATTGGTTCCCTGTGTATGAAAAAGCTCTATAAATTGTAATCACCGATGCAGGCCATTACAAAAAGGCGCTTAACCTTCTAGCTGTAGCTATCTTTTGAAGTGGTGTTTTCCTCACTGCTTAACGGGGGCACTGGTGCTGCTGGGAGAAAGAAGTCAGAAGTTTAGAGCATGTTGGTTGTGTACTTGGTGAACTTCTGCTGCAGGGAAATGTCAAGGTCAGAACATGATTGAAGAACCTTCTTCCTCTCTTGAAGTCACTGTTCCTGTATGATATTGTTTTCCACTGTAGAAGGTTCTCTTTAAAATGAGGTTGAGATCCCTAAAGAAATTGCTTCAATCAGCAACAGTGCTTAATGACTGTTAATGGGAAGTGGAGATAGGATAGTAAGTGTTACTTTGATTAATAAGAGAACTGCAGAGAATTTAAATTGTGCCACTGATGGATTATTTTCTTCAAGCTTGATAAGCGCTTCTCATTTGTTCTTAAATTTGGTCAATACTGTTAAAGACAGCAAAATGAAGTATAATTAATTCTATTACTGCTACTCAGACCCAGAGTTACTGGGAAACAGATTGCAATGCAGACAACAATGTTAGGTAACACTTCTGACAGGTTTATCATATGAGGACCTATCAGTCCTGAAAAGTAGAGAACTTATTCTGCTCTATGGCTAGAAACTGCTCAGCTCTAGCTGCCTTTCTTAGCATGCATGTGTCAGTCTGTTTGGATCGGGCACAGAAATATTTGCATTAAAGAAAGCAGATGATTCTGAAGTACATGGACAAAGCAAACAGCTCCAGTTTGTCCCTGACCTGATGCATGGGGATATTGTCATTGGACTATATCATATCATCATCATATTGTCATTGGAGTATATCACTACAGGTACTGAATTTGCAGTTTACATAAGTAACTTCCTAGCTATTCTTTCTATTTCCCTTCAGTATTGTTGTATTAGATCCTGTGAAAATTTCAGATGTTGGAGGACTTTGGAGAAAAGGGTGAGATGAGTCTTTTCCACTCCAGTATAATACAACATTTAATTTGCAACCCCCATGTCTTGTGAAATTAACCCCTCCACATGCTATTAGGATCCAGTACAGTGACTGAGATATTATCACAATACTATTTTCCCAAATATGTTTTCAGTTTCGTAATTATGTGTGTTTCTTACCATTCTTGAAATCCAGCATGTGTAGATCCTATGGATTAATATGACTTGTGCAACAAATAATTGTATTATAGCAGCACCTGAACACTACAATTAGGTCTATGTTTTGCTAGGGATTGACAAACATTATAGGCTCCTCTCAGAAAAGCTCCCACATATGGTTAAAAGCTGTCCTGAAGGGAAGCTTTCCTTCCGTGGAAACAGTGAGTCACTGACATCTGCAGAGGTCTCTAGTCACGTGCATATGCGCATCCTGCACCTCCTGGCACAGTGGAACATGATCCTACTGAGTATAGGTATTTAATGAGAAGGTGGCACAGAATATGTGCTGGTGTACATGCAAGTTATCATTATGCATGATACCATTTGCATAATGCAAAAGGTAGGGAAAATATACTGAAAAAGGGAGCTTATTCAGAGACCTTTGTGTCACTTCTGAAATCAGATTTTAGCAAAAGGTGATCAGCAGCTCATCCATTTTGCCGTCTCAGAAGAATTCTAGGCTATGTGCAAAGGAATAGGGAAAATGTTCCGTGCTTTCATTAGCAGTAGCTGCAATTACCGCTTAATTTAACAGACTCTGCCTGCTTCAAAGTCCATGCTTCTCCAATTCTGACTGCAGAAAGTCATTGTGTGAGTTTTTTCAAATTAATTTGAAACCAGAGTGTGTTGCCTAATAGTATAGTTATAAAATCAGTGAAGGTCTAATTCTGTTATTAAAAATGTAAAGCTTATGTATTATGAATAAAGAGTTCATTCTCTTCCAAGGATATTCCATAAACATAATTTCTAAAAGTATTGCAAACATAGAAAATGTATTTCAGGCATGAATTTGGGGGCAATGATCTGTACTCTAGAGTGCAAAAATACATTAAAAGCCTCATGTGGAAGGTCATGGTTAAAACTTAGAAGCAGAGAACAAAAACCAGTGACAATTCCGTTGCCTCAGAAAGTCCCTGTTTATAGCTCTTCTGACATTTCGAGCTGCAAAAGGAGCAAGTGGAACGAATATCTTTCATTCCCTTGACTTGTTTGCAAATGCTTAAGAGTGGCTCATAGGGAATGCGGTGGCCTGACTGAATCATTCCTGCTTTGTTACTTTCTTGCAGATAACCAAGGTAAACATCGGCCCTAATTACTGGGCACCCTTTCTTTCTCCAGGAAAGAATGTCAAGTGTGTCATAATCCTGGCAAGTAAACAGTGGCACCCAGTGAATGAAAAATAGCAGTGTCAATACTGATGGTCTTCACTCTTAGGGCAGCTGCAGGATGGTCTATGTCCATCCAGTACACACAATGTATTTACATAGGTTTTAAGGAGGATGCAATTAGTTCTGAGCATAATTCCTCTTTTTACAGGGGACCGTTTGTCTGTGTGGACCAGCAAGCTTTTGAAAGATGACAGCTGACATCATATATTGCCTCTAATGCACTAAAGACAAAGAAACTTTAAATTTTAGGTATGCTCTCTGTTGAACTAACTGGAGGTTTGGAGGCCAAATAAACCTTTCCCTCTTCCAAATTTTTCTATTATTCCCTTTTAGTGTCTTTTATCTTGGCACAAGACCCCACATATGTCTGTAGGTGTGTATATTTGTTTGTTGACACTGTTTTATTATGCAGCACAATGGAAATTTTTCTGGGTAACTTGTTTGCAAAGTTGATTCATGATGGAAGAAAGGTAGGTCCTATATTCCCCTTTACAACAACTGTCCTCCAGAATTAAGGGCTATATATTTGAAGGTGCTGTAAATGTACTTTTCTGGAGGTACTTTAATAGTGTCTAGTTTGTCATAAGCTAGGGTTTCAATTATGAAAGAGAGCCCCATATGTACCAAGAGCCCTGATTAAGAGAGGATTACTGTTTGTTTCAGTTATGGGGATACTTGGCTATCATATATGTTTATTAAATAATATAAAATTTCAGTTTACACTATAATAGTTTATAAATGATGGAGGAGCCCACAATGCTAATAAGTATACCAGTTTCTTTCATATATGAATTGTATTGTTGGTTGTGTTAAAGCTGCCATTTTCAGAAGCAAGAATATTTGTACTAGAATAGTAATTTCCTGTCTCACAGTTAAATTTTGTGGAAGATAATTACAGATTGAAATAAAATGAATGTGGTATAAAAGTTAGTAAAATGGCAATATAATGTTATATATTGTTGGAATGGAGAGAATATATGTATGTCTTTATGTAGTACATATGTAAATACTCATATTTGAGTCTTTGTTCATTGTAAATACAATTTTTTGGAAATGGGGTGACAATGTCCTGATCTGGTGTGTTTGGACTTTGTTCTGTTGCAGGGAGGTGAAGTTACTTGGTTTTAGTCCTTGTTTTCCATCATACTTCTAATATGCACAGTGTTTTATAAGGGCTTTCATAATGTTTGCAAGGTCAAAGTGCAAAGTCAGCCAACATTCTTTTTCCCATTTTTATCAGATCTTGCACTTTATTTGTACTCTTCTGAGAGTTCCCAATGAAGTGAAGCTGATGGTATCCCAGTTTGTTTTCTGTTGTTTCACCCTACCTATGCTTTAAGAGATCATAACCTATTTATTCTTAGCATATCAGAAAACACCGAGGACATGCCTGAGGCTTGTGCTCCTGTAACTGTATCACAAATTGCTCAGTGGACTGTTTTTTGGAGGTGGAGATTACTTCCAGACTTCTCATTGTGAGGAAGAAAATGTCTTTATTTCTTCGTTGCAGAGTGGCTAATCTGAGTTTCAACATTCCCTGCCTACTCCTTGCTGGCTTCTATTTTACCATCATATGTAAGACTTGGCAGGAGCATCCCATTGGTACAGTGAGTGAGATGAGTAGTACTGTCCTGCAAATGCATAATGAAGAACTAAAAAAGGAGTAAAGCATCCTCTTTTGAGTAAAAATTACTATAAATAGAGAGGATGACAGTTCATGAAGAGCGTGTTTGGAAATGCTCCTTTTGAGGTTGGGGAGAGCTGGACTGGACTTAGATGGAGCAAAGGGCTTTCAGCGGTCTTGGAAATGATGATTTTCCCTACTTGAACTGCTATCAGCAGAGTTCTGGCACCTGTTGAGTTGGAACCCTGGCCCCAGATGAGATGACAGAGAAGAAAAGCTATGAAGAAAATATGGTCAAAATTTCAAGAGCAGTTGGTTTGCTCTCACATTATTAGAATTCAATAGGTGGGAGAAACTACAGGGTTCCTCTCTCCCTCCTGCCTGCTCATGTGTGCAGCCCTCTTTTGTTGGTCCTTTCTTTTGCCTTGTTCTGGTAGCACCATCACTTATTTGTAGGAAAACCTGGGATTTTTTGTCAGCACTCCTCAAGATTTTACAGCCCTCAAAGTCAGACATCCAGAGTAGCAGTTATCATTGTGAACATCAGGAAGAAAATTGAAGATGGAATAGAAATTCCTGTCTTTTGGAGGTGGCATAGTCACTCTTGGCTGGAGAGAGACCTATTTTCTTTTTGTTTTATTGCCAGTCCTGCCCTTAGATAGCTGTGTATCATATTCACAACCACAGTGTAAGACACTCAAGCCTTGTAATGCTTTTAAACTAATGAGAGTGCAGTGGATTAGTTCTGAATACATCACACAGTTTCTAAAGGGCGTTAGCGTGTCATTTTATGGCTTGTGCTTCATAAAGAATATCTCTTTTTGTATAGTCTGACCATAGCTCACCACCATTTTGGAGCAGGCTTGAGAATGTTATCACAATTGGCTTGCTAGGTGAAAGACTTTTTTCTATTTAGCTTCTAATAGAGCAAAAGTGACTCTAAATTTGTTAATATTCTTTAGGTTATATAGGACAAATTACAGATAAGTGAATAAGTAATGAAATTTGTAATGAGAATTTCTCAAGTATGAAATGTTGGCACAAATTAATTGTGGGATTTTACAGCTATTATAGTTTATATCATAAATGCAAAAATGACTAGGGCTTTTTAATTACAGCAGGAACAAATTTTTATGGAGTGCCATTTTGTTAAAGAGGTATTTTAAGCATTAAGAACAAATGCTGTCCATAACAGTGAGCCCAGATATCTGTCCCACATCAAATAAATATTATAATGCTATGAAATTGTTCTCAGATACTGTAACTGTCACAGAGACTAATGAGAAGTCTCTTTGCACACCTTCAGTTTACTGTGTCTTTTTCTTGTGGTCATTCTTTTTCTTTATTACTGTGTGTTTACAAAAGGCCAGAGTAAATCCCTTGGAAAAATATACAGGGCTTTTTAACTTACCTTTTAAAACAGCTCTGTGAATAGCAAAATGTTGATGTCTCAGTAGAAGTTAATATTATTGTGGAGAGGAGGAGGGGGGATGGCTGGATGCTAATTCTTATTAAATATTTGATGTGTAGAGAAATCTAATACAGTGGAAACTCAAAGAAATCTCATTACTTGGTGGAACACATTGCATACTAAGATAGAGATGACTCAGGCTCCAAAGCTAACAGGCAGATTTAGTAAGGAAGCACATCTGAAGCAATGTCCTGCTGTTCTTTTCCATTAAAATAAGAAATCTACATATTGTCTGCTACCTTACTTATCTAGGCATTTCTCAGAGCCAAGAGTATGTTTTTAAAATGTCACTACATACTGTATTCCTCCCTAGTGATGCTTTAAGCTTTCCCTCTCCTCTTCTCATACTGCTGCTCTCACAGCTGGCTGGCTGGACAGCAGTAGGTGCCACAGATCCTCCTCTGCTTGCATGAACCTCTGAGGGTCCCCCTGAGCCTTTCCTTCCCCAGCCAATAAATATGTTCCACTCTGAGGCTGATGGTTTTGCTTAAGCACATGAGACTGCAAACTCACATCCTTTTTCAGTGCCTCTTCAAACACACACTGTGTCACAGACTGCTTCCCCAGTTAAGGTCTCTAATCCATCACTCACAATTCCTTAAGGGGATTAATTAATTTTAAAAATGGTTGTGTTTCTAGGTATGCTAAATGTCCTCCCTCAAGGACAAATGCTCATCTCTCCATTTGCACATCTCTCTTGATTTGTCTTATTGGAGTGGCCAGTATTATGCCTTGTTTTATACAATACCAACCCGTTGCTTGAGAGGAATTGTAAATGAACTGATCATCAGACAGCTTGCTCATAATTAGCTGGTATCCTTTTCCTGAAGGTGAGACTCACTTGAGTGGAGGCGGCATGCAAATGTGCTGCTGTTGCAGCCAGAGATAGCTAAGAAAGCTTGGAGAAAACATACTCTGACAGGCCACTGATCTAGGGCTTAGGAGTGCTGGGTTACATCTTCAACACTGGTACTGTTTGGACTAATGTGTCCTTTTTATTCTCACAACTCATTTAATTATCTGCAGGATTTTAATATAACCTGCCTTGTCAACCGAGTTCCAAAATTATGATAGAAACAATGATGTAAAAAATGGCTATCAGGGTGTTTCTGTTCCTGGGACACATTCAGAAGAAAATTCTCTCCCATGTCTAGGTGACCATGCTGCTCCTTCAGTGGTTGTTGGTTGCAGGCTGGCAGCTCCTAGCTGTGGTTCAAAAACATTTCTTTTGCCAAATCAAGGCTTTGACCTGAATTTTTGCTCATCTTTCTCCTAGGTTGAGAAATCTCTCACCAAGAAAGGACTAACAAGTCTCTCTTCTCCATTTGACTGCTTATTTCAGCATTGCCACTGGGCTGAAAAGTTAAGATAAATTTAAAAGGGTTTAAGCTTGGTTAAAATAGAGCAAAAAAATCTACCCTGGAAAAAAATGGTGGGCATCTATGTCCTGATTATCACAAAGTTACAGAGGTTTCCTCATGGTTACTTTTCTTAAAGAAGACTATTTCCATGCCTCTGTGGTCCACTAGCATGATCAATCATGCCTAAGTTTATCAGTCTACTGGTGCTCTGGTCTGACTAGTTGCACTGGGGCTGCACAGCCTTTGTTGTTCCAGTTGGTCCTGGTTCTACAGCCCACTTCTGTTAATTCTGCAGGACCTACAGTCTCTGTTAACCCCCTTATGGTAGTTCCACAATGTGGAGTGGTTAAATGTTGCCCATTCCATTTTTCCTACCTTATCCAGTCTCATTCCTCCATTCTTTCAAGACCTGGTGACAATCTACCAAACTTGCTTGTTTTGTGCTTCTGAAAACAACTCAAGGTTATTTAGGTCTCACCCCTAAAGTCTGAAAGGTTTTTCCATCAATATATCATTGTTTCCCTAACTGAAGTTCCTGCAACTCTGCCTAACTTTCTCTCTTTGTTCCTGGTTCCTTAATTGGAAAACAAAACAAAACAAAACAAAAAAGAACAAACCTATGTCTAGTATTGATTATCTACCATGTGGGTGTAAAGAAGGACTGGAGTGTAAAGGACAGCTGAAGTTGCTGGCTGAGTGACCAATATCTCTGACTGAATGTGATCTGAACTGGCTGTACTGGGCAGCCAGGGGAATTGTACCTACTTCAGCTGAAGTCTTATGGGACATCTCTTCTCTGCTCTTTTCTGTGATGTGAGACTCCTGATACTGCAATACAATAAAACCTTGCAACAATAGGGCTAAGATTAATCTAGCTGAATAAGATAAAGAAGCTAAGTAATAGTAAAACCACTAAATGCAAAGTCACAGTCAGATTACTTTTGTGTTTTTACTTTTATTGCTGGAAAAATTTACCTCATCAGCCAACTCTTGAAGGATCTTGCTACTTTCCATATGAGTACAAGAGAAGAATGCATATTCTTGGCAAGTTACATTAAAATAGGAAGAAGAGATGTTTGCTGAAATGCTCTCATTGTAAATGAAGAGTTTTATGTTTACACAAAAACCATTCTTGGAAAAAAGTAATTTTGCTAATGAGATATTCCCATATCTCGTGGGGAGGTTTTCATTGCTAAGGCACTGTTTCAGATCCAGCACAGAGCTACAATAAAAATCAAAAGCAACTATCTAAAAGAAGTTAATGACTGAGGTAGCTCTCCAGTAGCAGTCTGCGCAGCACACCCACCATATAAGGTGGCAGTGATGCAGTGTCAAAATGACCAGTGGAGTTGCACAAGCACCACAGAAATTAGGCACTATTGATGAAAGTCCACATTGCTGTGTACATCTTTCCTTTCATACTTGAAATAGCTACCAGACTTGACATGTCCCAGAGCCTCTAATTGCCAATGGATTTTCCTCGGGAGTCCCAGAATCACCCAGCTGGTTATCATAGGCAAGATGGCTTACTATGTACCAGGACCATCAGAGCTACAGTGGATGGGTCTGTTGACTTGCAGATGTGTTGCAATGCAGTAGAAGGGATTTTAAACCCATCAATACTAATCTCAAAGTGACTTGATTTGCTGGCTTTGGCTACCCTTGCCAAGGTAAAGCCTTGAAACTTTAACCTGAGATGTTTGGTCAGAGTGATCCCTTTCCCTGGCTAACCTTGGCCGGCCACATTTGAGAAGTTAAGGACTAAATAGGCTTGACCGTTCAGTAGTGGAGCTCCAAGACAGGATTTGAGCTTATTGAAAGGCAAACATTTCTTCTACTGCTGCCTTGCTGAACTGTTCCGTGGAGAACCCGCTCAACCCAGCTGCTGGTGCATTTCACAGGTAGCAATTAAATTTTTATATGATGTTTTATAACCATAAATATACTCTACAGATTTGCACATAATTCTTCTGCTACTTTAACTGTTTTTCAAAGCCCCTTTCAGCAGGCTTATCTCTGTTTTGCTTGTGCTGATTAAAAGACAAGATATGTTTTTAATAGGGTAAGTAGTACCAGAGAGCACACTTCACATGAAAGAAAGAGAAATGCAGTCAAACCTTTGTTATCCAAGTTGAGCCAGAGAAATTGAATTAATTCAGCTAACAGAAGTTTCAAATAATTAATGGGATTTTCAAGCTACTGAATACATCAGGGACCCCGAGTTTGTTTTCAGCAAACAAGACTTTCAAATGCTGAAACCTCTGATCGCTGGTAAGAAAAGAATATATGAGAAGATCCTGTGCAGAAAAGCTAAAAGGCTGAACATTGGAACTTGAAATTAAAGAATTATCTAGAAGTGTTTCTGAGATTCAATAGGCCAAAAATAGCCTGGAGGCAGTCAAAAAGAGCAGTGCCATCCTGAATGTACCAGCACAACTGAACAGTTCCACCGAGATCCTGATTTAATGTAAAGATACTTCCACTTTTCTTTTTAAATGCAGCTTATTCCTCTCTCTGGGCTGTTCCCCCACCCTCCCCCCCAAATAACCCTTAATTGTTTATTTTCCCTGCAAACAGTGAAGAGAGCCATAATGAACCATAAAAGTAATGTCATGTGGGTTCCCATCTCATCAGCTATCTGTTACTGCTGAGTCATGCCAGGGTAGTTTTCAAGTGCTACTACAGTATTGGAAGACATTCTGCAGAAGTCCTGGTGATTTATTGGAAAGAGAGTGCTTTTTTCCCTATAAAATATACTGTCTGGTTTTGAGGTTAACTATTCATTGCTATGGTTGGGAGGAGATCCGAAGGTTGTCATGACCACCATGGAGAACGGAGACCACATGCATTGTTTTAGGAAGGGTATAGGAGAACTTTTTGCCTGTCCATCAGTGAAGGCTGGTCCCAACGTTTTACCAGGAGACTGCAGTGACCTGGAGAAGCAAAGATAGTTGTGATGGTAAGAGCAGCTGCTATGTACAGATGAGCTGTATCAAGGGAAGGAAATTATTGGTTCCAAAATGATAAAGTGGACTTTAATTGTCCACATCCCAATGCCTAGGGGAGTACTGCCAGGGAAACCAGAACAGACGGAAATGCTGCTGACATTAGAATAATGTGCTGCATGTGAAACCGCTGCAGAAATAGTTAAATGATGCCTTTGCCAAGGCCACAGAGTGAAATGCTACTACACCATGGGGTGGATTAAAATATGCATTTTCTTCTAATTGAGCACAGCGGACTCAGCTGGAGGTCCTGTCAGGAGAAGAGGAATAATTTGTCACAGCAAGAAATGTATAAGTTGACAGAGCATCTATTAGACAGTACAGTAAAAAATAAAGTAGTACTTGTGCAGGTTTTCTTTATGCTCCAAACTGTTTGGTATAGGCAACCACGTGCTTTAAAACAAATTTCAGGCTCATTGGCAGTGGACCAATCTGGTTGTACCAGGCTCACTACTGTTATGGCCATCATGTCATGATGACAAGAAGGTTAAATTTTTTCTGGTTAGGAAGGCCCCATAAACAGCAACCATCTCCTCCCCGCAGTGCATTTAACTGGATAGAGCCAACAGAGCTCTATAACAGTTTCTTTCATCACTCTTGGAGAAAGCATTTATAGGGATAGCAAAGGAGTGCCATTAAGATACAGGAAAACCCACCAAGAACCATGTTCTTCTCCTTTGGCAAGTATTGGTTGTGAGAAGTGTAAAAATGGGCTTAATGAATACATCTATAGAACATGGCTTCCCCCCAACCTGAGTTTTTTCTAGTAATTTCCTTCTTTATGTCACTATTATATGTATATAATATATATACACGTATTTGTGTATATAAAATTTTCAGGGGGATGTGTTCTGACTTGGCTCTAAGTTTTTACTGACTTGGTTAACCAGATGCAAGCACAAGTGGATCTGCCAAGCACAAAGACCAAAGCCTGGTCCTGGCCAGAATTATGCTGTAACCTGCATCAGGGACTACATGTGTCAACTGCTGAATTTAGAGATGAAAACAATTCCACTTTTTTCTTGCCCTGCAGCCTTTGAAATCTTTTGGGTAGTCAGGTGATGTGCGGAAGTCCAGACTTTGGCTGTGGTCACTGCTTCACGGCACTTCACAGAATCCCAGGCCAAATCTGAGGGTCAGCTCCCAGGACTGGACACCACAGAAGCGACCTGTCACATCCATCCAAGAGGTTATGCAGCAGCTAAAGCCAAGTAACTTCTATTCAGGCATATGCTTTTTATCTTCCTGAAAGGAAGAACTCTGACTGACAGGGTAATTCATCATTTACCTGATGCACGAAGAAGTTACCTGAAGGAGCAGAGCCACAGACATTATTTTCACACTGATGGAGGTGTATATGCCTTGTGTGACATCCAATGTTTTTAGAAGTTTCTGTAACCCTAAAAAAAAAATCTGGATTCTTTAGGAAGGTGTTCTTTGGAATGTTTGTCACTTGCCATAGTGTTTTGCAGTGACACAAGGGGCAACCATTTACAGCACATGGCCTGGGAAAACCCCAGTGACACTGGGTGGTAGCACTGGAGAGATCAGAGTGGTAAAGGACTGCAAGGGATCCCCATGCCTTGCATGATTAGTGCAGATCACCAGTGCCCACATAATTTGCTTTTCATTGAGATCACAGGGCTACTCTGGACTCTGGGATACTGTCTGAGTAATTCCTACCCACTGTATTAGAGGGGCCTGGTGCTCTACAGTGCCTTCATCAACCCCAACTTCTCAGTGGCATTAACATGAAAAATTAACTCAGGCTTTATGGGTCACCTTGGATCTTTCACAGAGAGACCAGGTGTGCCATGGTGGCAGGAGCTGGTGGATTACACTTGTCCTGGCTGCAGCTAGGCATCCTATTTTGATTCTTGCACTTGGCCATGGATTTCATATTCTCAGGAGCACCTGGTGAAGTAAAGACAGTCCTCACCCAATCCCAGCCATCATGCTCAGAAGACTTTGATTATAACTGCTGAAGTTCACTGTGAATGGCATGATATGCAGCCCTCAGCCAGCTCACAGGAGGAAGCCTGAATACACCCTGCCCACCACAGTGATAGAGGTAGCTGCTGCTACACATTGGTGTGCTCAGTGTAAAAGGTAGTTGAGGCCCAAAACTGTGCTTTTTAAAATTTTTTTGTAGTTATTACAGTCACATCCAGAAAACTGAGTCAAAACTCAATGCCTCCTTGGTTTAGTCGCTGTGAAAACACAGTATAAACACCATCCCTATCTCAAAACACTGCAGGGGCTAATGGTCATTCTGATTGCGTGATTCCTCTGTCTGCACTCACAGCACAGTACTGGGACTGTGTTGTGGGAAATTTATGCTACCTCCTCCTATTTTCATGGTATTTGTTCTGCAAAGGCCAGCTTCAAGCATCATAGAATGGTTTGTGTTGGATGGAACATTAAAGATCACCTTGTTCTAACCCCTCTGCCATGGGCAGAGACACCTTCCACAAAATTGGGTTGCTCAAAGCCCCATTCAACCTGGCCTTGAACATATTCAGGGATGGAGCATCCACAGATTCTCTGTGCAACTTATTGCAGTGCCTCACTACCCTCACTGTAAAGAATTTCTTTCTGATACCTAATCTAAACCTACCCTCTTTCAGTTTAAAGACATTACTCTCTGTCCTATCACCACATGCCTTTACTGTGATAATATATATACATTTCCTTACCCTTTCTTTACTTGTCTTTTGTTCCTCATTCATTTCTGCCAGCTCTACTCTCTCCAAGACAACCTATCAGCCACTATGAAGTATAAATAAAAACTTATGTTTCCTGTGGTCAGAATTAGTTTGGTATGGTCAGATAATTTTATGATTTATGGTGCTTTTGACACATCTGGATAAATAAATGCCTAGACTTGAGATGTGGTACTAAGCTACCCACATTTCCTCACATCCAGTACCATGCAAAGTAAAAGAGATGTGCTTAACTAGTTTGCAGTGACATGGGACAGAGTAGACTCATACACTGCACAGATCTTTCCAGCATAAGTGAGCTCCAGTCTGTCTTGGAAGTGAATACATTGCTTTTTGCCGAGAGGATCTTGGTAAAAATGGAGTTACACTGGAATCACTGAAACAGAGGGCCAGTGAAAAATGCCCCAATGGTACTACTTTTATTTGTTACTGCATTCAGTTATTTTGCTGCACATTCGCTCTGTGTGTCTTTGGCAGGATCTCCCACAGAGAGAGTGTTACCCAGCTGTAATTCAGCCTTGCACTTCTTGTTCTTAAATAAGTTTTCATTTGCTGATCATTCTCTTCCTTTCGGTATCTTTCCTCGTCCCTTTTTGTGAGGGTGTTTGTCCTGCTCCACAATGATTTTTCCCTTCTTTGTGTGTAGAGGGAGTGGGATGGGGGTACAAATTCATTGAAATTTTTTGTACTCCTGAGGCCAAATCCTTGCTACATTCAAATCCTAGAGGTCTTAAGACTTCCTGGCTTGCTGGACATATCATGTTCAAAATCACACATCATGGGTCTAGGCCTGTTTTCATCCTTCTGCTTATTTAAAATTGAATTTGCTCAAAGTCATTTAGACCAAACTTCTATGCTACAAGCAGCTACCTTGCAGTGTTTTGGCCCTTACCAGAACTGTATGTAATGTGATGTTGCTCCGGAGCCTGGGACTACTTGCTGTAGAAATTTGTCCCTTTCATGCAAAGATACTGGTCCTTCTGTATTTAGAAGCATTCCCTACTGCATGGTGAATTTGAAATTCTTCTAATGATGTGTTTATTCCCTTAATTTCTTGTACTGAGATGGTGATCTCCAGGCATAACGAAATCCAGCCATCAAAGTGAATGGCAGACCCTATTTTAAATCCCACAGATCATCTTTTTCAGACTTTCCAAAAGTGGTTTTTGACTTAGCCTGTTACTGGGTTTTACTGAAGCAATCAATTCTTATTTCTTTTCAGTCTACTTCATCAGTTAATGAGAATTGCTACCTCACTGATTTTTTACCTTTTCTCCTTTTTTTAATAATGCATATCTTTCAATGCCTGTGTTTGAGGCAAAATTACTATTCCAGTGTGTTTCTATTGTTCTTGTAATATCCTTTTCTTTTGTTCTGCACCAGAGATTCTGCATCCTATATGTATCTGGTCTTAATGCACAGCATTTCTCTTGATTTTCTCCCTTTTAATCCAGTTTTAAATAGAAAAATTCATTATATGTATCATACAAACATTTATTCCTCTCCTTGATATTATTCCCATATTCTCTTGCTGCCTATTCCTCTCCCCTTCCATGTCCTATTACACATCGCAAAAATCTCATTTGTCTGATTTTCCATTTTTGTCTTGCATTAAAATCAGGCATGGAGATTGAGTCTTCCAACCCTTGTTTCTAGTTTAAATCTCTTATCAGTTGTGTGACTGCAATCCTAGGAGTTATCTACATGGAGTTCATTCCCAAGAGTAGTCCTCTTTTGAACCTGCTTTTTGGAGGGTCACATACCCCAGAACATGTTTGTAGCACTGGTCCATAAACCATCAGCTTTCCCTACCTCTTGTGTCCTGCCCTTTGCCTACTGAGAAGCTCATATAACTTCATTAATTTCTGCATTTTCACCTGAAAGCCATCCCTGATCACCTCTGATGTGACTATGGCAGTGCCATCTCGCCCATCACAATGGACAGCTAGTCAACTGTCTTTTTTTCTAATCAGGATCTTTTCCAGCCCTACTGCACACCCTTGAGCCTAGCTGCTAGTATCCATTCTCTTGTCTAAATCTGATTTTGACAACAGTCTTTCCAATTACTCTTAATGTAAATCACTGATCTCAAAAACATTTCTTAATGTTTTCTCTTTTCTCTTAATATGAGAAAAAATGCCTCTGTTTTTTTGTTTGTTTGTTGGTTGGTTTTTGTTTGTTTTTTTTTTGTTTTGTTTGTTGTTGTTTTGTTTTTTGTTTAGTTTTGGCTTTGTTTGTTTGTTTGTTTTAATGTAGCATCCTATGGATAATCCATATTCTTTCTTTGACTGCTGTCTCTTTGTTCCTTCCTTGGGACTGAATCACTTTCTTGTCCTCTCATCATTTGTCTGCTCATACTCCTTCTTGTCACAGTGAAATAAACCTGTGCTTCATTGCTTCTCTATTAACTGATCTGTCCCCAGTTTCTTCTTCTATGGTCACACCTTCCACATGCACCATCATATAATGATCTGCCTTCTGAGTATCTTGCTCAGAAGTTACGTGGAGTCTGACATCTAGTCTCCACCACTTGTTTAAAGTTCTGAGATCCATCTGCACCTCAATATCACAATACCCAGCTGCTTGAGTTTTGAAAAATCTGTTTGTAGTCTCTTCCTTCTAACACACACCAAAACTGCATCTGCTCTCCAGCCAGCAGGAGACATCTACCAGGAGAACTGCAGATACGAAGCTGAGGACAAAGCTGGGTGACTTGGTCAGAAGTGCACTTCAGAGATGTGCTGGTGAGTGGGGTCGGTGGGGGAGAGTCTCATTCTTTCCCTTTGCTAATTGTTTCAGTGCTAGCAGGAATGAAAAGTAATAAAAGTTTATTTTAGGCACTAAATCAAACAAATGTGTTATATGCGCAGTTCAGGAATTAAAAATCCAGTAATCCATCTTGAAAATGTTTTAAAAAATATTCCACTTAGTGCCATTACAGAGAATGAATTATTTTATGGATTTGGGTTCCCCTCTGTTATTAAACACATTTGCTTAATTCTAAGAAACCTGGTTTTGATTCCTTTTATCCTATTATCTGTTGTCTCCATCATTACAATGAATAGTACAGGAGTTACATCTCACATTTGGAACTTGCAGTTATGACTTTGGGTATCAAGAGCAGGAAATGCTGCTCCCATTCGCAAAAGTGGATCAAAACACAGGAGAAATACTCTCAGAAGGCATACAGTCAAGAGAACTGGTCTACAGTGTAACAATAACAACAACAATAATATAAAATGTGACATTACCCCTTTTAAGGCTGTTTCAATAGTGAGATATTTAAGTTATATTAATAGTGAGATATTTGAGATATTTCAGTGATATTTATTTATGTGGTAAATATTACATGCATCCTAGCCTGAGAAGAATCAGCAGTGTTGTGCAACTTTTTCCTTTTTCTATTTTTTTTCTAGCATTTTTACTTTCCTCCTTCTTCCCTCTTACTCTCCACTTGCAATCATAAGCAGTTTGATTGTTTAAGACTTGTTTTTTCTACTTGTGCATGGGTGCATTTTTAAATGGGTAACTCTCATTTTATACCACACTTGAATTACACAGAGAAAAGAAATAATCCTCCTTAAAAGAACACAAAAGGATTTTCCAAGGGAAGTATTTGAAGAGGGATTTGTCAAATGAAATAAAGACCATTGTTAAAGGTTTTTCTTCTCTGATGTATTTTTCGTTTTGAAGAGAATATAAATTTAGACTCTGAATAGTAGATATGGTTTCATGTGACATATCGAGTCCTACATTTGGAAAAGAGATTTGTATTGAGGAACTGGCCTAAAGAGCTTTTTGAAAACTCCTGAGTGCTTTGTTTCTATCTTCCAAGAATATGCTTTTTGTTGTTGAGTTTTGTCATGGTGCTCCCCTTTAAGGGATGGAAAAGGATACACCTAATGACACCACTATGTCAAGCAGCTTTTCCTGTGAACACCCAAGCCAGGCAAAGTTCGTATGCAATGGAAAGCTCTTTTTACACAAGCAAGGACAAGGATGGCCTGGGCATGAAATACCTGCAATAATTACATGGAAAAGTTATGGTGTCTGAGTCCAGTAGTGGGCAAAGACTGAGAGCTCTGGATGTTGCTGCCATTAAAGGGAGAAATTCATGGGAACTGTAATATTTTAGGCAACCTGTCTGCTTGTAGAGAAACCAGCACCTTCTCTTCAAGAGGCAAATCAAAAAACAGAAGAGGGAATCTGTAAGGGTCACGTGCACACAGGTACACCAGAATTACATACAGGATTTAGGAAAATTTATTTCCAATGTTGAGAACACTTAACACTTGGCACAAATCTGCCAGGGGCCTAGGAAAAGGCATGCCCCTTGTCGTTAAGGCTTTTATCGTCCCTGGCATCCCAGCTGTGGTGGCCTTCAGACTTGTCTCCAAGAATTATCTTCTCTCCTTCCTGGGAGTCAGCTCTTCTGGAATGTAGAAGGAGAAAACACCTAAAACTGTCTCTGGAAAAGGTATCTTTTTCCAGACAGGAGAGCTTTCTTAAGCAAAAAACCCTAACCTCCTTATAGTAAAATCTTTGGAAGGGTCTTCTACGCTTTCAGCATCTAAGTGCAGGATCATGCACCTGGGCCACAACAACCCCACGCAGTGTTACAGGCTTGGGGCGGTGTGGCTGCAAGCTGCCTGATGGAAAAGGACATGGGGGTGCTCAACAGCCAGCTGAACATGAGCCAGTGGTGTAACCAGGTAGCCAAGAAGGCCAGTGGCATCCTGGCCTTTATCAGAACTATACTGTGGCCAGCAGGACTGTGGAGTCAAGGGCAGAGACAGAATGTCTTGAATCCTTGTCTCCAGGGCCACTGTGCCTCATTTGTGGGGGCTGCCTGGGCAGTGAGTGGGCTCCATGGCCAGAAGGGACCCAATTGTGTAGGAGGATGGATTCTGTTTCTGAGCTGTTCTTAGAGATAATCTACATATCATTAAAACTCCTGTGCCATCTGAATGCATAATGGTACTTTATCAACTGAAACTTCTTTATTTAATCAGTTGATTTAATTATAAGCTAGTTAATTGAAAATTTCATGATACAAGTTCTGAAGGTCAAAATACTCAGAAGTTCAAAGAAGACTGGAGCATTTGTTTCATTTGAGCTGTGACATGCAGTGCTGAGTTACAGAAATCTGCTCTGATTCAAACTGGCAAACTGATCTCAGGACTAAACAACTGAATTACCAAACAAGAAGAGAGTTCACTTCCACTCATGAGGTGTGAATGTATCTACCGACAGCTGTGGTTAGTCTGTGATTGATTTATCTGTACGTTGTGGTTTCCAGAAGATCCAAATAGTAACTACTCTTGCAGAAATGCCTTTAGCACTGTCCTGTCAGCCCTACTAGCCCTCTCAGGAACATGCTCGCATCTGAGCAAAGTGCTGGATTGTTTGACCAGCAGACTGTGGTTCTCTCTGGACAGAAGAGGCACGGTGAGGGCAACAAGAGCACAGGATTCCCACCTCTGGGTCACTGTTTTTCACTACTGCATGAAGTCTTTTTAAGAAGGTGCAGAGAACAAGCAAAATATCCGGTTAATAATCTGGAAATAACCTGGATTTATGAACTGCTGGGTGTTGCAAACACTGGTTCCCCTCCCAAACAAGCACAACAGAGCGAGAGTCCAATAAGACCTTGCTTGAGATCCCTATTTTAGACTGAAAGTCATGTATATATCTGAATTTACATTCCTGTAGAAGATTAAACAGCAAAAACAGTAGACAAAAACCGTGACATTTGGGCAGGTAAGGACATATGAAAACACTGCTGCCTCAGTGCAAGTCCTCTGTTTGCTACTGTTTGTCCAAAATGTACAATCAGAGCAGCATCCTTGCGTTCACATCTCTGTTGTATGACCCTCAGACCTCAGGCACACAGATACTGCAACACCTTGTCTAAAGGGAATACCCCATGTATTGGCAAAGTCTGGGCCACTTCAGTCTTTGTGTTTTCATCCCTTCATTACTGAATTTTACCATACTTAACTCAGCAGGAGCGTCTGCTGGATTCACCTGGGAAAAAAAAGGAGGATGGTAAAGACAATAGCAAAGGACAAAGCATATGAAAACCAATAAAGATGAAAAGGTTGCATACATATATAGATAAGTGAATACTTATTCTTGAGGGATGCTGTCTGTAAGAAGAATTAAATGAATAAATAATAACTGTAAAGTCATCTAATACTGTTAAAAACTGTCCAGGAGATTGTTGATTTCAGAGACTGCACTTCAGAGACTTTCCTCTTAATCTGTTGTTTACTGGAAGACTCATTTTTTCCTCTTGTTGACTTGCACTAACAGCTCACAAACCCCCCAGACAGTGAGCAGGGGTGGGCCACTGCTAGGCACTGCTGAGAGATGTGCTGGGAAACCTGAGAGCTTTCACGAGAAGACCAAGCACCAATTTTAAGTGCTGCTGTGCTATTAAGAGTATGCAGCAATACTGCAGAGAAGCTCAGAGAGGTTTGCCTCTCCTTGGGTTTCCAGTTAGAAGCTGTCATGATGCTTGCACAAGTCCAATAAGACTTGACAGGAACAGTACTGTTTCCACACAAACTTCCACCAAGGTCCAACTATCACTTTTGGGGATACTTCAGCCCTTACACACCCAAACTCTTTGCAGGACATTCTTTGCATTTCAAACTCATCCCTTAGGAGTTGTAAACATGAGTCAGGATGTTTATAACAACATCCCGTCGGGGATTTATTGACATTCCCCACTCATCTTTCAGCAAGGTTAATGCTCCTGGGGCATTGCTGGGCCAGACAATAAGCACAGTCCTTTCAATGCTGTCCAAGCAGCTAATTTGCTACAACCCCCAGACAAAGCAGATACGCCTTTAGATAAGGTGTGCTGCTGAAACGTTGGCCCTGTGCCACAGAGCATGTAGATTCCAAGCTTTTTGGTAAAGCTTTCCAGCGTGTATGGAGAACCAGTTTTCAAACACTTGTGTAGAGCCAAAGCAGCAATGCTGCACACAAAGAGGAGGAATGCAACAAGAACACTGCTAGCACTTGACTGAGGCCAGCAGCAATGGTTACCCAGTATTTAGTGATGATGGTGAGTTTGGCATCTATGAGCGTGTGAGCATTGTGGGATCCTGTGACTAATAAATAAACATTTCTTTTCTCCATAATCAATGTAAAATCTCCTATGCAGGCTGAAAAGTTGGACTCAATGATCATTGTGGGTCCCTTCCAACTCAGCATATTCTGTATTCTGTGTGATTCAACATCAAAAGATGTTGTATTGGGCAGGCACTGTGTAGTTTTAAAAGATCATTCTTGCCCATCATCCAGCACTAAAAATAGGAACCTTTGGTCTCTGCTATGTAGTTTCTGACAATTGGCCTAACAAGGAAGCAGAAATAAAAGAATAAAGTGACAGTAATACAGTGAAGTAGTTTTCTGGTATTGCTCAGGTTTCCTGTCTCCCATTATAGGCTTTTATGAGAAGTGCAAAACACATGAAAATTCAGAAGGCATTATTTGAAACAATAAGTGAGTCTAGGTAATAAGGTAGTGTATGCCCAAAAGCAAGGGAAATAATTGTTTTTCAATCTAATGTTGTATTTATCACTCCTGGGGTGAAAATGCAGTTTATACATATTTCAAATGTAAGTTCAAAATATTAATGTGCAACCAAGCAAAGGTTTATTTCTCACTTTCCATCTGTTTCTAGCGAGGTTACATTGTCATTTTTCTGCATTGTGTGGTTGCATTATCTTAATAAATGATTAGTTGTGAGATATTATTTCCCTTTAAACATATGACAGCAAAACAAGTTTTTAATAAAGTGTTTTGAAAAAGCAACAGACTGAAAAAAAAAACTGGGCAAGAGTTCAAATTGATAATGAACTGAATATGCCTCTAATTATATTGAATTTACAAGTAATAGGACGAAGCAACATTAGAAATTAGTTCTGACTGAAATTTAGTGCCTTAAGGCTGAGAACATTCCCCTCAAATTTCTGGAGACTGAATAAAATTGCTGTATAAGTATTTGTTTTAAGTATCAGTCACTTCAAATCTCAAAATGAAGAACAGTAGGGTAAGTCATTCTGAAAACAGATACTCCAATAAATACGTCACAAAAGCTAAGATTTCTGTTAAGGCAAGATTTATTTTTGGACTTCAGTTTACCCAGTACATGTGGCATTGGATATAAGCTATATGTAATAGCAGGCTCAGTGCACATTTAAACTACATTTTTAAACTGAGATTCAGCTGTGTCAATCTAGATGAGGCTCATCATAGGACTAAATCTCTGTGCCCCATGTCAGCAATTTGAGACTCAATCTTAATCTTAGTATGAAGTAATTTTGTATCAAATGTATAAATAATTAATGTGCTGTGTATGGAAGCACTATCAGATTAATTCCTTTAATAACAAAAATCCATAGATAAATAGAGGTTGGTCAGCAAAGTGACCTTTTATCTTTTTTTTTACTAGTGACCTTGAATTAAATCCAGCATTGACCAGAATGACCATTAATCATTTTGATCAGATTGCTGAGAGAATTACCGAGTGAAATCAGTTGAGTCAACTCAGTTTGCTTTCTGGAGAAGAGGCACAGGGTTTGTATCATGCAAACAACACAGTAAGACCATGATTAGTTTCTGCAGGTCAAGGCTGATGTGTGTTTGTGGAGCAGCATGGACCTTGTCAATCTGCAGTGCTCTTGAACCTACTGCAGATAAAAAACAGAGTTCTTCTCTCAACATGGGTAACCTTATGTTTTGTGCCATAAAAAGATTTTCAAGCGTCTTACAGCTAAAAGTATGGGGAAAGGATCTGTTTTCAGGTCAAGCAGAATAAACAAGACTGACAGTCTCACGGTTTCCTTGGGAGTTTAAATATGTTTGTATACTGCAGAGAATGAAAACATAGGTTTCATGCCTACCTCTATGACTGCTGCTACTCAGCTGATATCAGCACAGTGTGAATGAAAACACAACTGGAGAAAAAATAGTAAAAGACATTTAAAAAGTTGTCAGACCAGTTATGAGGTTAAGTAAAATTTGCTATAACCTCAGCTTCATGGATCAGCTTTTCCTGATGACATCACAGCAGGTTAAAGCAGGAGAGAGGCAGAACCAGAATCTGAGTCAGAAATGGAGAAATACATCATATCAAGGAACAAGAGTTCCTGACATAATGAAACTGTGTTCATCAGATTTATTTCACTTTTTCCATGCTGAAGACAAGTTCTCTCATCACTGAAGTGCTTCCAAACTCCCTAAAGAAAATATTCAGCTAAGAAAAAGCTTCAACTACAGTAGAAATGATCTGTTGCCCCCCTGCTGACAGCTGTCCCACCTTCTAGGCTGTATCCCCCCCTTCACAACATTTCCAGATGACATATCTATGGGCGTGTGCTCTACATGACCCAGGAATGTATCATTCCTGCTAGAACAACATATATGGGAACTAGTTGCTATGATTTATCTTTAACTTGTCAGATTTTACCTATCTGAGTTGTCACCTTTTGTTTCACCACCACCACATCTACACGTTGAGCATATGTGTAGAAGTTTTTTTCTCATTGAACTATTACTTAAGTGCCTTACCTTCCCACAGGCCTAGGAGTTTTCTTTCTCATTTTGAAGTGAAAGCTTCTAAGAGCATTTCTGGCTTACCTTCTGACATGTTCACCTCATTTTAAAAGGATTTCATCTCATCATGTCTTGTAAGAACAATTTTTTCTTGCCCCCTTTCTTTGCCATCCTGATTGTCATGTCAGCAATAGGGATAACTCCCACCCTACACCTGCTAGAAACATCACCCAAATATACAAAGAGTGAGATGAGGAAAAAAGTTTTGAATTCTGGCTGATACCAAATTATTTAAAAACCATCACAAGTATCTGTGCACTACATCTGTGTGAGAACAGGGTAACCTGTGATAGGGCAACTTTCCATCTCCATTAGACAGCGTAACAGAGAGCCAAACCCCTGCAGACATGTTCTGTCAACGAAGGTGCTTCCTTCTCTTTTCTGAAGGCAAGGTGCAGCACGAGTGGCACACAGAAATCAAACAAAAGACGTGCCAGAGGAGAAAGAATGGAGTAGAGTCACAGGACTGACAAAAGCAGGGAAAAGCTGGACAAGTCACCCAATGGCTGTACTCCAGGGAGGAGGATGCTTTGTCTGCTCATCAGGTAGCAATGGACAAACATTGAAAGACACAGTGTTGGGGATGGGCACCTGAGTTCCTGGATCCTGCTGTTATGTGGGTCACTGGACCCAGGCTTTGAACCCTGATAGAGTGCTCAGGGACCCTGAGAGATTTCCACTCCTGGAAACTCCAAAATGAAGGGCCAGATTTGCTAGAGGTAAGTGGCGGGACAGCATGACCTAGTCTGTCCCCACCCTCTTTCTCATTATATGTAAACACAAAAGGTCCAGGCACTGTGAGGCAATTAATCACAAACCCAACAGCGTCTGAACTGAGCATGTGGATTCATGTTGCTACATCCATACAACTTGGGTTTATAGCCACCTGTTTCTCTGTGTGTGTGCCACATGCAGTGCAGTGTGACATTTTGCCTGTTTAGTTATAATTCAGCATGGTGATACAAGCCAAATTAGTAACCCGTTTTCTGGTAGCCATTTAATAACAGTCACAAATGGCCTGAGGAAATCTCCATTTGTAATAAAGACAATTTCACTGGCACGGATGTGTTCATCTATGCAGAAACTTCAAATGAGACATTTTCACATATATGTACTGCTTGTTGCCTTCCAAATGGCATTTGTTACTGCTTCCTGCAATGCTTGGTTTGTATGGGATCTTATCTTCATGGGCCAAATGAAGGGTCAGCCAGAGTGAAGGGCCACCCCTTCTTTTTCTTCTTGCTGAAATCACTATTCCGGGTCCATTTTATATTCCCATATTCCTTTAACACAGAAATCTTAGAAAGCATCAGCTGATGCACTGCTATTGCTTCATCATTTGATATAAATTAGGAGGCATTTCAAAAAGTGAATGCAGACCTAAACAATCATTTCGGTGCAATTTTCTTTGAGATTATTGTTTTAGCTAGATACATTACCTATATTTAAAATATATGAAATGGAGGTATACTTAATGTACAAAGTCATATATTATAAAGATAGAAGAAGGTGAACTCTTGATATATTACAAGTCTTTCATGCCATGAAATAACTATTGCCTATTATTTTACTCCTGACATTTTTATTTTTAGGGGAATTTCAGTTGATTTGTATTGCTGACACCACTGATATGTTGTTTCCAGTGACCTTACATCCAAAATCAGTAGGGTGTGACATTTGATGGCCCAGATAAAAAACATTAATAGTAGAAGAGAGGGATTATTTTCCTGGTCATAAATTAAGTTTAAATAACTCAGAATTTATTTTTAACTCTCCAGTACTTTTTACTGTCTACCCAATAAATGTATTTATTACTGGAAGCTTGGTGAAGCAGTTTACTAAGATCCTTTTGTACAGCCTTGTCTTTCTTTCTGAAACAGTGTTTAGTACCAAGCACTTCTTCCCACAAACAAAAGGAGATGGCTCCCAAGTAGCAAATAAAAAGGCATATAATGGCAGCAGCAACTTTTGGCGTGACGCACAATAATGAAGAGTCAGGCTCAGAGAATTTCACAGCATCTCTGTGAGTGTACACAGACAGAGACTGACATAAGTACTCGATGTGTAGCATAAATATTAGTATGACATAACCTGTAATCTTATCACACCTATTCACAGTCCTCCCTACACAAATTGCTCTGCAAATGTTCCCTTGAGACATTTGGTGTGAACTATACACCATTCTGGTGTATATTTCCCTACTTTAAACATATTCAAAGACCATGACCCCTCTAAATGAGACTTGAAAAGGAAAGAGAGAGAAAGTCACTGACTGGAACTGCTGCTATCAGCCCTTGGGATACAGGCACCTCTATGTAAAGAAGCACTATGGCTGATGCCTCATCAAAAACCTTAAAAACTCTGGAATAAACCATTCTTTTCCCGCTCTGATTTGCAACCTTTACAAAAATAATACATTGTTATTGGATTGGTTTGAGAACTTTTATAACAGCAAAAAGAGAGCTATCTATATATATATATAGGGTCCTAAAAGACAAGATGGGTTTCTGCAGCATGGGGTTATACAGCATGTTCCCTCCTGTCGTTTTTTACCGTACAAGTCTGGTTAGGAGACCGCTACATCTCTTACACTGTCCGTGGATGGTGGTACATCATCTGTTTGCATAGCTTAGTCCTTGAGGCACTGACAATGAAGCAGAGTCATGGAACGTTTTTGCTCTTCAGAAATATCTTGTTGGGGTTTTCTGATGCAGTCTGATTCACTGAAGCAAAACCAAGTTCTCTGGCTTGTTCCTTTCCAAGGGAAAAAGAAGGGAGCAGATTAGTTTACCTGACTGAAGATGCTTCCTACTTTCTTTCTGTTGAACAAATGCCATCTGTAACTTCAGCGGGGGTGGAAAAGAACAAGAGATTTTGGATGTAAGCATGTGAGTGCTGCTTGCATTGTGAAAAGTCGTATCACAGTCAGCTTTTATTTCATTTACCCTAAACTGGTCCAGGTCCAGACTCACAGATCCAGCCTGTGGGTGGAATTTACCTGTCCCATTTTCCAGGCACGATTCTTGTTGCAGTGAGGCAAGGCAGCATCACTGTCACAGCCTGAAACTCAGATACTTCAGGTATGTCCCAGCATACCTGGCCATGAAGAGGACTGCTGCATTTTAATGAAATAGAGGTTGCATGGAGCAAAAGATTTTCCTGCTTGTGACCTCAGAGGGGGATTCAAAGCAGGTCCAGAATGTGAATCCATAGCTGAGGTAGAAGGTGCATGCAACTGACTTTCTGCACACAGCTTTGCACTGCTATCCCTTTTGTGTCTTCAAATCACAGTCCTGAAACAAACAGGTCCCAGAGATATATGACTGCTAAAAATGAAGTGTTTAACTTTAGTTTTTTGTTTTTTCTTTTCTTAGGATGAACTCAGTTCATATTTGCCTCTGTAGATGAAAATATTGTTTCTGAAGAGTTTTAGTTTGGATACTTGGGGTTTTGGAATGCTGATTCCTGTGTAATCTCTTGATTTCAGCATCAAGGTCTTAAAAAAGAAAAGATCTGAAATACCATGAGATGGTAGTGCTCAAACTCAATAGCTCTTTGTATGTACAGACTTGTATGTCTTCTTTGACTGAACTGTTTTATACAAGTGTAAACCTACTGATTTCAGCAAACTGCTACAGCTGACTGGCTGAGGAGAACCAGGCTCCATGAATTCAAGTTTGGTTGGTACTTTTCAAAACATTTCCTATACAAAATAATCAGTAGAAGAATAATAAACCCACCAGTGTTTTATTTTACAGTTAATTTTCCTAGACTCATATGTCACTGCTGAACTGGTACTGGAGTGATGTATCAGATGGCTAATGAGAAAAAGGAGGGAATTTCAGATCATCCCCTAACCCTCTGCTTCAGAGAACTGATGAATTGGAAATAGTCTTCAGCTGATTCAAGGAGGGCATGGAGGCTTTTTTCTCCTCCACATGGACACTGGTCAGTAACTTCTCCTTGGACCAATACTGGTGGACGGGGAGGATCCCAAGGCACATCTGTGCCTCCTGTCAATGGTTCACCATTCTCAGAGTGCATGTCCACTCTCCATGTGGCTGGGGGAAAATGTAAAGCACCTACTCCAGATGCTATGGGTAGATGTACGGGTGAGGAGCTTGGCAAATTGCTAAATATGTCTTCGCCTCTATCTAACTTCAAGAGCCAAGGGATTTCACGGGTACCAACCCACCCTAAAGCATGGAACTGATCTGTCTTTCTTCTTCACAGTCCCTTACATAAGAACATATGAGACTGTAGGGGACACTTGGATTGTTGGATACATACAGGGATTTTTGTGAGGCTAGTGGGAAAGGGATGCAACCAGCAGAACAGCACTTCAATAAAGTGTTAGACTGCCTACAGAGACCATTCTGCTTGTAATGAGATCTCCATTCTGTCTCAAAAGAGGGAAGGCATTATGAGAAGAGAGATGCCCCAGCCTCGGGGTATGACGGAACTTTCTTCTCTCCTCTCAGATGTAGGGCAAAGCTGTCCTGCTACACAGCTAATCCAGCCTTGGGACATGACCTGTGGCCTGAAGAAACCTGGGCTACCCAAAGCTGCCTCATGACAGCTGCTCTTCCTATTGTGAGATGCTTATGTCCACTACAAATGCAAATAGGAAGGTGAAATAGAGGTCATGTCAGAAAATGGCATCAGCAGCATTCCTTAAAAGATGTACCCGGGTCCTGGCTTGCTTTGAACAAGCCATCTCAATATATCACTATCTCTTCAGTTATTATGATGATCTTGGAGAGGTTTTCCTAACAGTTGCACGTGTCAATTTTTCACAGTTCATATTAATTCCTATGTCTGGAAGTCAATATTTCAACCATTAATATATAACATGCTTTTACTGTGAATTCATGAAGTATCACTGCAATTAAATTTCCCTGTTAATGACATGATTTATTAATGAAACAGGGTTCATCTTGAAACTCTGGAAAATGAAAACAGGGTTGATTCTTCCTCACAGTACCATAAAACTCACATTAGATACAGATTCTGAATGATATTTTAAAAAACTACCAAGCCAAGAAATCTAGTGGGGAAAATGTTCTTTCATGCCCTTATCTACCCTTTTCCAGACAACTCACACAGAGAAATTAGAGAAGGGAAATCAACAGCAAGAATCCCCACCCCAAAACAGAAAAAAACCCAAACCCAATGCAAGATAAAGCCAAAACCCTCCTGATAAGGAAAATCACAGGACTCTTCTATTGTTTTACATCCTCTCACTTAGGAGGAATATAGTGCTGAGATGTAAAAGCTTTTGTGTGGAGATTGAAAGGTACTTGGAGAAGGCTAAAGAGTAGCACAGCACCACATTGCCTGAGGCATAGTGTGAAAATGCATTAGTATGGGGCGCAGATGATGGTCTACTGGCCTTTTTCATTTCTTTGTGATATGTGCTCTCCAAAAAAGACCTCAGTGTAAGTAATAACTAAGCCAATCAAACAATCAAAATTCAAGTAACTGCTACCTCAGTTATACCAGTAATGTTCCCCTTATGTTAATGGACTCCATATGGTTGCAGAAGTTTTCTGCCTATTTGCTATGTAAGCTGTTGTTTTCATTTGTTGGGTTTTGTTGTTGTTGTTTTCCCTTCTTTAATAAAATGCTCTAAATATTTGCTGTTGGAAGAGAACAACACTATGGGAGGCTCTGAAGTGATATTCATAAGAACTCTGAGCACTGACTAATTGATTAACCAAGAGTTCTTGAAGAGAATGATTTGATTAGGGTAATTTATAGAGATTGTATCTTTTGTCATCATTTGTCTTTGAAAACATAGAAGAAAACTGCTTCCAAGTTCATGTAGCCGCTGGCATGAGAGATGGTGTGCACTACATCATCAGTTACAGCAGACTGCTCAATTTTGTACCTTTCCAGCTAGTCAAATATCCAATAACAACACACACACACACACACACACACAGACACACACACACACAAATGTTCTAGCTCTTTGCAGTCCAAACTTTTCCAACATGGGCTTAGAAAAATATTTGGGGTTGTTCACTGCTCTGCTCTCTGTAGCATAAACATTTATTTAAATGGGGCTGTCTTTTCAGTAATGAAGAATGAAGGAAAAACAATGGTGTGATTTTGACAAATTAACTTGTGATTTGGAGAGTCACTGAAGCAGGGAAGAGACATTCCTAACTATACTAATTAAATGAGCTTGCAACATTTATTTTAATGCAATGGAACCAGCCATATGAAGATGAACATTTTAATTTATTTTGTGGTGACATTATGAAAAATTTCTCTGCTGCAGATTATCTACAAAAACAAATCTCATCAGCACCTAGGTTTGTGCATGAAATTTACATCTCTCACATAAGTTTGACCTTCCCCAGTGAAAACAAATGGAATGTGCTAAGTTAAAAAGTTTCTGCAAAGGTTGTCTTCCTATTGATGTGGTAGTTTATGTTCAAATTACCTCTGTGGAAAACATCCATTTTTCATGGTGCAGTGTAGATGAAAAATTCTGAATCTGTTCTAAGGGGAATGCAAATATAGCTCATTAGTTCAAAAACATTTTTCATGAACGACTGCTGAGTATTTTCAGGCAGATGAGAATGTGCAGTTTCAGCCAAGAATGAGCACCACACATCCTACTAATTGTTTTTTAAACTTGTTCCTTCCCTTTATGGCATTCTATAAGTCTAAAACCTGTGAAGATTCTTGCTGAAAAAAAATAAATTATAGGTATCCTCACTCACAGCATATACTGTTTTTTTTAAATATACTGTGCAGTCTGAGAAAAAAATAGGAGCATTAGCTTTCAAATGGGTAATATTGTTATATGCAGGCACATGACATTTCTCTCCTTGAAGTTTTTTCAGGTTTTAGTAATGAGGAGGAATATTATTTATGGAGTGCCGTCTACAGAGAGAGTGTTGTCCTAAGGTTCATATGAGTGACAATGTTATGGAGTGCTGGCAGTGGGAGCTGCAGGAGCTCATTGAGTTTGGGGATTTTAACTAGGTTAAGTAGCAGTAAGATATTCTCACTGTTTTGAATTACTCTTTAGTCAGGATTTTCCTTCCAAAGATTTGCTGTGAAATAGCCTTAAAAATCAGATTTGAGCAACAAGTCAGGCTTCCAACCTTCCATCCATGAGCCTGAGACCTGGCACAATTAAAAACAAGAAAAAACTTACTCTGTTTAGAAATTATTTGATTTCAGGGCCTGATCACTTGTTGTATATCTTGTCTTTGAGTGGTGATCCTCCGTATGTCATGTGCACCCTCGTGTTCCTCCTCACTGCTGTGGTGGAGGATGACTCTCCACGGGCCATTCTGCAACCAGACCCATCTTAAGAGCTCAGGCAGGTATTTTTACCCAGTCACCTGGGCTCAGAAGGTGAACTGCTCCTGTGAGGGCAGACAGGGCTTTTGGGATGACTAAAATCAGCAGCACAACTTCAGCCGAGCCAAAATAATCAAGTCATTCTTTGGATGAGATCCTCTTCACCCAGGCAACTCTGCAGCCCTCAATCTCAGCCTCAAACAGGGCGCACACTACCTCTGCTTTCCAAAATTCATCTTCTTAACAAACTGTAGATATTTATCTCTTATCTTGGCCCTTTTTCTGTTCCCTTTGGAGCACGGGATCATCTTTTCAGGCTAGTTACGATGAAAATCAATTCACTTGTCATGAACTAAAGCTGATTGCTCCACTTCCTTCTGCCTCTTGCCTGGCACCTGTGGACTCTTGTGCAGAGGGTTTCTTCCCCATCAGGAGATCAGCAGGCCCTGGCATGCTCTGAATCATTTTGCCCATCTGTGAACTGCAGCCGCCTCTGGACTGAGCTGTGCAGATCCGCCCATACACAGAAAAGCTTGAAATGGAATAAGTGTTGTCTTTCACCCAGCTGAAACTGTGGAAGATTGTTATACAGGAAAGAGGTTACAACTGAAAGATGAATTGGAATTTCACTGTAACACTCATATCAACAAAGTATGTGAGTCTTGATGGCACTCAAGTATGGAAAATTCAGTAAGTCAATAAAAAAAGATCCTGTTGCCCAAGACTACAACCCTTAATATATCATTATTATATAAATTATAATGTACTTTTTCATCTGAAAAGAAGTCCTGTTTTCCCTAAGTGTTTGCTAAACTCTTGCTCATTACTCTTTGCTCAAGATGGGAAATTGCCAGGTATTGAATAACTAACAACACTGTCTTGTACTGTTGCTAATGCTCTGTTGACAGATGTCATGCAACCATTTTTTTTTTTTCCTTGACTTAGGATGTCAGTCACTGCTTCTCTATTTAGGTCTTCCATAATATATTTTGGGTTTTTGGTGGCCAATCTTAGAAAGAGTTTTCATATAATAATTTGGAGTGTTAAAGCTTGTTTACCAGACCAAAGTATCCTCCTAGTCATCCACAGGAAGGCTACATCGCTCAGGTACCACTGTCAGGACTGCATTGTCAGAACCATAGCAGGGTTCCCCACAGCCCGTGCTCACACTGGCAACCTTCTGTCCATGCAGGCCATACAGAGCTAAAACTGCCTGGCATACTGAAACAAGGGAGATATCTCTGTGCTTCAAAATGAAAGATATGGAATAAACTTTCTGCAAATTTAATTGCATCTGCCTGCAGAGTGAAAGAGCCAGGATCTCTCATCCAGCCTTTCTCCAGGTTCCATAGTTACAGAATCACAATGGAGCTGCAATTTCATTTTCATCAAGGACATCTCCCACAAGAAAGTGGTTCTTCATCTTTCCTGAGAATATGAGAAATTTCCTGAATAGCATAAACCACAGACTAAGATTCACCTCAGCTCCTAGAAAGTTAGTCTTAGAGGAGTGGCAAATGTGAGTTCCAGTAAGAATTAGCAGTGTTGAAGAAAAGTAGATGTTTTGTAGAGATTTAGAGAGGTGGTGGTCAGCCCCTCTGTAGAATACATACTGTAGCTCGCAATAACCCTGCCTCTAAACATCATTGGGCAATAATTATACCCAGAAATAATGAAGCTACCATATTGTGCATTGACAGCAAAAGAAGAGTTAACTGAAGAAACAAACCTTCCAGGCATCTAAAGCCACACAAAAATGCCAATGTATCATCTGACAGGACAGAGAAAAGCTTCTTCCAGTGTTACGAAGTTTTTTGACTGAGGATGTTTTACTGGTCTTGAAATATGGAAGAATTTTCTTGTCACTGAGACTTACACATGCTTCCTAACACAGTCAACTGCTAAGGTCCTGCTCACAAAACTGAAGTTTTCAACCATACTTACATTCAGCTAGAAACATCAATACATTGAGAAGGTCTCAGAGTACCAAACTCATCCACAGAGGTACATTTATGAAACTATGACTCCACCAGCAATGAATCTGTCCAATGCTTTTCAGTATGCCATTTATAAGCAATAAAAGCTGCTGTCATTCTTCCCACAAGATCTCTGATGAATGAAAAAGATGATGCATTTACACAAAAGCTAACACATAGACCTTCAGAAAGAAACTTTCGACGATTCGCTTTTGACTCGAAGGTGATGCACGAAAAGTCATTGCTCTTTCTGAGCTCATATGTCTTGTGTTTCTCTAGAGGAACCATTTCTCTTCATTCACCTTTTTACTCCATTTAGGCAACCAGATTAATGTTGCATGCCTGGACTGGGTGCTTTCCTGGCTGTTATGCTGTAAAGCTAGCAGCTCAAATAATGGCAGGAATCCATTCAAATCGGGAAAGGCTTTATTTCTCACCAGTCTTTCTGACTCCTCTAGAAACCACATTTCTTACTCTTTTATTTGTCCCCTTTTCCTTTTCTGATTCCAATTACCCTTTAGTTAATAAGCATCCAATAATATTACTACTGCCTTCTGCCATCTATAAAGAGCAGACAGTTGTTTTCATTCTGATAAATATTTATTTTAGACTGAGGTAAACAAGGAGCAACCCAGTGAGACTTTCTGGTGAGAGATTAATCCATGTGTACTTCTTCTGTAGGATCAGCAGCCCACTGTTCCTGTGAAAGGCACTAAACAGTCACAAAATGGAAAAGAATGGGCTTAATGGTTCCCCAGCCATCCTCCCTGGTGACCATTGGCAGGAGGCATAGCTAGCAAACAGTCAGTGTGGCCAGGATGCCAGGGGTTACTGAGTGCTCCCGGCTGCCTTGGGAAAACCTCCAGCCCACCCAGGGCTGTGTGGAAATTAGAAGAGTCTGGAGCTTTTGCTCTGTGGTGACAAACCTCTAAAGACCCCCAGCTATAACCCTGGTGTTGCCAATTCTAGGTTTTTTTTATTTTTTTAACTTTGGTGGCCAGGTGCTGCCTTCTGCTGAAGTTAAGCTGGCTGTAAATCCCTGTTCCAGTGCAGATGTCAAACCAGGACAGCACTGTCTTCATGTCTGGCTAATGGGAAGTGGTGTGTCTGATCCTGGTGGATGACTTAGACATCCCTCTGGGCCTCAATGAAATTCCTGCCTTTTCACACTCCTCATGCTTTGACTTGCACTAGTTGCTGAGTGGCTCCACTATCAGCCTGCAAGATTCTTTTTCCACAAGATGCTAGTCTTCGGATAGCAGGAGTGCTGCAAATGAAAGCTAACAAACAGATATGAAAACAAGTTTTCTCCCTCTCTCTTTCTCTTTGTCTCTCTGTCCTTTAGAGCAGTATCAGTTTGTAGGAGATTAATTTTATGTAAAGTTTTACATTTCAGGTTGTGATCAGCATTTTTTTCTCTCTTGGTTGGCTCTGAGAAAACATATATTCAAGTTTGGGAATTCATCATGTCTGATTAATGATGTGTATATAGAGCTTCCTGTATCATCTTCCTTCTTTTGGTCTTTTTATTCAGTTGTTTGCTGTACTCCAACCCTGCGGATAGATGGTTCTGCAGTGATAAATGTAAAGTTTGCATAAGCCATGTAACAGCAGGACAGCCTATTATCACTGTACATTTTCCATGGCTGTGCAAACCTCTGTAGGCTATTTCATTGCTAATAGATCCACAGAGAAACAGTAGTGATTTTATGACTCTTTTTAAAATGGAAATTCATGTTTGAGAAATACAACTGGGAGGAAACAGATGTAAACCACTTAAGCATTTGCAGAAAATTGAGATGCACACTCTTATTTACAGACCCACATCGCCTCCATAGTTTTATTTTCAAAATTAAAATAAGCAATCTGTTTGCCACGGGCTATGAGGAACTGTAAACTTGTTGTTTTTCCTTTACAAAGCAACGGCCAGCATCACTGTCTCTGTGCTTAATGGCATTGGAGAAAAGGGATGGCAAGTCCCCCACTCCAGATTTTATTGTCTGTAACATGTTCCCTTTGTAATCCATGTAAGAGGTATGCAAGTGGGAAAGATTTTAGCATAACCATGTGTCTGAATTCACATTATGTTATAAAAGCTGAAATGATTGCCCAACCTATTATAAGGTTTTACCCAATTATTTAAAGCTATTGGAAAATCAATTTTTAAACTTTAATAGTGAACAATTGCAAAGCATTTACACTCGTGCCAGAGTGCTCATGTGCTTATTGCCTACACCAGCAGAAAGTATTTCTTTCTTCTTTCATGCTGGTTTAGATTACTATTTTGAGGGCCAAGCACCCCACTGTAAAATTATTATAAAATGCCTTTACAGGTTCTGTTCAAACTCGTAAAATCACCTGTCAAAAAAAGGGCAGCATTTAACATTTAGTAGTTACAATAATACTTTGAACTGATCTACAGCCCAGCATGCGTGGAGGCTGGAGCTGTACACCTTATTCTCTTAAGAAATGGGCACTGTATATACTTTAGAAATAACTAACCAGGGACACAGAGCTTTGGAGAGTCTTGGATCTACGTTGTGGATCACTGAGGGCTGAAGGTTGGGAGAGCACCTCCAATTCTCAGTAGTCACCACTACCCACATATTTTTTCAACCAGGTATTTCTGAATTATTTATTGTTTTCCAGGAAAGTGAGGGGGCTAAAGTGTTAAAGTCCTTAAAAAAGACACACAATATATTATCAAATCTGAAGAAGGCCACTGAGCAGTGAAAAAAGCTCTACTTTCAAGATCTCTGATTCAGGGAATATGAAAAAAAAAAAACCAAAACAAAAAACAAAACAAAACAAAACAAAACAAACCACCAAAAATCTGAAGCATAAACTGGTAAATGAAGTGATAAAAAAATCTCCTCCTCTTAGGTACTGGCATGCTGAACATTATATAAGAGCTGCATCTCATAGGAAACAATCTTAAAAACGTCCTGTGACAGCCAGGTGTCTACCTGCAATAACATTTCCCTACAACAGATCCATGTCCTGGGAGGCAGGAACTGCAAATGCCTCTAGACCACAGCTCTCTGCTGTAAGCTGGCCTTAAAACTCAGATGACGCCAGGTCCTTTTCTGCAGCTACTCTAGTAGTGACCTGGACACCGTTTCCTTCAAAAATCTCAAAATTGCAATGAAGCAGCTGGAAGAAGGTGAAGACATCACTGCAATGCCCCACTTGCTCTTCCTCCTGTGCCAGAAGAAGAAGAGGAAAGGAGAGCAGCTTTTATTAAGGATAAAACCATCAGTGTGCCTGGATCTTGTCAGCACAGCTTGCAAGCAGGAGAGTAGGAGCAGCTAGGGAGACCAGAACTGGCAGGGTAAAATGCCCAGGGAGCAAGGATGAGCAGACCAAGGAGAAAGAAAAATCAGGTGTCAGGAAAGAATGGCCTGGGGAAGTGGTGAATCAAAACAGCTGGGATGGAAGAGCTCCCATAAAGAGCAAAGCCAGACACTAATTCCACTTTTGGGAGGAAAGACTAAGACACGTATTGCATTAAAGAAAGCTAACAACACAGACTGCCTTCCCTAATGTTATTCTTTCATGCAAGTGGTTTCCATAGTGATGTCGCTTGATTGCAAGGGAGAGAGAAGATGGCCACAAGGCATTCTCTGCTAGGATGCTGTTCACACCATGCAAAAGCACGAGACCTCAAATCACTTGGAGAAAAAAATAACCCGCACTGTAGTTGCTCAGTCACCGAAGCATGTCTGGGAAGGGAAAGGTTGAATAACCTTTTCTTCTGCCTGGGCAGAGTCAGGACCCTTTCCCTCTCCATCCTGAAAAGCCTTCAGAAAGCAAAACCTCTCAGTGACCTTGCTATATCTGCCACCAACAGGCCCACTGCATCCCATCCCTTGGGGCAACTGATCAGAAAATGTGCTTCAACCCTCCAGTCCATCACAAATGTGGCCAGGAATGTCACTGGTAAGCTGAAAAAGTCAATGAAATTTCACACAAAAATTGATGTGAAAGAATTCTTCCTTATGCTTTCCTACATTTTATTCAACACTGATTCGTACATTAAAGAGCTTTATTGACCCCTGGCAGTTAAATGGAAAGTTTTCTTGTTGCAGCACTGAAAGAAGGGACAGATTTTTCAACAGCTGTCGAATATCTCTGTCAACATGGAAATGAAATAGATTTAAGCACCTCGGAAAAGCATCTGAACATTTAGCGCCCAGTAATAATGCATTCCCATTTCCACTCACAGAAACTGGAATTACTCTCAGTCTGTTCCACCAGATTTATAAATAAACATCTGGCACAAGTTTATTTTTAGAAAAAAAGATCATCTAAAAGCAGCCTACTAGCTGACCATCTCTTTATTAACCCAGCTACAGAGGCATAGTGTTTGAAAACTGCTGGTGTGAACCTGTGTGTCATGTTTAGCCCCACAGGGAAAGAAAAGGGTAACAATAAATAACCAAATAACAGAATAAATGAGAGTCAATTTCAATGGGATTTGTGAAACACACCGGAACCCTGCAGAACCATGTACAACAGTGCTCAGATCAATGAACAACGTAAAAAACATCACAGTGTTTCCATCCTCCAGCTGCACACAGCACTCCTTGTTCTTAGATCAAGGAACTATGATAAAGAAAGATCAGCAAATATAGCCTGAGGAGCTGTGAACAGATGCCTGCTGCTTTCTTTGGTCCAGCCCAGCCTGCTGCAATTCATATCTTAAAACCAACAACAATATTAAGCAATTATTCCCTAAATGCTTGTTATTGTCATCCAATAAAGCAGCATCTAAAATAATAACATTTCTCCTGTCACCCAAGGTTTAGTACTGCAGAAAAATGTGTTGAAACTGATTAGGTTAGAGAGACAGGCCTGCATAAATAATTGCTGAAAGTCAACTAAGTCAAAATAGTGATAGCAGAGAAAATTAACTTTCAGATAGAAAAGCTACCTATCTATGCTCTCATGTATATACTGAAGACTAATTCAACAAATGAAGAATACATTTCTTGGGACAAAGTAGATAACCCATGGATTCATGGTGATAGTTGTCAAAAAAAGTAGATCTACCTTGAGATCAATTGGCCTTGAGAAGTTTTAAATTCACTATTTTTTTTATTATTATCATGAAACCATATTAAGATTTATACAACTTTTCTTTGTTGGTTTGCCCTGTATGTCAGCAAGGGAATCTAGATTTACAGATAATTAGGTAGAATACTTGAAGCAATTCAAGAATTCCTTTCATGCAGTTGAAAGGTGTCTTTCTTTTCTCGAATTTTTTCTTTTTTCTGTCTACTATCTGTCATCAGTTACTTTTTTCAGAACTGACACACTGTACAGAGTAGATTTCTTCTTCAATAAATATCACTGTAGTCATTAAAAATCATCACTTCTCTGTGCCATCAACAACAATTTGAATGTGGAAACCTTCACAACAATCCTTCTCACAGGAGAGGAAATGTCTTTGGTCAGTATCTCATCCCTTCAAGGTCTCTCTTCTTGATCTTGAAATAGTATTTATAGCCCCATTTGTCTTGTCAGAGCTGTTCTCTCTCCACAAGAGGAAGCCAGTTCAGGGTAATCATTACCACCATGTTTTATGCAGGAGTCTTCATCTAATAGCAAATATTCCTTCCAGGCCAAGTTGACGAGAGCAGTGTCACATCTGCTGAGCACTTCTGCTGTCTCTGACTAGCTCATTCTGCATGGCCAATTGGTCTCCTTTTCTATTTTTACTTCAGTTTTTGTATTACCATCCTAGCAATGGATATGTTTCAAGTAATCTGACAGGTTATCTCTCCTTCTTGACTATTTTATTTGTTTTGGTGAAACATATTTTGTATGGCTTCTTTTGCTCATCATCATAAACACTAAATAAATAGATTTTTCCTGGTAAGTGAAAGAAGTCTGACGATTCTGTATTCAGGACTGAATTCAAGTTAAATAACATTGTGCTGATCCACTGTGAAAAAAAGCAAAGCAAGCAAAACCTCCCCCAATACCTGACATCTCACAGTTACAAAGGAGCAACAATTAGACTACAGTTGAAGGTATAGTGTATCACTTTTAACTTTAGTATAAGTATTTTCTTAGACTTTGAGATGAGCAATTGGATGACTCCTTATCTACTAGTAGCAAATGAATGTCTGTATTTTCATTCACATGCAGAACCTAATTTGGAGAGTGTACATCTGATGAACTTGCAGGATTTATGAGGCATATTGGTGCTGAACTTGGAAAGTTTCAATTTTGAGTTTTTCTGTGTAATACTTTTACTGAGCCTGAAGTTACAGAGTATGTGGCTGAAGGCAAACTTTTAGGGAGACTACAAGTGACTTAACCATAGTCCACAGGTATGAAAATGGAATAGTTCCAGAATGCTTTTTATCACAAAAGAAACTTGGAAAGATACAGATAACACAGAAAATATATCTAGTTATGAATATTTTTTTACATGTGTTTCCCCATTATTATCTCCC
>VXAU01005206.1:0-27602 GCA_013399695.1 Formicarius rufipectus
ATTTCAATTTTAAAAATTAACTTTAGTTCCGATCTTTCCTAACTAGAAAGTACAATGATAAAATCTGGCTCTGTTAAGTCAATGACTTTGACAATCTACTTACATTGATCTCAAAGAAACTAAGATTTCAGTCTTGATTCACCCTTATAAAAGAATTTGAACTAAAACTTGTTTCTTAAATTTGATACGCACCACTTTTCTGTTTGTTTGTATGCACCATTTGTTTCTATTGTTCATGTAGTATGATATTTTAAGATTTTAAGTCGTTAATCAATACTGTGAGACAACAGCATGAAAAAAAAGCCTTTTTTTTTTTTTCTTCCTAGAGTGGTAAAGGGGAGAGAGCAGTATTTCTGAGGTCATCTCAGGATGTGAATACACTTAAAGAAAAGCTGTCTTTTTAATATAATTTAATATATCTCAGATACCTTCTGCATGATTTTGAGTCTACTGTTAACACTGTACCCATGTGATACTACTGCCATTAAAATGAGGTTCTTTCCATTTCTTCTTTAAACAAAGTTCTCCTACCTCTAACTACAATGTTGAGTTCAGATACAAGCTTTAGCTGGAATTTCTCCCTGAATATACATATTAACAATATCATTTCGCTTAGCACCTCTGAGTTTAAATTTGCCTAAGCCAACTGAAAGATAAAGAAAGCATTGGGAAAATGATCTCCATTTTAAAGATAAATATTCTGTCAGTCTAACTGTGTGCAGACTTTTTTTAGGAATTTGTACAGGTTGTTTTTAGGATGGAGGCAACACAAAGTCCATATGCTATTGTACTTGTACATGTTACATTCTGGTTTATTAACATAGCATCCTGGAAGACTCCACTGTACACACAAATTATCCAAAGCTTTATGAGAAAAGCTCATGAAACGACAAATGTCCACTTAGAACAGTGTTGGTGGATTTAGTGTAGTCTAGGGGAGCATAAAAGTAAAATGAAGTCTTCTGATACTATAGCAATAATGGGAAAAAATTAACATTCAGTGTAATTTATCTACCTTTTAAAAGACTGTTTAATAAGCATCTTGGGTGCCTTAACAACAGATTTGTATAATTTTTGTAAGATATTATTGAGCTAAGGGTTTAAAAGTCTTTTAGCAGTCACCAACACAGTTTTTCTGATAAACATTTTTGTGTACAGCTTCTTTCTCTCTGTAGAATGGAGTTCATCTCAACAACTTCAACCCACTAAACTGAAACAACGGGAAGCATCATCATGGTAACAACACTCATGGTTTTTATATTTCAATATTCTGATATGACTNAAATACAGCGACAACCTGCAGTTCTTGCATTCTACTTTAAGTAGAATTATTTACTTTAAGTGGAAGTCTTCATCATCCCCCTAACTTTTACTGACCCCATATTGTCAACAGGGAGTACAGGATTCTGAAAGAAGTCCTGACTGCATCATCAATTACATTGTTTTGTAGCATCTGTCCAAGTAACTATCATGATCCATAAAAAATTTTTCCGTTCATTAACACAGTAGGAGAAAAGCAAAGGCAGCAATGGACACAGGACATGATGTAAACAGAATGAATAAAGTAAGCTTGCAGTATTTTAGGGGTTTATAACTAATGTTTTATCTTTACACCGTTCAACCAAAAAGCCACAAGAGATTGGTCACTTCTCTTCTTCTGAAGTTATGCTGTCGGGTAGAGAGGAAGACCTAGGTTGTAGCAAGGGAAATGTGAAAAACTAAAATTGTATAAAAAAAACATTAGAAAACTAAGAAAGCTCAGCAATAGTGGCCATGTCCTGGAGGATTTTTTAATAAATAACAGAAAAAGAGCAGAATGCTATCCATGAATTAGGATGTTGTCCAGAATGGCGAGCGTGTGAACGTATCATCCAAAAGCAACTGGTTATTCATCAAATCTAATTTTAGGGAGAGAAAACTCCTAAAGCCCATATAGACTGTTCTATTAAACAAATTCTGACAACTCATCTCTGTCTAGGTTTTTTAATTACTCTCTAGAGCAGCTTCTCTGTATCCAGTGACCATGATAGGAATAATCTTTAATAACTAAATCTGGTCTTTGAGAATACTCCAATTCAGCCATGAATTTGTTAAACCTGCAGGAGTTTATGTATTTTAAAATGCTACATAGGTATTTTGAACATGCTGTTTTTATAATGAGTCAATTGTTTGGATTATATTTTATTAGTCTTTGCACAGAATAATAGTAAATAAAATTTCTGAGTATGCTCTGGAATTGAATTAATGATGAACAAAAGGAATGAGCATCAGATCTGATAACTATTAGGATCAGCTGAAGCAAGGAGGGGCTGGATGCATTCAGAATGGTTCATCCCTGTCATTAACTGCAGAAATCAAGCAGAGTTTATGTTCAAGCTCTAAATGCTTGGAAAACAACCCTCTTTGTTCTTTATTTTTCTCACTTATCACCTGCTAAAATTAAAGAGGTATGTACTTATTGCAGCGCATTTCTGGATTCCAATGTATTGAATGAACACCTGGAAAATATTAAAGCCAACATTTTTGGGAAAAAAAAAAGGTGAGCATTTTGTCTTACACAGTCAGAATACAGTCCACTTACAGTAAACTATACCCTTCAAAGTCTGTGTGTATGTGTGTCCTTTAATATAATGACTATCCATGTACAAAAGATACACATGTAGGAGCTGTGAGGCTAGGTATAAAATTTAATCAAAATTATTTCTTCATAATTTTTATTTTTACAGTGACTTTTTTCAGCTCAAAAATACATATATACATGTAGTCATTTAAGATTTTCTACTATGCTAATGAAGAATAATTCCATTAGAAAGCAAGAGACAAACTTTATTCAACATATCCCAAACTTTCTGCATCACTAAGAAGCAACTACTGTATAACTGCAAAAACCAAACATTGCTTTTTTAATTTTTTTTTCCCTTAAAAAAATCTAAAGACAAAGAAAGTCATGGGTAGAAGATTGAAAAGAGTAAACTGGCACTTTCAAGATTATTTGACAAATTTCTTAAACCAAGCAGGGTAACTTTAAATAATAATAATTTAAAAAAAATAGTGTCAATTCTCATTAAATTTAGTATTGCTATAGCTTGATTGCAGACTTACTCAAATCTGTAAATCTGAAATTGTTNAGATCTGATAACTATTAGGATCAGCTGAAGCAAGGAGGGGCTGGATGCATTCAGAATGGTTCATCCCTGTCATTAACTGCAGAAATCAAGCAGAGTTTATGTTCAAGCTCTAAATGCTTGGAAAACAACCCTCTTTGTTCTTTATTTTTCTCACTTATCACCTGCTAAAATTAAAGAGGTATGTACTTATTGCAGCGCATTTCTGGATTCCAATGTATTGAATGAACACCTGGAAAATATTAAAGCCAACATTTTTGGGAAAAAAAAAAGGTGAGCATTTTGTCTTACACAGTCAGAATACAGTCCACTTACAGTAAACTATACCCTTCAAAGTCTGTGTGTATGTGTGTCCTTTAATATAATGACTATCCATGTACAAAAGATACACATGTAGGAGCTGTGAGGCTAGGTATAAAATTTAATCAAAATTATTTCTTCATAATTTTTATTTTTACAGTGACTTTTTTCAGCTCAAAAATACATATATACATGTAGTCATTTAAGATTTTCTACTATGCTAATGAAGAATAATTCCATTAGAAAGCAAGAGACAAACTTTATTCAACATATCCCAAACTTTCTGCATCACTAAGAAGCAACTACTGTATAACTGCAAAAACCAAACATTGCTTTTTTAATTTTTTTTTTCCCTTAAAAAAATCTAAAGACAAAGAAAGTCATGGGTAGAAGATTGAAAAGAGTAAACTGGCACTTTCAAGATTATTTGACAAATTTCTTAAACCAAGCAGGGTAACTTTAAATAATAATAATTTAAAAAAAATAGTGTCAATTCTCATTAAATTTAGTATTGCTATAGCTTGATTGCAGACTTACTCAAATCTGTAAATCTGAAATTGTTCTCATTACAGCAGGAGTTGTTTTCAAGGGAACTTTAAAGGGTCTAATGAATAAATAAAGACAACAAAGGGTATTTCTGATGAAAGACTTCAGGAGTTAGAACATACTGATTAGCTTTGATTCCATCTGCAAGTTATAAGGGTTTTTCACTTTTAATGGACCAGAAAAATATTTTAATATTCAACAGTTAAAAGTAATGGAGGAATTGAATAAGTAGTGCTCCAGCTGCAGGACTGATGGGGTCTGTTTGCTTTATCTTGAAGAACTGTTTGTTATTGCAGTAGGGACATGTACACGCCCTCTCAGACACAAGCTGGACTTCATTTGACCTGAATGAAATCCTGCAAGACTGGAAAGAGTTTGCAAATACCTTGGTACTGTAAGTCACAAAAATAATACTATTAAACCTAATATTTAATTGAAACAAATCCCTACAGGAAAAAATTTTGACCCATGTTATGCACTGAGACTAAATACTAAATAAATTAATGACATTAAAATACAATTCTTTCCCAAGTTTGAACATACTCTTAATTATGTATGTCGGAAAGAGCAGGTATACCTTAATTAAATTGCTCCACATAAAAGTAAAACCACTGATCTGACCACCCTGGGAAGTCCACATATGACTCTGTACATTGCAGAGCTCTTTAGAATGTGTAATTGCATAACCACAAACCAAAAAGCTACCAATTATGCTGTTTATGTGAGTACTTTACTTAGTTACAAGCAGGAATAATCAGTGTATAGTTTGTAATTTGCAAAGCTGATAATTTCTTAGTCATATTTCAGAACAATTAGGAATTGATTCAAATCACTCACACAACAATAAATTTTCAGTGTAAGATACGGATCTTTTAAATTTAAAAGTCTCCTCTGAGATCAAAGAAAAAAACAATCAACCTCTCCCCCCCCAAAAAAAATAAATAAACAAACAAAAACAAAAAGGTGATCTATATTTGTTACTTTAAAGTTGTACCCAAGGTGGCATTAATTAATAGCTTATAATTAAAGCTAGGAAAGGGAAATTTTCTTTATCATTCTTTAAGAGGAGGATAAAATCACCTTTTAACATGGCTTAGGGATTTTCAGCAGCTATACTTATATGAGATGGATACCACCTAGAAAGTGAGTTTGATCTTTTTCAAAATGTGTGAATTTTCTTCTTATTTTGCAGCTTTAGTTCCAAATCATAATGAGCCATTTCATATTTCACTATAAGCCACATGGGTATTGATGTTATCATAACAATCATGGACTCAGCATCAATAGTGAAAAGAATATGTGTATATAATTACATCCACAGTTAATAGTCTGGAATAGCAAAAGCGGTTTCCCCACAGGAGACAGCAAGGCTGCCAAAGTGCATTGGATGAGCGGAAAGAAAGGGGATCCTTAAGTCAGTGACCTTTCACAGTTGCCCAGAGGGAAGAAGTGGTGAGGAAGACACTCTGCTGCCTCCTCCCACCAAAGCTGGAGCTGCCTCACCCTGCCTGCCCTAAGTAATGCAGGAGCTGCTCCTTAATTTACAGTTTTGCAGTTGCTTGCACATATGACCCTGCTCTTCCAGCAAACTCTTGTGAAGATGTTCTACCTGCTACTCTAATGCTTAAGCATAATACTAGAAAGACAGCTTTTTATGAGTGCTTATAAGGTAAAATAAAGCTGTTTCTAACCTTTCTCATATGATCTGAAGACATAATTTCTTTTCTTCCCCAATAAAATTTAGTTTTTTTTTTTTTTTTTTTTTTTTTTTTTTTTTGTCTTTTAAAAGAGAGACAAGATTTGTCTTAAAAGATCACCAGAAACTTCGGGTTACTCTGAATATCACTGTACTTTCTAAATACTTACAGAACACTTTCAAAGAAGCCTTCAGGAAGTAGAAATGAGGACAAGTGGCCTGTGAGAAATACAGGGGAATTATACAGGAATTTATGGACAAAGCTAGGGAAGCCAAGGCCCAGTAATATTTGAATCTGGCCAGGGATATCAGCTTCATACTGAGAATGCTAAAACAACCATCTGGCTCACTGATTTCTTTCATTATAGGTATTTGTATTTTCCTGTTTCCAGAGGAACTGTGGTATATACCAGGAAAGAAATGTAGAAAGTGCAAATTCCAATCTTACATAAGCACATACTTGGAAAAAAAGCACATGGAAATGGAAAAAAATGTTACTGGTTTTTAATGATGGAGGTGTGATGGTGGTGCACCAGGTAATGCTAATGAATGCACAAGGTAATGAATTCAGAGTCTTACTTTTCATAAATCCCAATTTGATAAACATGTTACACATTGATAAACATATTGCAACTTCCCTCATGTTCTGAAGTGTCTGAGGCAAACTGTTAATTCTTATTCATATTTTTGATTTATTTCATTCTAGCTGAAAAGTATCTTTGGTAGAGAAATTTCAATTGTCTCAGAAAAAATGGAATTTGATGGAATTTGTTGTCAGCAACAGTTCACACAAATGTCACCATGTATTGATACTGGAGACATTCTTGAGACTGTATGTCTGAAAGGCACATTATTCCATTGTCTCCATTAATTATGTTTTCATTAATGCAGTAAGGAAATTAACTATCAAGTTAATTCTCTACTTTTGACATTTGCAACATTTATTTCTCAGTTCTAAAATTAAAGTTTAATTCCTTTTCCAAATCAAACAGTCTGTTCCACCCATCCTTATTTATTCTATAAACTCCTCAATGTATGTTCATGACAACTCAACCTGTTTTTCAGGTCACAGGGAAAGCATGAAAGGGGTCACAGGGAAAGGCACTTAACGTCTGAATCTCTACCTACAGAACATTAAATAAAAGTCTTATCAAGCCATCTATACAGGTTTAATAAAATTCACTAGTACTATAAGTAATTCTGCTTGTTCTCTTTAGTCACATAATATTATAAAGATGTTATAAGACCTACAGCACTACCCAAAGTGTTACCAGTTTGGAGATTGTCCTTAAATCTTCTGGGGTTTGCAGAGGTGGAAATTGAATAATTCCCTCCCTATTTATTCATTCAGTTTTAGCACATCAAAATCAGCCAAGTCTCTTTCTGTCTCTGTCTAGTTAAACATTAAATACTGAACTCCTACCTATACTGAAAGCGATGAATTACATATTTTAAAAATTATTCCTCCAACTTGTATTATGCATCTAGTTCCAATGACTTTTTTCCTTTCTCTTTTCTGTCAGTCTGAGGCTGTTGAAATACTGCTCCACAGTGGAGCACCAGCCATAGGGGTAGAAGGGATCACTTGATGATGGAGGGAATATGTACTCTTCAAATCTGTGTATCATATATTGCAAAAGATAATTGACAACCTCCTTCTGGTATAAATCAAATGCTCAAAGAATCTGTCTTTGCTTTCCTTATATCAGTAAATCAAACAGAGTACATGGATGTTTACTGTGAGGTTAATCACTTGACAGTAATTGCCTGCCTTTACTGAACAAATAAATCAATTCCATACAACAACAAAGAGATCCTGGTTATTGAGCTTAAATAAATACAATTGATTACTTGAAATCTCTCAAAACAACATAAATAATAACACTTCCAGACTCACCTAATAGAACAAAATTACATTCTGAAATCCACTATAATTTTTTTGTTAATTTGGAGGGCAAGTTGGACACATTGAAACAGAAAACAAACTTTTCACCATTAAAAGAAACTGTTGCAATTCAACCTAATTGAATTACCTAATACATAAGTCTGTTAGAAGTTGTTGTTGTGTAATAGGTTCATATAATAGATAGTAAAAAGGAATGAGAAAAGGTCATAATATTATTTCTCTAAGATTTGTTTCTTGGTTTATTAAGTATTTTGATGGTTCAAGAACTTATACATGTGAGACTCTGTCAACCACATGGATCTAGTTCACCTCCAGTGTCCCAGGAAAGTCTTCATTCTGCCTTCTTTTAGGAAATACTGTGGAACTACACAGCATTGCATACATCATGATGTACTCTTGTCTTCTACTGCTAGCCTGTCATTCTAAAGGCTAATTTTCTACTTGAGGTGTATTTTCAACTATACATTTTATATGTTTGTAAAACAGAGGTTAGAAATATGGTGAGAAATTGAAAATTCAGTGGGCCATTCTTCATACTGTTCTGCTGCTGTGGACATTACCATTACAGTATATACTTTTTTCATCTCTAAAGGATTTTACATATTGATATGATAGTTTTAAATGCAGATTATATTAAATGCACCTTATTCAATTGCTGTTTGCTAAATTATAGAGGTTTTCTTATGTTACATAATTACTGTGTGGAACTCGATACTTCAAAATGTTTTCAAAGCCAAGACTAAATGGATTAAAAAAATAATCATACTAATGGAAATAGGTTAATTGGGAGCCACAGTGAATGATGATTGAGATCATGAACTATAAACTACAGAAAGTAGAGAAAGAATACCAGAGGAAGAAAGCTACTGCCCCTCATTCATTGCTTCTCAAGCACCTGTCACACAGTGGCAAAGGTCCCACTGGGACAGAGCTACTGCTATTGGGTTGTTGCTACAGCTATTCCCACATCCAGTGACAATTAGACCTAATATTATTGAGCTATTGCTACAGCTATTTTTAAATCCCAAGGCATTTAATCACATGAAGGAGAATGACAGGCTTAATGATCTTATTTTCTGTTAGAGATAGTGCTTGCTGAATTTACCTGTTCATTGACCACATTTAGCAGTCAGGGAAAAAAAAACAAAACAAACAAACAAACAAACAAAAAAAAACCAAAAAAACAAAACAAAACAAAAAAACAAACAAACAAACAAACAAAAAAAAAAAAACAACAAAAAAGCCCAAACAAAAACAAACAAAAAACCCCACCAACATCACCACCAAAAAAAACCAACCAAACAACAAAAAAACAACCAAACCAAAAAAAACCCCACAAAAATCCAATTTTGGAACAGAACAGAAGTCCAAAAGTCAGACTTGTCAGTGTGTTGCAGATATCACAAGAAGTACTCAGAACAGCTTTAATGGATCAGCCATTCCTGTCTAGGCACACAGCAAGGTTGTATGCAAATGGTATAATGACTCAAATATAACTCTAATCACAACAGTCAATATTTTTTTTTTTTTTTTCATAAATACAGGAGAGAGGAAGATCCTGTAATTACCTGTAACTGTTAATTCTGTCGTTCTTCTGACAACAAAGAATCCATATTTTAACTCACAGGTGTAATTTCCAATGTCATCCTCTCTAACTTCCCGAATGACAAGAGTGTCCTTTTTGAACACAATACTTGATCTCCACGTCTTTGACTTGCATTCCTGTTTAAAGATAATATAACATTTCAGTGACTCTCTTCTTACACTTGAAATAGACCACTGTTGATGATGCTACTTAAAGCAAAGGTGGCCATGCAACAGCCTAAGCTACTTACAAAAACTTTGTATTCAATAAATATCTAAAAATCCAGTCCATTTAGGTGTTGATTAAAAAGACTATGTTATTTTATCAGCTAATTTAATATTTGTGTCACTGGCAAGAAAAAGGAGTTGATTCTTTTGATGGTTTTCTTTTGAAATTAGTTTGCAGAGTGGCTCCTATTTAATTTATTTATTTACCTTATACTTACGTTGTGATCTATAACTTTTATATTGCCAGAAGGTACAGGCTGCAGGGGAGAATTCTTTTTTGGTTTTTAATTATTTTTTGTAATAATAATTAAAAATTAGAGAAACAGAAGAAGATGAGATTGAGCAGAAATATATGTATATCTATCTTCCTAAAAACATTGTAAATTCAAAGCTCTCTGAACTTAGAAAAGATGAGTTTTTAATCTACAAAAATTGTATCACTAACTCAAAATCCAGATGAGAATAAGAAATTAAATAATGAAAATCAAGATGAGAACAAGAAAATAATTGGTTACATTTCTCCTATCTTAGATATGCTGTCAATTAATTTGGCCTGTATCATTCTAGGCCACAAAATTTTACTTATTATATAGAATAGTCTTGCAACCCATAATTAACAGCATTTATGCTACCAGGTAAATTATCATACTTCAGAAAATTAATTAGATTGAACACCAGTGCATACTTAACCTAGGACTTCCTATATCCTATATCCCTATATATTCCCTATATCCCTATATACACATAAAGACATCTGTGGAGTTCTGTGTAGACAAAATACACAGCACATAAATTTCAGATTTACTGACTATTTTGGGGTCTTTAAACGGAGATCTGAAGTACTGAATATTTCCTGTAGGAGGTAAGAATTGCAGAACTCAAGGTGTTGTTCATGCAAGTTCCAGTGCGCTGCCCACAGAGAGCACTATTTGCTAGAACTTAGCCTTCAAGTAAAGATCTAAAAATCACTACCACACAATATTAAGATAAACACAATGAAATTATATTTGCAAATATAACCTTATGTAGAAAGCAAAGTTTTAGTAGTCTTTGCTGAATTTCATGATGCAAAATAAAGCCATTCATTCAGGTATTGAGGCAAGAGCATACTTAGCATGCATAAATATCTTATAAAGTTTACAAAAAGAAAAGTTTGCTATTTGAATTTATCTCTCAATTAGTTCATTCTGTTTTATCATTGATTCTGTGGTCTGTTCTTAACAAATTTTAAAACAATCCAAGCTTAATAACACATTTAGATCATGAAAATCAAAAGAACATTGCATAGTATCTTGTTGAAGGTATAAATATCTTGCATTCCTTACCTTATACCACAGAATTTCAGGCTCCCTAAATGGAAATAAAAAATCCTCAATTTCAGGGCATGAGATTTCCTTGCTTTTGCTAAGTTCAGCTTTCTCAAAATATTTCATCTTTGAATTGTAGCAAAGTCCAGTGTCATTTTCACCCACCGTCAGCGAAATGGACACTTTCATACAGTAAGTTGAGTTTCTGTAATGCAACAAAAATAGAAAGAAAATTCTAATATGAAGAAAAGAATAATTGCCAATGTACATGACATTGATTCTCATTCCAAGCAAAACTTAGAAAATTTACTGTGTATTTTATAGCTGTTTATCATAACTTTATTTCTCACCAGTAATTACAATATTTAGGAGGCATTAATTTGGCTTATGCTTTGACTAAAGATTTATCTCTCCCTTTCATCAAAATCTTTCTAACATCAGTGTCCTTACTGTGTGTTTGAGAACAATTCCCCCCCAAAAATAAGTACACAATAAAAGATCATGTATTTGCTAGTGAAACTAGACAAGACACTTGCTCACAGAGTCCACTATGGCAGCTCTCAGGAGGGAACAGATCATGTTGTAGAACCACGGGGGAATGACAAATTGAAATGTGAGCCCCACACCAAGAGCCACCTATTCATCAGCTCTGAGCACTCCTTAAAGTGGAAGTGCTAACCTTTGTGCAGCCTTTAATTAAATGGTCTTGTGACCCTTTTACTTATAAATGGAGACTGTTTCAACCTAACAGGCTGACAATTTGTTTGCCTTAGCCTTCAATCCCCATACTCCCAGGACAAAATGTTGCTTCTGTGTTACCTTCAGCCTTCATTAGTTTGGGCTCTCACCTGAAATTTATTACTGACGGTGCCGCTGGGTGTTGATAAACCAGGCAGCCAAAGAATAGGGGACGTTGTCTGCCTTCCCACATTTCACTATGTGCTTTCATTAGGCTCACAGAGAAAATTACTTGAATTTTTTTTTTTTTAACATTTGTTTTCATGTGAATTTCCGGGTGGGCGGCGAATGAGTGTGTAGAGTTGAGTACTCCGCAGGAACACACTGTGGCAATGCAAGATTGCTCTCCTACTGTTTTTGTAAATGCATTTGACCCCTGTTCTGCTGAAACAGTATCCTGAAGAGAGTACCAAGAAACCATTCATCTCCAATCTCATGCTCAGCCTCTGTGAGATGATTGCTTATTTACAATAGAGCCGTGTGTATCAGACATAGCAGAATCTCGAAGATCGATTTCTTAATATCTGTTTCCTTTCTCTGACAATAAGACAGAAATGCTTAAGGATAAAGAATAAGAAAACTTAAGTCAAAGACCTCTAGAGTCCAATTTTTGTAGTGAAAATTAAACCCTGTAAGGGAAGGTCTATAACTAATTATAAAGTTAGACAATAGTCTTAGAAACGAGAGTCTGGAACAGAATGACCCTTATCTATTCAGCTAATTCATGGATTTGTAAGGAAAATAAACACAAAATTATTTCCTTATAATAAAGATGTAAGTATAATTTATTACTCTGTTCAAGAATCTGACTGTATAAAGCAAATAAAGTTATTTAAACTTTATGCAAAGCAAAGAATGAATCCACTGAATATGGATCACTCTTGCTGCTTTTAAGCTGTTAAAGAGCTGATCACCATTCTCACCTGTACATGCAATTAAAAATCATCCCATTTTTAAAGAACACTTTTTCATTCATGAATCTTCTATTATTCTTCCATTCAGGTGCTACTTGAAATATTTATTTAAACATGTATTTTGGAAACTTCATAACAATAATACTTAATTCAGCTTTTCCAAATCACTAAAATTATTTTTCTTTGCTCCTGAAAGACCTTGGAAATAAGAAGAAGGCCTGAACAATCCATTAAGCTCTGAGATTCAAGAATACATTTAACTAGATGGGAGAATTCTGTTATTGGGTGACAGGGAACAATATACAGAGAGGTATTTGGCTATATATTATTCCCATTTAAATATTCTCTTTTGATCCTTCCTATGTGTTTGAGCATTGTTTTGTTTATGTTTTATATTCATGATTTGAATATTTCTAGAAGGACCTGTCATGGAGGAAAAAAAAAAAAAAGAAAAACAAACAAAAATACCAAAAACTAAATGGCACTTAAGTGTCCCCTCATTCTCTGAGCAAGCAAGATAACTAAAATTGTCACATAGGCATCCTTCAGAATTCAGGTTGAATTGTGCAAAAATTATGATTTGATGTTTTGATCTACTAAAAAATCTCTGTTCTGAAACAGTCACAATATCAGTTGCCAGAGATAGAATTCCTTCTGAGGCACATCCAAGTTTCCATCGCAACAGCAGATCCTTTACCAGATGCAGCTAAGGCTTTCTGCTCCACAAGAGAAGTATTTTGGAAATATCCCAGAATGTTTAAATTCATTGTTTGAAGATGATGTTCCTAAACTGTCAGACACAAAGTACTAACAATTTTGGGTGGATTCTTTGTCAGCAGAGTTCCCTAGCACATTTTTTTTTTTTTCAAAAGCCCAAAGTATCGTCAAAAGAACCTAAAGTTCCAGATGCCCACTGGCAAGACAGACTTTCTTATTCTGACTCTTAACACTAACTGCACTGTCAATCTGACTCATCTCACATTGTGTCAGAAATCAAGGGTGTTCAGTGGAAACAAAACTCAGAAAGACTGGTATGGAAGGCAGAATAGCACAAACAGTATGAGCAAAGAAACTAAGCTAATGGACTTACAACAGAAATACACTAAGAAAATTAAGCAGTCCCCAGGTGGGAATGAAGAAAAAGAAAGAGGAGGTGAAGTTGCTGATTACATCTGGAGCATGAAGGATACTGTAGATGTCAAACCTTTCAGGTAGCAGAAAAAGTAGCAGGCAGCAGAGCCCTCTGGCAAGCTTGCATATACAGCAGAGGGTAAAAACTGCTCATGTGGTAGAACTTAGAAAATTTTCCATTTTTGTCTTGTACCAGATAAGAAACAAACAAAAAAACCAACATACAAAAATCCCTATGTCATGAATTTAAGGCATTTTAATAATGTGGCTAAACTAACTCTGCTTTAACTCACCACATGATACGTTTGGGGTAGTTCTTTTGTCTTTTTTATTTTTTCTTTTTACTGGGCATAGTAATAAGAACAGGCGACAAGTTAGTCAATTAACAGTTCCCTAATCTGTCCAGTCACTTTCAGAATTGTAAAATTTGCTAGAACCTTTTAGTACATATAAGTGAAACTTTTCATTTTCTTTTTTTATTCAGTAGATTTTCAGCACTGAAACAATGACATCTAAACAGTAAAAAATACAAAAAGAGGAAGCAAGAAGTTTTTTGGGGATTTTTATTTAAGACAAAAAATCAATTTAAATCAAATTTGTCTTAAAATGTAGTTAAATTAACAGGTAACTTAGAAAGAAAAGGAGGGGGAAGAAGAGAAGTCACAGTGGGGGAAACATGAAAACACACATAGATCAAGAATAGCTTCTCTAAACTTTAATGTTTGGAATATTGACATCAAAATTTAAAGTAATCACTTAGAAAACTAAGGACTTAAAACATTATTTCTTTATAAAATACAACTCTAAAATGAGCCAGGTGGGTTACTCTTATGAAACTGTGCTTTTTTTGCTCCAAAAAAACCCCACTGGTAATTGTCAATCTTATCTTCAGCCTCAGCAGAGAGAGCTCAGCAGTGGATTTATACAGCTCAGTACTTACTCCCTCATCATCCCTATTCATGACAGAAGAGGGGAAACTGGGGTTCTAGCCGTTACTTGTCCACTCTGGTGCTTTCCCATTATGTCATTGACCATGGTAAACAAACTGAAGAGTAAACAGGAAGCAAAACAAAACTCTTTTATGTTTCCCTCATCATACAAACTGAGTTGGAAAAGTAGCTTTATTTCCAACTTGTCTTAAACTGCACATTACAAAAGAAAGTCTGAGAGAACTCTTTTCTTTGCGACTTTATTTTAAATTTTAAAAAGCGAACTTAGTCACTGACGTCAATATCCATTTTCTATAAATGGTCCATCCCATTTCTGTGGAAAACTTTTGTTGACTTCATTAATTAGTTTTCTCATGGTTCTGCAGACACAATTTTGTCCTTTTTCAGTCAGTCCAAGTAACTTCTGTTAGGATTATTGGGATGCCTGAAAGCTGGAGAGAGAAGCATTCATTCAAGAGAGCAACAAAAACACGTTATTGATAATCTGCTCGTGCTCTTGGCCAGTAGTTTCAAAGGCTCTTTGTGAGCTTTAAAACTTTCATACAAAATTTTTTAAAGCCTCTACATAGCAGGAGGGTTGTTTGAGGACATGCCTGAGGCCTTGGGCCACATGGTGAGGGAGGAAGGCCAGTGTACCAGTCTGCAGCCAGAATTGCCATTGCACAGTGAGGTCCCCTTGGTGGCAGGATCTGATCCCCACAGCAGTCTGTGACTTCTGGACCATTTATTCAGGACAGCAGTTCACAAACTTTATGTGCAAAGTTCCCTTTTGTTGGTTTTGGTTTCCCTATTGGTTTTGTTGTGTTTTTATTTCCCCAAACTCTGGAATGGCTGACTCCCACACTCCCTGGCTGATAGCTCCAGTCACAGATCACCTTTTCCAAAAAGCTTCCAGAGCTGACAGAACAGCAAGTGCTGGGTTGGTGCTTCAGGCTGGGGAAGAGAGAAAAAAGGTGGAGGAGATGGACAGAAGCTGGCTGGAATTTTCCTCTATGCTTTAGAAATTATCTCCTGTTTCCATACCCAGGGGGGCCAACCCAGTTTGGAAACTGCTTTTGACCTCAATTGAATTACATAAGTACTGATTTCTTCCCTCAAGGGTCACCTAATTATGTGCATGATACTATGAAATAACCCACTGCACACAAGCCTCCAGGACTATTTGAATATCAATGCACTGCAAGATACTTGTTGTAATAGGTTTGAATTAGTCACACCAGAAAATATTGTTTCGTTTTAATGCCTTCTTCCATCCTTGGAAGCCAAAACCTTCACATTTTATTGTCTTCTGACACAAGTCCTACATGATGCCATCCCAAGTTATTCCTTCTCTCCAACCCTGCCAAAAGATGATGTCAAAATGCAAAGTCTAACTGCCTTAGAATAATGCTTTCCTTGTGTTAGAAGGAGCTACTGACTGATGTGAAAGGCCTTCTATTGATGAACAATAAAAATTAAATAAAAATTTAGCCTTTAGAAAGTGAATTGAAATTTCTTACCCTTAATATACATTAAAGTTCCTTCTGTGGGTAAATTAGGAAAAATATACGTGTAAATGTTTGTTATTGACTTTTCTGAATGATCTCTCTCTTTTTTTAAAGCCTAAGTGAAACATTCCTTTACAAGAGCTGGAATCAATCTGATATTGATTTCTACATTTTAATAAAAGATCATTTTCTTAGTACAAAATACTCAGGCAAAATTATGAAAATCTTAATTAAGAACTTGTACTAGAAATTACATGGAAAGAAAAATTGCAAAAACTTAACGACTTTCCCCATCAAACCTTTTCTTTAAAAATAAAGCTTCCTTTCAGATAAATTAAAAGAAAAATCTATACAGTTGCAATATAGGAATATAAAAATATACATATAATGTAACTCTCTACTGCTGCAGTATATGAATATAAATCTAAACACATTGTATTTGAAGTTAAAGCTTTCTTACAGATAATGTTAAAAGATATAATGTTATATTCTTACACATGCACTGTTGTACACTACGTGTCTGTAAATACTTCCTTATAAATCGGTCATATTAGGGATTCCAATAATTATAAAACTAACCAGACAGAGTATGTTCTTCAAGAGAGTTACCAAATAAAGATTTCAAAAGCATGTTAATGCTACACCTGTATGTTATTCACTATGAGTAAAGCTCATTTTCAGAAACAACTTTTTATTAAAATATTTGGTATGGGAACTCCTCCAGAGAATAACACATATGGATTGCAAGTGAAAATATTAAAGGTAGTTAAAAAGGGTAAGAATGAATCAAAAAAGCACTGTAGTGTACACAGACTAAAGGGTGAGGAAAATATGGATTACCACTAGACTGAATTTAATGGCACATTTAAAATTTAAGTGCTGCTTACAAATTTAGTGCTAAATTAGCTACTCTTTTCAGTAAGGCTTCCCATGATTGTTAGTGAAGGAATTTTGGGCCAGTGAGTCATGAAGTGCTAAAACAGAGACATATCAGAATTATACTAAATATTTTCACTGCAGCAGATCAATGTATATTCCCAAAGGAGATAGAAGTATGAAAGCTGTGCAAGTGAACCCTTACAGATGAAAAACCTTTTAGCTTTCTACAAACTGTAGAAAGATAATACCTTAGCACAAAATGCCTCTAGGTATACTATCTCCTCATAATTCAGGAGATGATGGCAACTGCTTTTCCTTGGGAACCAGTGATCAAGAAGAGTAATGTTTATAACCTACTTAGCACCATGTGCCAGAATATCAGAAATGCAGTACTGTGACTTCCTTGGAAAATTACAAGTTAATAGAGTTTTGTTATTCCTCTCATTTCTTTCATTTGTGGAATAAAAAAAATCTCAAAATGGCAGAGAGTGGAAGGGAACTCTGGATGTCATCTGGTCCAACCTCCCTGTTCAAGCAGGGTCACCTTGCCCAGGAGCATGGCCAGATGGCTTTTGAATATCACCGAGGATGGAGACTCCACCACCTTCCTGGGTAAACTGTTCCAGGGTTTAGTCACCATCATGGTGAAAAGTGTTTCCTTATGCTCAAATGGAACATTCTGTGTTTCAGTTTGGCAACACTGAAAAGAGCCAGGCTCCATCCTCTTTGGATCCTCCCTTCAGAGATGTGTGTGTATACATCAGTGAGATGCACCTGTGCCTTCTCTTCTCCAGGCTAAACAGTCCCAGCTCTCTCAGCCAGTGGTCACAGGAGAGATGCTCCAGCTCCTTGATCATATTCATGCATCTTCACTGGACTCTCTCCATGTTTCTCTTGCGCTGGGGAGTCTGGAACTGAATACTACTCCAGGTGTGGTCTCACCACTGTTGAGCAAAGAGGAAGGGCCACTTCCCTCGGTGTACTGGCAACGCTTTGTCTAATAAAGCCCAGGTTATCATTAGCCTTTTTTGCTGCAAGGAGACATTTCTTGTTCATGCTCTTCACCAGAACTTCCAGGTCCTTTTCTGTAAAGCGCCGTATATTATTGTTCACGGCCACATCTGTTTTCTTGGGTGGTTTTTCGCTTGTAGGGGGTAGAAGGGAACTATTAAACAATAATACTTATTCTAAGTATTATATAAAAGGTACAGGAAAAAAAATAGTTGGTGTGAGAATGACTGGGAAAATTTGAAGGTAGAGAGCCTTAGAAATATGTTTACTATTTGGTGCGACAGTGTCTACCAGAGCAGGTGTGCTTCTGTGTTCAGAGACAACTGAGTTTCACTACATCCTGATGACTCAGAAGGTCACCAGATACTGGAATGTCTTTATCACCAAATCATCCCTCTTGCAAATGCAATCGGTTTTCTTTTGTGGCACTAGACTTGAAAACGTTATTGAAAACAAAGATGCTGCTGAAGGGCTTCTCCCTAGTTCCCCCTCTTTGCTTGATGAACTTACACAAGCGCAACCTACAGTTCTCAGCTAAAGACAGATCCTATTGTTCAGTCTCAAATGCTAAGTTAGAGTCTTCTGTTCAGCTGTTGAGAAGCTGAATAAAGAATATCCCTTGAAGGTATCTGACTTGTTCCTGAATGATTAGATATTTATCTCTTGTTAACTCTGTTTGAGTGTGTTCTTTTTTTGGATAGAGATTTCTCATGTCCCATTATCAGTTACTCATTAAAGGTAGATATGGACAGAGATATCCCACAATTATTACATTTATTCTGCATATTAAAAGAATTACATTTCTGCATGAATTCTAATAATATTTCCTTGAATATATTTCCACAACTTTTTCCCATGTCTACCCAGTAAAAATGTGAATACATGAAAAATCACCACATTTATTATGTTACTGCTTCAAGGCTGTTTCCTAGCATACTGATGCCATTTCTCCAGACTCCTGGTGATTCTCTAATGGGAATTTTAAAAATAAATAAGTCTCATACTTATGGCTCCTACATTTGTTTAAAAACAAACAAACATCAACGTGAGGGAAAAAAGCAAAACAAAATAAACAAAACCCCCAAACAAACAAACAAAAACCCAAACCCAAAACCAAACAAAAACAGGAACCCAAACAAACTCCTCAATCCCAACACACTAGTTTTAGTTATACTTGTTTTACACCTGCTTTCCTAAGAAGAAACAATAATTCAGAAGTCAGTCAGGCTTTACCAGATGCAGGATTAAAAACAAGGTAGAATGACATCTCACAGATGAATGTAAGAGTATTGCTGTGGGCAGATTGAGCTAGAACTCAAAATAAAGTAGGAAATTTCTGCAGAAAATTCAGTCTTTGGCAAAGCTTAACCTGATAACAGAGCAGAACTTTGGAAATGTGAAAGAATTTTTATGAAATTTATACAACTGAAGACCTCAAAACAAGTTTCAGATTTTCAAATAAGAAATCTACTATATGCAGAAAAGACAGTAGGATTTGAAGAAAGAAATCAATAAACAAAGGAATTTAATGCAATTTGGATTTATCATTCATCTGAGGACCATAAAGTACACAAGAAACTTACCTATTAACCATTTTTGACTTTGTTCATAAGAACAGCTTTACCACAAAAAGTTTCCAAAATTTCCTCAGTGCAAAATGTTGACAACACAATAAATTCTATTTATTCACAAAAACTATTCCTGCACACAAACATAGGCAAGGAAGGACCTCCACCCACCCGAGCTGCCTACTCTGCCAGTGTTGAAAGTTCTCAGTCCAGCCTCTAGAGCTTTTTTCATTTCCAGTCTGTCCTTAAATATTCTAAAAACCATTCTTATCTCCACACATTCAGAGGAAAGTGTAGAAAAATTATCAGCTTTACAAGGAAAACAGAGCTCAGTGAGCCATTTTAGGTGAACATTATTCAAGGATCCCTTGGAAATATTTTCTTGAAGAGCCTGGGATGGCCAGAGGGGCACACTTTTTGTTGCAAAGCTTTCAAAGCTAAGGAATTATTAATTCCCTTCTTTTGCAGCATCCCCAAATATATTAATTCTTGTTTTCCTCATCTTAACATGAAAAAATGACAGCTGTGCACCTTCAGTCTACTAATGCCACATTTCCACCTCCAGTGGCCAAGTCTAAGTAGAGCATGACACATTTGAGAATTCAGCAGCACCTCAAGTTTCAAGAATATGAAATCATACTATTCTTTGTCTCACATTATTATCAACCATCAAGGTAAACAACTCTGACACGAAACATTAAAATATTACAGAGGCTTCATCTGCCCAAACAAACGGAGTATGAGGACAAGGCACAGGCAGATGCCAGATACCATAGCTGCGTATTTTCTTTTCTTGATTTGGTTTTCAAGCTCACTGCTACCTCTCATCCTCAGAAGCATGAATGATCAAGAATATCCAGACATGAAAAATCAAAGCCATGTGAACAGCAATATTATGAGTGTATGAAAGCATTTCTACACAGACAGTTTTGAATAATTTTACCTAAGTCATGGACCTGTGAAAGCTATTTTCATTTGACAAAAATGAGGTTTGCTTCACACATTTTAATTCACATCTCAAACACAAAGGGTAAACTGAACAAGTTTAAATGCATTTCAAATAATTGAAAGTCACTTCTTTTTCACTTGGACTATGACATAACATTTAGGTGCCAGTGTCTTTGTACACCACATTTCAGCACAAGTGTATGAAGGACAGTAGCAGAGACCTCTCACGTATTATTTCTTGGTGGTGGTTGCACAAAAAAGATTCTGTCAGAAATGCAGAATCTCCACTTTGGCTTGTCTGGCTGCTTCCTCCTGTAGCAGGACACAGCTTCCAGCTGGGCTGGTGCTGCCAGTTTAATCACCTGCTGTTCTTTGTGATCTAGCTTCACCCTGAAATTCCCCACTATCTAAATATAAGAATAGCTGTATAATACAATTGAATTTAGTTTATTACACTAAGGCTCAAAACCCTGCCAATAAGGTTTTATAGTTGGTAAAGAATAAATCAATAAACTTCTTCTAAATAGATGATTTAACCTATGTTTTCACTTATGTACCACATTTTCTATCTTTTTTTTTTTGTTTCTGCAATTAATTTCAGTCACTTTTTTTAATTTTTTTCATTTGTGTTTGGAAAGAGCAAAAGAATCTGTGATTTCCTGTATTGAATAAACAGTCACATTTTTCTTGGAGGAATTAGTATCTATTTGCAAGCATTTTAATATTCAGAACAACTGGGATTAAATAGTTATTTTCTTGACATTTATTCAGAAACATGACTTCTGCTTCCACTCCTGATGTCTTTGTTAGAGTCAGCTGAACCAAGTAATCAGACAGAGAACTGGAAGGGATACCAAGCAAGTTTGCAGACAATACAAAACTGGGAGGAGCTGTTGATTCTCTCAAAGGCAGAGAGGCCCTGCAGAAAGACCTCAACAAATTACAGAGATGGGCAATCATGAACCATATGAAGTTCAAAAAACAAAAGTGCCAGATTCTGCACCTGAGATGGGGCAACCCTGGTGTGTGTATAGACTGGGGAATGAGATGCTTGAGAGCAGTGCCACAGAAAGGGACCTGGGGGTCCTGGTTGACAGCAAGTTGAATCTGAGTCAGCAGTGCCCTGGCAGCCAGAAGGGCCAACCCTGTCCTGGGGGGGCATCAGGCACAGCATCGCCAGCTGGGAGAGGGGATCGTCCCGCTCTGCTCTGCACTGGGGCAGCCTCACCTGGAATATTGTGTGCAGTTTTGGGTACCACAATATAAGGACGATATTAAGCTGTTAGAGAGTGTCCAAAGGAGGGCCATGAGGATGATGAAGGGTCTTGAGTGGAAGCTGTGTGAGGAACGGCTGAGGGGACTTGGTGTGTTCAGCCTGCAGAATAGCAGACTGAGGGGAGACCTCATTGCAGTTACTGCTTTCTCATGAGGGGAAGAGGAAGGGCAGACACTGATCTCTTCTCTGTGGTGACCAGGGACAGGACCTGAGGAAATGGCCTGAAGTTGTGTCAGGGGAGATTTGGATTGGATGTTAGATAAAAGTTCTTCACCCAGAGGGTGGTTGGGCACTGAACAGGCTCCCCAGGGTCACAGGTCACAGCACCAAGCCTGACAGAGTTCGAGAAGCACTCAGATGATACCCTCAGGCCCACAGTGTCACTCTTGGGGATGATCCTGTGCGGGAGCAGGAGTGGGACTCGATGATCTGGATGGTTCCTTCCAACTGAGAAAATTCTTTGATTTTGTGAAGTGTGTTGCAGAATGTGCACCAGGCTGATCCAACAGCTGGCTAAGGATGTGTACCCCATAGGTGGACATACACCTGTGCACACACAGACACCTACACAGACAGACTGTGCTTGCTGAAATAATGAACTGCAGAGCTGACCCAACCTAGTTCCTCCCCTCCAGCTGACCATGTTGAAGTCACCTAGTGAAATATAGAACTACATAATCACAAATCACCTCCAGTAACTGGCCTTAGACTCTCAGCTCAGGCAGGGGCCCCAGGGCCACTGCCCTCCCCAGCTGCTGGCACTGACACATGAGGTTCACATTCCTCACCAGCTGCCCAATCTCAACTTAATCTGCTCACCAGCCAGGCCAGCTCAAACTTCACTAGCATTCCCCAATACCAGCTTAGTGTAGACAACACAGCCACATGGAAAATTGGAATGTCCTTTAATGAGAAGGTGAGACAAATTATATGGCTTGGACAAGAGTACACATCATACATGTATTTTCACTGAAAGGCCTTTTACCTCCTTTTCCCCCTATCCCTTTGCCTTTCATACTCTACTCCCTCTATTTCCAACTCTTGTTCTCAGTATAAATTAGTCTCTTTGCCACCTCTGGTCCTTCCCTTAAACATTCTCAGATAAGATTAATGCATCCTCAAAATCACTACAAAAGATCACTCAGCAATATCCTTAATTCCTAATATATTCAACCATGAATTTGTTTATGCTGTGTAAACATCATAATGCTTACATTAGTATATTAAAAATTATAAATATCTAGATAATGCATCAATGTAACTTCTTTAAGTCCTAAATATTCTCAAAACATTTAATTTTTTGTTCTCAAGAAAATAAGAAATATTTGTCTTCTAAGCTAACAAGTTTTGGAGATACTACAAACAAAATAAAAATAAAATGCAGGTAGAAATGCCAGAAAAAAATCAGGATAACATAATTATTAAGGTAATCAAAAAACTGTAGTGTGAGACGACAGTGACAGCACATAAAAATCAGACTAATCTCTTTCTTTTGAGACACTTAGGTATTTTTATTTTTTTTTACAGCACTTGTTATGGGAAATCTTCCATTATAATTAGGGATCAGCAACTGCTACTCCATAATACAGTTGCTTTCTGTATAATTTCCCTCTTCTCTTAAACATTTCAGTTTCTAATTTCTGAAAGATAAAGAACAACAATGAAATTCTGAGGTCTTGAATAAGAGCATAAATTGCAGTATAGCAAAGAAAATATGCAAGAATATGCAAGGAAGGTGTTTTGTTGCAGTGTGAAAGGCACTGATGTAACATAAATGTTTTGAGGAATGTGGTTTTGAATTCCTCATATTACATTCTGCTTCCTTCTTCTACTGGTTGAAATTTATGAGAGAATCTTGCTAATACTGAAAGTAATAGTAGAAGCCCTACAGTCTCCAGTGTATAGAGACAGAGTTTTCCTTTTTAGGTGTATGTCTGTTAGTGCCAAAAATATTGTTATTCTAAAATGTGTTAACAACAGAATATTTGGCTCTTAAGAATTTATTTGCACCTTCTTTAAGGATCCACAGTTACCATATTTTTCTGTTGTCACATTAAATAATTTTCTAAGTAGCTAATTTTTGAACTGCAGTCATTACAAAACACCAATGTTTGTAGTACAGAAGTTAATCAAATGCATACATATATGTATATTGAAATGTAAATTACCTCAGAAATGAAGGCTACATTATCAGAAGTGGAACAATACATGGACATTTTCTATATTTTATGTATGTTTGCATTAGGAAACGAATAATTTCATTTCTCATAACAGCCGAAATATCTGAAACATGGGAGTTTTATGCAGAAGGCCAGAATTCAAAAATATCTTCAAATATATTGCAACATAAAAGGAAGCATCAATTTTAATATATGATAGCTCTGATAAACATCAGTGTTATCCCAAGAGCCCTTTAGCATGACAGCAACCCTGTCTATTATATATAACTATTATAAAGTAGTTATAAAAGTAAAGTTGTTTTCACACAATAATAAAAAAAACCCACTCATAGGAAAAGAGTATGAGAATGGCTTTTCTGGTTTCATATGTGTCTTTTAGTTTTTTCAGCTATTGGGCAACGTGTAAAATGATATTACTCTTTCACAGTAAATATGGGAATTGCAAAAAGCGTAATAAACCAAACCCAAACTTTACCTACAAATATTATTATCAATAGTATTATTTACCTACAAATACTATCAGCCATACAATCTTATTTGTTACAGCAAGATAGACATTCAGTACAATTAGAATGCTTGATTGGTCCTTATTCCTGCAGCTAATCATTGCAGGTTACCACATTAAACCAAACTACTAGGATGATTTAATTCCACAAATTCTGGGTTTTGGAAGCTGTTCCTTCAGACCATCAGTGCACACAATGATTCAAATAAGATGTGTGTTTGAAATAAAAGCCATATCCTGTGGTTCTACTCTGTTTAGAAATAATTGAGGCTATCTCAACCGTCACTATTTATAACATAGTACCAGAAAGCTCTTGAATTTCAGGGCACTATCCCTCCTTTTTAGATTTTATGATTCAGATTTTTAATCATTTCCAGAGAAGCAAAATTGGACACAAAAAAAGTAAGTCTCATTTGGGTAGCTTTTACTTATTTGAGCGGATTTGCTCAATTTTTGTGCAACATAATACAGCTGCATATCAGGAATTATGAATGACCCTGCAGAGAACAGAACTGAATTTTTTTTTTTTGATGGAGAAAAGCTGTGTAATGGAGTTCTGTTCCCATATCAGCTCAGTGACAGCTCATCATTTCGCTGTGACTGAAGGGTGTGCTGAACACTCGGCAGAACTGGGCTTATTCTGTCGACAAAGCAGAATTTTGCCACAATCTGCTGAAATGCCTAACCAGAGGAGAGATAGGCCTCCTGTTCCAGCGTATAGATTCCTGCAAGTCAGATCCCTGCTGTAGTTCCATCCACAGCTAGACTCATGGCTTAAATAAAAATATCAGCTGTGAGGATTTCAGACAGCAAGATGGCATGTGATATTCAAAAGCAGAGGAAAGTACCTACAGTGGCATGTAGCATATGCACATTTATGTAGAGATATATTTAATGCTTTAAAACTAGGAGAACTTCTACAAATTTCCTTCTAAAAGCATTGCCTTGATTACGTCATTAATACAAAAACTAGAAAGGCCTTGACTTCAATGGTTACTATATACCTTTAGCTCTACCTTTCTGTGAACTTACAATATGACTAAGTTATTAGCTATAAAATTATACTTTATTTTCACTGTGAACTTAGCTTATTTACATGCCCAGTATAGACTAATGTTTCCAAATGCTTAACATTTCAAACTATGAGACATGCCTTTGAACATTTTCAAAAATTATTCTCAATTCCTAAATCTCATTGGATGGGTTGAAATTCAGAGATGAGGCCACGAGATATGTCACGGTAAGGCTCAGGAGCCCCTACATGAAGCATGCTGTATTCTGATGCAGGAAAGATAAAGAGAAAAGGAGAAAAAAGGAAAAAGGAGGAAGAAAAAGGGGTGAAGGGGTGGAAATAAAAAGGAATTTACTTAAGGGCAGCAAAAAATTTGTATTATTTTCCAGAGTGTCCCCAGGGCTACTGTGGCCCTCGATTTAAAATATAGGCATGGAGATATCCTGTATATCAAGTGCAGCTCAAAAGAGGAGAAAGTTATTATATAAACTCTACGTCTTCTCTCCACACTAGAAAATCCACGAGTAAGATTTTTTTTTTTTGTGGGGAAAGTGTCAGATCTGACTGCAGCACCACTAAAATATCATTCTTTTATCACTTGCCCTCATTTCAGTTTTAATAAGCTCTCTTGGCTCTCTTATCTTTTTATGTTCATTCTACAGCAATTAAACAAAAATGCAAATGTCATTCCCATTTTTATAACAGTGTTTCTTATAAAACTGCAATAAAGTCAGCAAATTATATATTTGTTAAATGATCGATCATATTTTTTCCAACAAAATAGCTAATATAAAAATAATGCCTGTATATGTATATACCATATGTGTTTGCATGTTGTATAAACATGGGAAGATTATTAGTTACATTTCTAGTACAACTTCTGAGGAAGCATTAGACTTTGAAAGCTCAAATCAGACAGAAAGAGATTTTATGAATATTCAGTATGGATTTCCAAACAGTTGCTCTATTTGATCATTAGAAAAATTACCCCACTTTTTTATTCACTAAATACAAGCATCCAATAAAGTGATGGATAGTGTGTCCACACAAATATCTGAAAACTGCTTTAATTCAGATGTGTTTTCATACAGCCATCTTCCCTCTTTCAAGATAAATCTCATCACAGAAAGAAAGAAAAAAGAAACAAGAAAATTCAATTTTATTTTTCTCTGCTTTTGTCAGAAACCAACCCAGCAATCCAGTCAAGAAATGGAGACTATAGCACACAAAATAATTCAGTAATGATCCATCTAGAAGAATGAACAACATGCTGTTACAATGATGACAGCTGATCACTACTATCAGTAGAAAAAATATCTCACCCAAAATATGAGGGCTAGACTTTGCCACTTGACACAATCTGACACAGAACCCCATCCATCTCCAGATCAGGTATTTGTCTGTGACCTCAACAAAAGGCAGCCAAGTTTTTCACACTCTGTAATACATTTACCTCATCCTCTATGAATTGTAAAAGTGTTATTTTGCAGAGGAGGAACTAAAACAGAAAGAAAGTCCTCACTCCTCACAAATGATATTATGACTAAATATCACAAAAATAATTTAAATTCGGGTCTAAACATTACCTTCCAAAATCAATTCTAAATTAACATGTTACATGATGAAACAACCAGAAAGAATATATGAAAGAATAAGCTACATTCCTATTTCATTCACAGCGTCTTCATAACTTACCATTGCGTCCTCCACTTTTTCAGTCTTTACACAAAAAATTTGTAACCATGTGTAACACCCACGGGGGTAAATCAGGGAAACAGCAAGAGTGAAAACAAGATGCAGGTAGGCAAAATAGCAGGGACTCATCATGGTTACACTTTGCAAACGAAGATTTGGGAGGGTTCCACCCACGCTTGCTGCAAGCGCGCTGATGGCTGATAAGGCCAATGTGAGATAGGCAAGTCTGGTTGCAAAAGGCACAGCAGAAAGTCTCCATAGGTGGCACTGTCAAGGCACGGTTCTTTCTGCGTTGTCTTTTCTCCTCCAGGCTGATTCTGCATGCTGTTCCAAAGGAGACAGCAGTGTTATAGATTGTATTTCTCCACGTTTCCCAATTGGAGGCCAGAGTGGACCACTGATGGTGGTCAATATGGCCAAGGCTGAGGTGTTGTTTCAGGCAGTCCTTGTATCTCCTCTTTGGGCCTCCTCTCTTGTGGCAGCCAGTGACGAGTTCACCGTAGAGCACAATCTTAGAGAGGCGGTGATCCTCCAACCTGGAGACATGCCCTGCCCAGCACAGCTGCGTTCTCAGCAGCATGGCCTCGATACTGGTGACCTCTGCCTGTTCCAGAAC
>VXAU01005206.1:28011-76910 GCA_013399695.1 Formicarius rufipectus
TCTTCATTGAGATCTGCCATGGCCCTTTGGAGCATCATGCTGGAGAAGATTGTGAATAGAGTTGGTGCGAGAACACAACCTTGTTTCACACCATTGGTTATTGGAAAGGGCTCAGAGAGAGCATTGCCAAACCTGACTTGTCCACAGTGATCCTCATGTAACAAGATGATCATTTTGAGGAATTTGGGAGGACATCCTAATCTTTCCAAGATCTGCCACAGGCCTTTCCTGCTCACAGTGTCAAAGGCTTTGGTGAAGTCAACAAAAGTTACATAGAGTCCTTTGTTCTGTTCCCTACCCTTCTCTTGCAGTTGTCTGAGAACAAATTCCATGTCTGCCGTACTCCTATTGGCTCTGAAACCACATTGGCTTTCGGGTAGAAATTCTTCTGCGATAGCAGGTACTAATCTGTTCAAGAGTGTTCTTGGAAGGACTTTACCAGCAATGGAGAGCAAAGTAATACCTCGGTAGTTCGAGCAGTCTGATTGTTCTCCTTTCTTCTTGTACATGGTGATGATGACTGCATCACAGTGATCTGGTGGTAATACACCTTGTTCCCAACAACACACAATGAGCTCGTGAAATTTAGCATGGAGTGCTTGGCCTCTCTGCTTCCAGACTTCGGGTCGAAATAGGGGGGACTGACTGTGTCAAACAGCAACACAGCAGGGTAGATTAGAAGCAAAATAAAGGGCTGTAGTGGATCTGTATGGCAAGGCATTAGGGAGCAGAAGAGTGCAGAGGTGGTCTGTGTGAGAATAGATCAGGGCTGACCCTTATCAGATAAACCTTGTCTCTGAGAGGTCTTCCTCGGTGACCAGCTGAGCCCAGCAGCCAAACTGGCCATGCCTGTAGGAAAACTTCTTTAAGAATGCATTTAAGAGAAAACACTGTGCAGCTGCTGTGAGAGAGGATTAAGAAATAGCCCTGCAGACAAGACTTGTGGTGAAAAGAAAAGGGGAAAAGCTTCACTAGGTGCTGGAGCAGAGACTTTACTGCAGCCCAGGGAGAAGACAATGGTAATGTAGGTTATCTCTCTGTAGTTCATGGATGATCACATTGGAGCATTTGTCCTCCTGCAGCCCAGGGAGTACCCTGAGCTGAAACAGGTGGAGATGCCATGAAGGAAGTGGCCTGTGGAGATCCTGTGCCGAAATGAGTTTTCTGGTAAGAGGTGCATCCCATGGACGACCCATGCTAGAGCAATTTGCTTCTGAAGGACTATACCTTGTGGAAAGGACCCACGTGGAGTAAATCTGGAAGAACTGCAGCCCACAGCAAGACCCAAATTGGATACTCTTGTGAAAGCAGAGATGAACTGTTGGCATACCAGTCCCTCTGAGCTACACTGGTTTGGTGGGTACAAGGTAGAGGAGTTGAGAAAGAGGAATGATGCTGAGACTAGGGACAAGGAAGAGGCTGGGGGATGCCATACCTAGTTTTGTCTTTGTTTCTCACAATCCTACAGGAGTTTTTTTTAAACTGCCACTAAATTAAATTGATTTTCTCTGAGTCAAGTCTGGTTTTCCCTTGAAGGTAATTGATAAGTGATGTCCTTGTCTTTTACTCACAAGCTTTTTCATCTTATTTTTCCCCCTATCCTGCTGAGACAGGGGAGTGTGAGAGCAGCTGGGTGGGCATATGGCAGTCAGCCCAGTTTAATGCTCCACAGAGGCAAATCATTAACTTCCTACTGGCCCTGAAAGTAATTTTGAGTCTCAAAGGTATGAGAAAAAAATTTGGTTTTAATTTTCACTGCTGCTTAATTCTTATGATATTTTATTAGTTATACTATCCTTCTAAGCAATACTCTCATAAATCAAAAAAAAATACTTTGTTTTAGATAGGTTATATATTGTAATATTCAAAAATTAGATATCAGTTGCATAATTTTCTGCCCAGTTACAGAACTAGCACAAAGATGACATGGTAGACAGGAGTGTTACTTGTTTAAGCATTGCTTTTGGAAAGTAGACAAGAGCATCACTTTGACGTACAATGTCAAATTTTATGAATACTGAAAGGCAGAAAAAGACCATAAAATGTAGCATATCTGAAAAGCTGTCTTTAAAAGGACCAGAATTCATTGCAAAAGAATGGTTTGAATCAAATGGGGGGAGTGGGGGTGTGGCACTATGTGCTAAGAAAGGACTATAAAAGGAGTATACCTAGGGCTGTCCCAAGCCAGAGCTCTTTTCTAAACTTGAAATAATTTAGTCTATTAATTTTAAAAGTGTGTTTGCTGCTTTATCTTGAGTATGATTGACATTTTCACTTTGTCTTCCCTTTTTAAAAATCTACCCTACATCAACAGCAAAACCATCTTTAATATTATCTGTCATATAGGGAAATGAACACACAAATAAATGCAGAATCAGACAGGTTTTCAATAGTCCTTCTCAAATGCTTTCCAGAACCCCAGTAGCACTGGCTCAGACTCTGTGTCTTGAGATAGAGGAGTAGCTGTAGGTACAGAATCAAATTTCCAGTATGCAACCATATATAGTTAGAAAATGTAGGTTTTTTGATAGCATACTTGGTGGCTTTCAAAATTACTTTAAATCTTCATTTCTGTAAATATAATAGTAACAACAGTAACAAGAATAACAGTGAACAACAAAATGGCATGAAAATAATTCTAATCAACGCATCACCCAAAATAAATCACTCCAAAAGATATGGAGCAATCCTCCTTAGTCAAACTTTGATGTTGCTATTCAATCACTCTGAGAAACTTCAATTTCATTTAATCCTATATTCTAATTAACACACAGGAATAACTGAAAAGGAGGCCAAGTGGCATTACTATATAGCAGAACTAGCACAGTTACTGCTTTAGGTCCCAAGAGGTAGCAGCATTACACTGCATGCAAACAATGTGCCCTGCTCCCTAGGGAAGAAGATTGAAGGGACACAGCATTTTCTATTTCTAAAAGGCTTAACTAAGGGTTTGGGTGCTTTTATTGTAGGCAAAGAAAGCAACTTGGATGCAGCTGCTATTTCCTAACCAGGCTGGCCTCTGTGATCTCTTTAATAGGTCACAGATACCCAATGGTAAAAACATAAAATCTTTACAACAGAACACGGATTTTACAAATTATGTGTCTCTACACATGGGTTTTAAACTCACTCTTACAAATTACTTTATACTGAAAGTAAACAGAAAATTCATAGGTTTTTCCTGTAGTTCAAGTCATAGAATTTTAATGTATTATTTGTATTCTTGCAGTGTTAAATTCTCCAGGCAAAATGAATGCCTCCTGATTGTAGGTGTTGTTTATAAATACTCAAGAAGAAAGCCCCTGACTGAAAATCTTACATAAGAAAAGTGTTTAAGACACAAAGTTACAAGGTTTGTTTCCCTTCTTGCTTCGGGAAATTAACCCCTTTTTTTTTTTTTTTAATTGAAAAAGTAAGGATAGGCGTGCTAAGACAGCAACTGGTGACATGTTGTTCACCAAGGAGAAAAACTTGAACTTTTAAAGTGCTTGAAACTGTTTGCACATTGAGGAGAAGCAGAATGTAGGCAGAGTAGGCAGAAGGGCTGGCAGGAGGAGAGGCCCAAAGGAAGCCCAGCTCTGAGATGAATGATCTCTGAAGCATCACAGAAAAGGATTAAGGTCACTTTGTTCCCGATCTAAAGTCAGTTGAAGTGAAGAGGAACTTTTCCACTTAGTGCCATGGCTTTGGAGCAGGTCCATTTTTTTTGCTAAGTTTCCTTCCTGCCCAGGGAGGAAGAAAAGGCAGAATACACTCTTTAAGAAGCCAGTCTGGTTGTAACCAGAAACAAGGGCTTAATTAGACTTCAGGTCTCCTCAGCTCACCCTGCAAGAGCTGATAGTGGAAACAGAAGAATAAAGTCTCCTGAGTCATCTCTGAGCAATGCTCCCTGAAAATGCCATAGCACTGATATGTTGGCGCTGCTCTGAGAGCACCGTGCAGAGGGGCCAGCACTGCCTCATGTAAACAAGACCTAGAACTTCTGTTTGAGGCTATTTCTCAGCTTGCACTTCTGAGGCTTTCAATTTCCTAAAGTGAAAAAAAAAAATCTTGTTACAATTGATTCAGGGATAGGGAATTGGAGTCTTAAGACAACTATTTCTCTAATGTATGTAGTCAGGAGAATGTGGTGCGTAACATCCTCACAATAGTATTTTTGACTGAAGAGCTGAGGACAAAAAAGAAAACCCTTAATATGAAATTAATTTATAAAATTAATCTGTAAAAAGCTGCTGCAGAGCATAAAGACTGCTTGCACATTTTAAGGAGTTAAGAACAGGATCAGCTGCGACATGAAGTGGACAGTGTGCTTCAGAAACAATCAGAAAAATATATGTCTGGGTGTTTATGCTACAATAAAATCAGCATCTCATGAGACATGGGTTAAAGAGAGATTTAAAGTTCCAGAGAGTATATTTATAAAATAGGAAAGTGAATACAGAGATGTGGAGAATACATGCAAGATGTGGCAAAGATGTCCCAACATAACCTGCCTCTGTGGAATATATTTTTAAACACCTTCCCCTATCACATTTTTGAAAACACTGTGACTACATAATTTCTTGTTTTCAAAGAAATGAAACAAAATAGTCTTTAAAGCAGAACTCACTTTGAGAATTTTTGCCTGTGTCAGCAGATGTTAGGCAAATTTCTTACATATGGTACCAAGAAAAAAATATGCTTCTTCAGACATATTATAGTACAGTGCATTACTGTGTAATTCTGACAGATATTTATTTTTCTAATCCTGTTCAGAAGAGCACATATGCCAAGGATGAGCAGATTTTAAAGTTACTTAAAACAGTCAGAGCTAACAGAGTAAAGACCCCATATATGCCAGTATAAAACCCAACCCAGAAAAATAACAGTTGTATACACAGACAAAATCATACAGGACAAGCTATATTTAACAGCTTAATGACTGCAGGTAGACACTCTTCCAAGGAATACAAAGAAGCAAAAAGGAAACTATTTTTTGTGAAAAAAAAAAAAAAATCTGTGAATACTTTGAGGAAAACTAAATATTTCTAATAATTAAAAAATCTTAGACTAATTTACCAGTATGCCTTAGTTACCTGTGTGAAGACCTTTCCTATGATTTGCATCAGAAGGTGCCCTCTGTAGGAAAGATGGACAGTTTCAGCAGCCATGGATTAGAGCATTAACCAGGAACATGAAGCTCAGCTATGGAACTACTCAGATATTAATGAAAACTGTGAAACAAAAATTGAAAGTTGCAAATGGTGTAGGAAGCATTATGGCTTCAGCTGGTAAGATATAGCCTCATGAGATCATGTTTTTTTAATTTATTTGTTTTCTCCCCTTCTTTTACTAGTCTTTCCTATGGGAAACTGTTTTTCAGTTTTCCTGTTAATAGATGGATAATATTAACACTTACATACTGAAGACAAGAAAAACATCTACACAATATTTGTGTTTATTCAGTTCTAATACTTCAAAGACATTACACAGTGGTTTACACAGAAATAAAACCAACTTAAAACCTTCCCAAATGCAGAAGGAAAAGCAGACATTTTAGCTCTGGCAATTACTTGACCCTCTAAGAAAATTATGATGAAAAAAAAAAAAAAAAAAAGCACCAAAGCATTTTTTTTGTAATAAAAATGGTTCTGCAATATTTAAATATTCCTATTTTAAAAATAAATAGGATTTTGCTGAGTTCTGAGTACAGTACCAGAAATTATGAAAACTACAAAGAGAAATGAAAGTCTATTTTTCTTTGGTAGATCTTATGGTGTTAAAATTCTATGGTGTGAGAATTGCAACACTAATCATCACGTAGAAATGCTTTGCTGGTATTCAAATATTGAATACTAGTAAAATATACACTAGTGAACTACCAGTGTATGATAGGGGATGAGGAAAAGGCAGTAGTGCTTAATGCCTTCTTTGCCTGAGTCTTCAATATTAAGATCAGTCACCCTAGGATACCCAGCACCCTGAGCTGGAAGGTGGTGATGGAAAGATAAGTGGAGCCCCCATAATCCAGGAGGAGATGGTCGATGACCTGTTATGACAATTAGACACTCCCAAATCCATGAGCACTGATGGGATCCACCCCAAACTAATGAGAGAACTGGTGAAAGAACTTGTCAAACCACTCTCAGATTAGATAATAGGAAAAAAAATAAAAATTCATGGTTTGTGAGATCAGGCATTGGAACATGTTGTCCAGGGAGGTGGTGGAGTCAGTGTTTCAGAAGCATCTGGATCTTGAAATGATCAACATGGTTTAGGGGTTACAGTGATAGTCCTAGTTTGACAGTTGGACTTGATAATCTTGAAGGTCTTTTCCAAATTTAATGATTCTATGAAATATATGCAATCCAAGTGTTTTGTGAATCTGTGCCTAGTGTTTCTTAAAGCCAGCTGATAGGTGGGGTTTGAAGATGCCAAACTATAGGAGATATGGTCCGTTCTGGGTTTCACAAAAATGAAAGGTATCCACCTTTTCTTTTCTTTTTGCTCCAAATAGGCCTTTCTGGCTTTTTGGTGTCTTGTGTTCTTTACATAGACTGAACTGCTAGTGACTAACAACTCAAACGTTCGACCACCTGCAGTGACCTCCCAGGTGCTATAAGATCTGGATTATGACCACCACGTCAACAGAACTGCAACCACCACCCCGACCAACAAACATCGAAACTGCAACAGCCAAGTCTCACTGCTGGATCCAACAGGTGTCTTGTGGGTCCTTCCAGGCTAGTGGGGGGTCCACAGTGCTGTTCTGATTGCCTGTACCAGCCCCACAGCCGCACTCCAGCACCACACAAGTGTCTGCCAGAACTCTCCAGCCATTCCTGGCAGGTTTTCTGGGAGAGGGGGAGACAAACCATGTGGAAGGGGGGTCAAATTGTCTCTATCTTGTGACCATGTGGGATAGGCCAGCCATCTCAGTCTGGTCTGGTGGACAGGCCTTGGGAAGTTTCTCCTCATCAGTTGGTTTAACTCAGTTTTATCAGTATTGTTATTGGCATTACTTGTAAAGAGGTTTTTTTTTTTGGTTGGTTTGTTTTTTTTGTTTGGTTTGTTTTGTTGTTTGTTTCTGGGTTTTTTTGTGGGTTTTGTTTGTTTGTTTTTCGGTTGGTTGGTTGGTTTTGGTTTTTTGGTGGTTTTTTTTGTTTTGTTTTTATTGGGTTTTTTTTCCACTTATATCTGGGCATATTTGGTCTCTCTCTCTTTATTGGAGAAACCAGGATTGTTGAATATGAGACAGACTTCTGTCCAAGGTCTCTACCCCTCCAAATTTTCTCAAACCAAGACAGGTCTCATAGGCTTTCTTGGGAATGCTAGTCATTATGTATAGCTCTAAAATATAGTTAAGTTAGATATGTTAAAAATATGTTAGAGCCCGGAATGTAAAAAATAGACTACAATCAGTTTGAATAGGGATTAAAATGCATGTCTCAAGTTTATTTAAATAAAATGTAAGATTTTAACCATCTAAATGTTTTGGGGTGTAAACTCATTTTCATGATAATGATATGAAATAGTGTTTTTGGTTTTGCACCATCATCCATTAAGAATGTTTTTTGCACCTTGTGCAGCTGAATATTAAATGTGAAATTTAATACCTTTCAGTGTAGTAGCAAATTTGCTTGTGTTCTAAGTGACTAAAAACATTGTTCATTCCTTCCCCATAATCCTAGAAATAAATATGCTGTAAAGATATTTTGAATTCTGAAGACCATTTCAGAACTTCTTAAATTGCAGCTGATAAATGACACTGAGTATTTCAACACTTCAGGATCATCATGCCCTTTGGGATGTAGTACTTGAAGATTAGTTTGCTTCTGAAATCTTGCTTCATTCTAGCCAGGCTAAGTTAAAAAGGATAATGTTATCAGATGTTCAGATACTAGATCAGTACATTTTTATATCAAATTTTCTGTTCTTTAACTTAATAATAACAAATTTATACCTGTAGATAGAATGTTATCTGTTCATTCTGTCTTTAGAATCAGCATGTTTTAATATGACAATGTGCAATTGCTAAGTGGTCAGAGAACAGTAAAGATAAATACCATATCTTGGGGACTATTAAAAAATCAATAAAGAGATAAGACTTGTATTGTCATCAGACCAATATTGAAAATTCACTCTGAAACCTTTCAAAATTTAATTTGATATTTTGCATAAAGAAGAAAACTGACATTTTATAAAAATAACATTAATGTTTGTAGATAATTTATATATAATATGCTAAATTCAATAAAAGAGTAAGTATTTGAGAGGTGAGGGACTTGAACAAGATTACACAAGATGATTTAAGGTTTATTTAGTCTTTTATGAACATTTATATGAATATGCATTTTCCAATGTTAAAACTACAATAGGTAAAATGTGAATTAAATACCACTTTGAAACATAAAATCCATATTCCACTCCCAAAAAGAAACCAAATCAAAAGAGTGCCTATAAAGCAGAAACCTCAGTCTTTTAAAGTCTGTGTCAGGGAAGTCAAAGTCTCTTTAGTAGCTTTTTGAGCATTGCTATTATAAGATGGAGAAATTTCAGCAGGAACAGTGCACTAGGAATCCTCAAAGGCAGTTGAAACACGTTATTTTCCAAACTATTAAAACTACTCATTTGCTTGTTAATTTCTTCCAGGGGAAATTAGGTATGTGGATAATGTTGCACAGTATTTCACTAGCATAGTCTGAATTTTACATTTTTATTGGGTTTCCATGCTATCCTCAGACCAGGGATTCAACTATCAAATCCACAAGCAAATGTGTACAGTGTTGCTTTGAGTTCAGTCTAGAGAAGTGAAGACTGAGAGGAGACCTCATTGCAATTACAACTTCCTTTTGAGGGGAAGAAGAAGGGCAGGCACTGATGTCTTCTCTGTGGTGATCAGGGACAGAACCTGAAGAAATGTCCTGAAGTTGCATCAGGAGAGGTTTTGGTAGCATATTAGAAAAAGGTTCCTCACCCTAGGGGTGGTTGGGCACAGCCTCCCCAGGGCAGTGGTCACAGCACCAAGCCTGACAGAGTTCAAAAAGTGTTTGGATGAAACTCTCAGGCACATGATGTGACTCTGGGGGATGGTCCTGTGCAGGGTCAGGAGTTGGACTCAATGATCCTTGTGGGTCCCTTCCAACTCAATATAGTCTCTGAGTCTGTGCATCTGTGAGTCTTTGGCATAGAGCTGCTGAGAGAATTGGTTTAAGATGTGAAAGTATGTGCAATCAAAAGCCATACAGAAGTGGAAAAGCCACTGTAGGGTTCAAGAAAATAGCAGCTAAAGAATTCTAAAGGAAACACACTGCCATGAAAGTTGCGATATCTTAAAAAAAAAACACCCCCCAAAAAATAAAATCCCCAACAACAAACCAAAATAAAACCTGGGAACAAGGAAGTCTGAATGTCTGAGGATCAGTCCACCTCAACGAGAAAAATAAGCTAACTTTTTCCTAGCCAGTGTTTACCTCACCATCAGCATCACATGCATCTGGGGTCTCATTCAAGTTGTCACTATACTAAAGCTTGGAACACTGTGTTGGAGTTATACTAGAGGTTAAAACTGCGAATGGTCTAGTGAATGCACTGGTTGATAAGGACAGCTGAATTTTTCATGCTCTTAACTTGTACATACACTGTATGCAGAGAATACACTGTATACACTGTATACACTGTATGCACAATATGCAGACTCAAGGCACAGCAGAAGATCTCTTACCAGTGAGACTCAGTGACAGATAATTTCACTCTCCCTAGGGAAGGGTTCTCTGGAAAACTTAGTGCAATTTTTGCAAAATATAATTCACCATATTACTAGATACATAAAGGTCTTTTGAAGATCCAAACTGTATTTACATTTAAAAATAATACAAATAAGTCAATCCACAATGAAGTGATTGAGGAAAACCACTTCCCATATGAATTTAGACATAAATATTCATCTTCTAATACCAGCCCCTTCCAAACATTTTTGTTCATGAAAGATTATCAAATATCCTATTTTGGCACCTGTGGAATAAGCACTTCTGATTTACTTCCTACAGGTATTGGGTCTTATAGCTCACATATGAAATCAAAGTTAGCAGCTCTATATAGCCATTCAAAAATTATTCTGGCGTTTTATTTGACCACAGCAAACAGAATCACTGAATTACAGAATCATTTATATTGGAAAGACCCCTAAGGTTATTGAGTCCAACCATTAACACACTATTGCCAAGTACATCACTGAATCATGACGCAAAGTGCCACATCTACATGTGTCTAGAAGCTCCAGGAATGGTGACTTCACCACTTCCCTGACTAGCTTGTTCCAGTGTTTGATAACCACTTTGCTGAAGAAATTCTAAAAAACTTTGTTCATGAAAATCTGTAATATAGGAAAAAATATTTCACTTAATAATGTTTGGTTGGTTATTTGCTTTTAAACTATCAGGAAGAAACATGAAAACTCAGCAAAAGACTTTAATGTTAATGAATTTTTGCTACTTCTCCCATTCAAATTGNCTTAGATGGAGAGCATATGTAATAATATTATTATCAATATTAACATTATTATTTTTATAAAATTAAACGTTGGGGATATATTGTATCTGACTGCCTAGAAAATAAGCAACAAAAACACTAACATCTATATAATTTTTGTCCACCACATATTTCTTTCTGCCTCTTTTTTTTTTTTTTCTTTTACTTAAGTAGTAATTATGACAAAATCCAGAGGGCTACATGTTGATCCTTTCAATTAGGACAGAAGAGGGTAATAGTTAGAATCAACTGAAACCCTGAAAGATATACTGCAAAGNAAGTTAGCAGCTCTATATAGCCATTCAAAAATTATTCTGGCGTTTTATTTGACCACAGCAAACAGAATCACTGAATTACAGAATCATTTATATTGGAAAGACCCCTAAGGTTATTGAGTCCAACCATTAACACACTATTGCCAAGTACATCACTGAATCATGACGCAAAGTGCCACATCTACATGTGTCTAGAAGCTCCAGGAATGGTGACTTCACCACTTCCCTGACTAGCTTGTTCCAGTGTTTGATAACCACTTTGCTGAAGAAATTCTAAAAAACTTTGTTCATGAAAATCTGTAATATAGGAAAAAATATTTCACTTAATAATGTTTGGTTGGTTATTTGCTTTTAAACTATCAGGAAGAAACATGAAAACTCAGCAAAAGACTTTAATGTTAATGAATTTTTGCTACTTCTCCCATTCAAATTGCAGAATAAAATATATTTTGAAGTTTCATCATATTTAAAAATTGAGACTTTGCATTTAGCCTCACTTTTTACTGCATTTTCTCTAGGAAGATAAGAAGGTATTGTATCTCTCTTTAGCTGAGCTTATCTACTTCATGTACAAGTGAAATTTGTGTGTGAAGTACCTTATCAGCAAGGTACTGTATAGCACAAATTACTATTTCTGACAATAGTTAGTGATGACTATTTATTCACTGAGCAACCTAACAAAATTGTTGAAAAAGTTTTGCTACAGTGTTGAAACCACTGGGATTTAGGATTGTTCAACTGCTAAATACAAAATGTGGGCAGTTGTGGACATGCATTATCAGATTCATTTTTTGAACTAAAAGCTCTTTAAGATGTCTTAGATGGAGAGCATATGTAATAATATTATTATCAATATTAACATTATTATTTTTATAAAATTAAACGTTGGGGATATATTGTATCTGACTGCCTAGAAAATAAGCAACAAAAACACTAACATCTATATAATTTTTGTCCACCACATATTTCTTTCTGCCTCTTTTTTTTTTTTTTCTTTTACTTAAGTAGTAATTATGACAAAATCCAGAGGGCTACATGTTGATCCTTTCAATTAGGACAGAAGAGGGTAATAGTTAGAATCAACTGAAACCCTGAAAGATATACTGCAAAGTAATGGAATGCCATCAGCATTAGTAAAACCTTTGCTGACTGAGCTGGTGTCTACTTTCACAGAAGTGATCACTATATTTATCAAGCTCACTATATACATCAAACTGTGTGCTTTTGTATTGTGCTCCATGAAAGCTGTTTCTTCTGGCATTATTCTTCTCTGAACATGCACTTGTGACTGCAACTCCTATTGATTTTCCCAGCTAGGGAGAGGAATCTGGCTGTACAAAGAAGTTCTCTATTATTTCACCTCATTCCTCAAACATGGAGAGGGAAAACAGGTTGGGAAAACCAAATCATTGTGGGAGATAAAATATGAAAGAAAGGAAGAGGAATGAGGGTGAAAAATAATGTTACAGATGTCCAAGGATGTGACATAAGAAGAGAACAGAAGTGAGACTGTGTAAACTCCCACTCCTCCCTCCTACTTCTTCCCTTTTGCCCTGCTATGGGCTGGCTTTTTAAGGCAAGGAGAAGATGCAAGGGATGATAGGTTTTCAAAGTGAAGTAACAATTAAAGAAACAAACAAACAAAACACAGAGAAGAAAGGCACAGCCAGCAACTCAACTAGAGGTCCCAGAGAATATAGGAAGGAGCCATGAAGCAGTGCAATCAATACTTGTGTGCACAAGGGCTGTCTTCCACCTACAAGAGAGTCACAACTCAGGAGATCCTGGAGTAATGCCATGACTTTGCACCTACTATTCCAAAAGGATTTTTCATTTTACACTGTTGAGTTAATTAGACCCTTACCCAAGCCAAGGTGTTCACAGGCATCAGAAACTTGCCCTCTGAAGTGCCCTTCCTTGATGAGGGAGACAGGACCCAGGAGTGAGAGAATAGAACATACCACATGCAGACATGAGGGTGGTTTTCCAAAGGGCCGTTCGGGATGTGACCAAGCGAATGACACACCACTAGCTAAGGTAGATTTGAGGACCCCAAAAAGATGCCCCACTGATGTGGATTGTCTTCCCCAGAAAACCCCAGGTGTAGGGAAGGACTGCAAATTCAAGAAGGTCCCTACATCCCAGAGCAAAGACTGGAGGACTTGCCAGGGTCCTTAGTACCCACAGACTTATCTTCTAGTGTTAGAAAATAGAAAAAGGATGCTCTGTTGCTGGTTCTGCCCAGGTTTGTTTGAAATAAGGGAAAGAGGAAACCCACCTGAAACTCATATGACAGATGATGCAAATCTTTTCAATTTTATTTTTTTTCTCATTCTTTCTTAGTTGTTTGACCTCCATTTATGGATAGGGAGGAAGGGAAAGAATGGATAGATTAACTGATAGATAACTAGATGCATAGTCTTTTTAAGGCATCATTCTTTCAACTACAAGTCATCAAGTCCACCTTCAAACTCCTGGCAAATGAACTGCTTTCTCTTCCATCTTTCATATAACCACCCACTGAAATATTCATGCTTACCTACCCTTGCACACACTTCTCAGTGCAGAAGAGCCATATTCTGGATAATATTTTTACTTCTTACAATAATTTCTGTCACACAGGAGCAAAAAAGAAACAAAAGTGAAAGGCTACAAGAAGTGTCCATAGAAAGTACAGATTAACAGCTGTACTGGTTTTCTATATTGTGTGTCCCTTTGGAGCTGCAGTATTGGTTTTGGCTCTACATAAGAAGCTTCATGTAAGAAACCAACTCAGGTCAAATTAAACCTCATCTTTTTGACCATTTTGTAACCAAATATTCCTATTTAATCAGATTACCTAAAGTATTAAATCTGTATTGCCAGACACAGGACACTGTATTCTTGAACTTTATGTTGACAAGGTCCATATTGCTCTTCTGTCCGGAACACAGTAGGTGGTAATTGATTCTATATTTAGTAAATTCTATTGCATTTTTGTTATTGAAGTTATTTTCAAGATTCCCGTACTGATTCCACTTACCCACTATATTGAGGATACTGATTTTTTTTTTTTAAAGCACATTGGATTTTTTTTGCATGAGGCAAATGCCAAATATTTAACTTGTTGTTTTTTTTTTTACAGTTAATATGAAGATGGTTTAATAAGTCATATCAGGAATTTTATTTAAGTTTTAAACCACTGAAAGGCATTTGGTCTCTCTGGTGCTATATAGGTAAGCAGACCATTGATAGTAAACAATGATAAAACTGTTTTCCACACACAGGCATTTCTACTCCCTAAAGCTGGTTTCATACTGAAACAAATATCAGATTTCCTTCATGTGATTGCTTTTAGTAAATGTGTGTGAGAATAAACACATGATAACCTCAAAAGCTCTTTTCAGTTATATAAAATAAAATGTTCTGTGTGACTAACACAGTCATCCTTTTCACAAGGTTTCTCATCATAATTCAAAACAATGTGTAGAGTAGAAAATAGCCAAGTATGGTATTAAATGTGTATTGTCTATACAGCTACTACTGTACTGATTGGCACTTAAGGCTGTGTGTTACATGTGAATAAAAAATAATTAATGTATTCACTGTAATGAGAAATTCACAATAAAAGATAATTAAGAGGTAAAAATAATTATGCAACCCCTAAGGAATAATACACAAACAATGGAAGAAGAGTGGATTCCAGACTTGGTCTCAGCTGTTGAGTAGTTTGACTTCACTGAGCACTACCAGTTTCAGCATGAGAAAAGAACCAGCATGTATGCCTGCCATCATGTTTGAATAAGGCATCCTATGGGACAAGTCCAGATTTAAATCTGTCTTTAAGGTTTACCAAGAAAAGTAAGGCTTTTTGTGTTTTGGTTTGGTTTGGTTTGGGTTTTTTTAGTAGCAGAAAATACTGGAGTGATTAGTACTAAAAGCCATTAATTTCCAATTGGCTGATCCTAAAAGTCCTCAGAATAGTATAGGTTCTTCTGTATGCTGAGAAAAATAGCAGCCAAAATCCTAAATTACAACACTATAAAGAATTTTAACTCATTATGATGAAAAAAATTCTTTAGATGTTAAGACAAATCCAATCTAAGCATTATTAGTGCTTGTGCTGGGAGAGAGAACACAGCCCATCTGTGACTTTCACATCGTGGGCTCAACTATTACTGGAGGAAAGGTACACACCTACTTTACCTACAATTTTTTATTATAGATTTTGTATCACAGCTCAAGTGAAGGATGTCTCACCTTGCATTAAAAACTAATATTCTTGAAGGAGCATATATTGCAAACTGGGAAAGAAGTAGGTTCAAATCAAGGGAAAAAACAATAACTATCCTGGAATATTTTCCAAGACTGAGGCATTCATTTTTCAAAGCCTCATTAAACTTCTTTTAATCTTCATGTTTTCTAGGTTTCCATCAAGATCGATAAATTCTTAAGGTTGCATGATGAATTAAAGATGAAATTGCTGCTATCCGATTCAAGTTTTAAAAATACATGCCCCTTGCAAGTAAACATACATGTAAGTTGTTATGAAAAAAATCAGAAAGCTGTAAGAAGCCACTTTATAGAATTTGCCATTATAAATGTTGCCATTGACCATACAGGCAATGTCATTGCAAAACTATGGAGACATTCTTATTTGCATGCCAGTTAGAGGCATTTTCATGTAGCATTATGACTGAAAAACAATTAAAATTCAGAGACCCAATGGCAATGCTGTCACAATGGAATTTCAGACAATTCAATTTAGATGCAGCAGCTGCTTTTCAATGAGATTTTGATGTTTACCCAATTCTGCTGCTGGGTTAATTGAGTCATATTGAGGTCAAGTGGCTTGCCTGCAATCACCCAGATGTAGGCTCACTGAGAATTACAGCTCAGGACTACCACAGCTATAAAATTCTGTTTCTCCCAATAGGGCAAAAATACAAACAGAAATCAACTAATCAATGAAACACTGTCAGTAGAAAATTCTGTCAGCTGCCATAGCAGCAGATTATTTCGGTTACTTGTATTACTAAAGAATAACCATTAAGTAAAATGGAAGAGAATACATTAACATGAAAATGAGAATAACATAAGATCTAAATACTTTAGAATTTATCTCAGCTTAACAAACTGACTTATTTTAAAACAAACCAACAAGTTAAACCTGAATAATAACCCAACTAGTAAAGCTTAAATAAAATCTCTTGCTTTTGCCACAGGACAAAACAATTTCTTAGTGAGCTTATTAAACAAATTGACTGCTCCTCTGTCTGAAAGCCATATTCAGAATTGCAGGCAATGTGGAACAAACACATGCTCAAAGAATAACTTTGAGCTTTTCAAAAAACATTGCTGGATTCAGTTCAGCTAAAAATATTCTGGGAAAAGGTGTCAAGAAAAATGGTCCTCCTGCAGCTGCAATCTCAGCTGCAGCGATAAATAATTAAAAATTGTAACTTTACACTGGCACACATAAATAATTAAAATTAGTGTATTTTCACTCTGAATATCATATTCCTCCCACTAAACCATATTTTAAACTGTTAAATAATCCTAGTTTGGAACTTATATATCCATGGTTAAGCTGCAATTACACTGTGAATTACTAGAGACATGAGTTTTGTTAGGGTTTAGAATGAGAGGGAAGATCTTGAATGAGTGTGTTTCCATGCACAAGTACAGGCAAACAGGTTTTCCAGAATAGAACAAACATGATGGATAGAACATGGCTAAAAACTGCAAAGACAGAGAAGCAGAAGTGGTATATTACTTAGAGGAAAAAAGGTTTAATATCTACTTTTTACTTTTTGTAAAACAGTAGTTAATACACCGATGCATGCAAAGCAGAGGTCCTCTGCTCCAGAGGTAAGAAACAAAATAATAAGCAAGAAGAAATTGAACTCTGTCACCACCTAATTTATGTTTAAACACACAAAGGTGTATATATGTATTAGCATACATTTATAAAAGCATACATGCACATATATGCATGCATACATATAGAAAAGATGACACTGGCATTTCATTTAAATGATTTTTTTTTCCTCTGGAAAATGTTTCTCATAAAAATGAAAACAATATGTGTCTTTTTTGGGTATGGAAGTGAGAGAAGGTGAAGCATTCTTCATACACCCTCTCATCTTGAATTTCATCACTTGAAATATGTATCTGTGGCAGAATCTTTTAATTTGAAGAACTCACATACAGGGACATGGACAAGGTAGAGATGTTTAATGCATTCTTCTTCTCTGTCCTCAACACGGATGAAAGACCAAGAGGGTGTCAGTGCCCTGAGCTGGAGGACCATGAGATTTATCAGTCCTGCTCCAGTTGGATCCTTGCAAATCTATGGGGCCTGATGGCTTTCATCTCAGAATCCCTGGAGAGCTGCTGATGTCATCACAAAACCTCTCTTGATTTTTTAGTGGTCTTGGGAATGTGGAAAGGTCTCAGCTGACTGGAAGCTGGCAATTGTTGTCCCAGTTTTCAAGAAGGGCAAGGAGGACCCAGAAAATTACAGGCCATCTCAGTCTCACTTCGGTGCCTGGTAAAATCTTGGAAAAGATTTTCCCAGGAAGTATTGAAAAACACCTGGAGGACAACACAGTCATTGGTCAGAGCCAGCACAGCTCAATGATGGGGAAGTACACTTGTCCAACCTGACTTTCTTCTATGACAGGGTAAACCACCTGGCTGATCAAGGAAAACCAGTAGATGTCATCTTTCTGGACTTCAGCAAAGCTTTTGGTACAAAAAGTCCAGAACACAGCTGAATATTGGTGTTATGAGTGACTGATGTGCTCATAGGTCAGGCACAAAGAATGAATTGGGTGGCATCAGACTGGTGATTTGTCATCACTAGAGGGGTTCCACAGGGTCCAATCTTTGACCCAGTTCTCTTCAACATCATCATTAATGACATGGATGCAGGATTCAAAGAAACACTAAGCAAATTTGCTGATGATAAGAAATTGGAACTGTGGACTCCCTCAAGGGCAGACAGACCCTGACGAGGGACCTTGACAAATTACAGAGATGGACAAACACCAGCCCATGAAGTGTAACAAGAGATAGTGCCAGATTCTGTACCTGGGATGGGGCAACCCTGGTTGTGTGTACAGACTGGGAAATGAGGGGCTGGAAAGCAGTGCTATGGAAAGCGACCTGGGGGTCCTGGTCCTGGTTGAAGGCAAGTTGGATATGACTCAACAGTGCCCTGGCAGCCAGGAGGGCCAACCCTGTCCATCAGGCACAGCTTCACCAGCCAGGTGAGGGAGGGGATTGTCCCATTCTACTCTGCACTGGGGCAGTCTCACTTGGAATATTGTGTGCAGTTTTGGGCACCACAACGTAAGAAAGATATTAAGCTGTTAGAGAGTGTTCAAAGGAGGGCCATGAGGATGGTGAAGGGCTTTGAGTGGAAGCTGTGTGAGGAGCATCTGAGGGCATGTGGTGCGTTCAGGCTGGAGAAGAGGAGACTGAGGAGACCTCATTGAAGTTACAACTCCCTTGTGAGGGGCAGAGGAGGGGCAGATACTGATCCCTTCTCTGTGGTGATCAGGGACAGAACCCAAGGGAATGGCCTGAAGTTGTGTCAGGGATTTTGGTTGGATGTTAAATAAAAGTTTTTCACCCAGAGGGTGGTTGGGCACTAAACGGGCTCCGCAGGGCAGTGGTCACAGCACCAAGCCTGACAGAGTTCACGAAGCATTTGGATGATACTCTGAGGCACATGATGTAGCTCTTGAGGATGATCCCACGCAGGACCTTGTGAGTCCTTTCAACTCAACATATTCTGTGATTCTATGAACTCAAACTTTCATGGAAAAACCTAATAAACCAATAATAAAATTTCCCCAATTTAGTTATTGCTTATTGAAAATTTCTAAAAATTGGGCCACTCAAAAGTACTTTTACACTATTTTGTAAAAACTCTGGCATAACTGACTTTAGAATCCCTTGACAAAACTATTTCATATATGATGTATGGAATTAAAATATACACCATACAGAACCAAGTAAAAACTAAGACAGTTTTTGTAAGTGACTAAAAGGAAAAAAACTAAACAAACAAGCAAAAAAACCCCAAACCCAACATTTACCATTAGTTTAGATTTTCATCACATTGTCATGAGAGGAACATATTTTAGGAGGTGTTCTCTCTTGTTTTAAAGATGGTCTTTCTCTACATTATTTCAGCTGATTCACCAGTTTATTTCTCTGTAGATATTCTGAACCAGAGGCACCATCCTGTCTGATTTCCAAATGCAGTTTTAAGAGTGACATTTCATCTTTAATTATTTTATGGAAATTTGATAAATGCCACCTTGTAGTGGTGTTGTAAATTGCTATTAAAAACAACACACTGTTTGCCATTTAAATATCTGTCAAGAAAAAATGATAGGAAGATGACATATAAGTGACAGAAAAAGCAATTTATTTTGGTCACATTAAAGTCAAAGAGGGAACATAAGGCTCAAAATTTATTAATTATATTTAAAAAATTAATAAATTAAATGTTGTTTGTCATTAATTTCTGGGTTTAGAATGTTATATTAGCTGAAATATTCAGAATCACATTTTTTATCTTTAACTTGCAAGCTTGAATAATAAAGACAAACAAATAAGAAATCATTGTATTTTCCTGTCTTTTATTCCTTATTTTAGAAGATACTTTAAGAATTATTATAATGATTTTTTTGGGGTGGAATTGGAACTGGTAGCTGACAGAACCAAGTTCAACTATTTCCAAATTGTCAAAAAAGTCATGTGTTTTACCATTAATGGATTGTTCTCAAAATATGGCTTTATCTAATTGATTTTATATAGTATTTTCTAGAATTTTAGTAATTGTAAACTTCTGAACAAATAAAACTCTAAAGTGCTTCTATCACAGGAATAGATGCTGTAATATCATACAATACATATACAAGGAAATATCCCTGAGACTGAGAATATTATGATTGTACATAATGGTGAGAAAAAAAAAATTCAAAGCCTCTTTCTTCTCCCCATTTACATGCAATTTTGGTAGTTTTGTGATTATTTTTCTAGAACCACTGAGGAGGAAGTTGTATAAACTAATCCTGCAATTCCTTACTGTACTTTTGAACATAAAAATTCTCGTTTTCATGTTTTCTGCTTTTAAAACACTTTCCAATAATCTTTATGGTAATGTTATGAATGTCATTTTTGGGAAACACAGACCAAAGATTAGAGAGGCAAGATCAGGGATGTAACAGATTTGAGATCACACACTGATGATGCACAAACAGATTTACTCGTAAATTATCATTATTTCACCAGAACTTTATAAGACAGATAATCAAGATTTTAAATATTATATGCTTCATTTTTCAAAATCCTTCATGATTCTTTTGTGATTTTAGTTACTGATGGAGTATGAAACTTTGCTGTTAAATAAACGTAGGAAAAAAACCCCACCTACTTGTACAGGAAAACCTTTTTGATTGATAGGGTAATATTTATTTCATTCTTTGGCACAAAGTTCAGATTTCATGACAAAGAGAAAGAAGAGGAATATAAAGAACTGGACCCCTTTGTTTATCAATAGAGTGAAGCAAAGTCCCTAAAGAAAATATTAGGAAACTACAGACTAAAATAACAGGTGTTAGAAGGCTTCTAGCCATTTTGTTTTAAAAAATGGAAAATCTGTAGAAATACCTTAATTCAACTGAAACCTCTAACTAAATAAAAACAAACAAACAAAACAAAAACAAAAAACCCCAACCTTTTTATTCTGGGCAACATTTGTGTTGCTATAACTGGAGATTCCAGCAAACTGTTTCCATGCATGGAAACCTGTAACCTCTCTTCCCTTTCTTTTATAGTGGGACCCCAGCCTGAATTATGGTTTTGCTCTAGAATATGACAGGGGGAAATGCCTGCTTTTCTCTTTAAATATGAAGCTTCTATTTCAACTTTCCATTTTTGTAGAAATTTGTTTTCTTGAGAGAACCCTTGGCTATGGTAGTTTAACTACATTTTATTTTACAAAACAAACAAAACCCCAAACAAAACAACAAAATACTCAACCCATTACAAACTACCAACACCCATAATGATATTATTCATATGAAGTATTTTATCTAGTTCAGACTGTTATTATTCATTTGGGGTATATTATCTAGTTCAACAAGGATAAGTCCTGCACCTGGGAAGGAAAAACTCTGGGTATCAAGTTGTGCTGGGAGACATCCAGCATCTTTGCAGAAAAGGACCTGAGGGTCCTGGGGAGCACCAAGTTGGGCATGAACCAGGAATGTGTCCTTGCAGCAAAAGAGGCCAATGGTATCCTCAACTGGATTAGATGAAGTACTGCCAGCAGATCAAGGTGATGACACTCAGCACTGCTGGGCCACACCTGGAGGAGTGTCCAGTTCCCCAGCACAAGAGACATGGACACACTGGAGCCCAGTGCAGGTCCACCTAGGACAAGACACTGGAGCAACATCACATAAGTGGGAAGGCTGAGAGAGATGGGGCTGTTTAGCCTGAGGCAGTTGATTAAATGCTAGAACAAACCTAATAAATTTAATCAATGATCAAGTCCCTTGAATATTGTCTGAACATTTCACTGTCATGAATTTTACTGCTGCTCTGACAAAAATAAATACTCATAGACAACATGATCTTATAAACTCCCTGTAATTATAAGGTCCCTTTCTAATTTTCAAAGCTTGAAATGTGTTGTGGTAGTGCCACAATTCCTAATTCTCAATGTTCTTCATAATCCAATCTGAAAAGATGAGTCCATATACATAAATAAGATTAATTAACTGGTTTTACATTATTTTTTCCCTCACACATACTCTCACATGCAGAAGCAAAAAAAAAAAAAGTATAATTTCAGACAAAATTGCAATGAATCAACCTCATTGATTTTATTCGCATTATTTGTTTCATTTCAAAAATGCATAGGCTACCCTGACTGCCTGTCCATTAACTTCAGTGAAGAACCTTATTAAAATCTCCAATGCAGTATTTTTTTTTCATGTGTGGTATGAATTATGTGCAGATCACCAGTAACACGACATGAAACAAATGCATATAAATTCAAAATCTGAGAAATATGTACAATCATCTGCTTTAGAATTCCTTTAGTTCTTCAAAGGATATGTGGAAATATATCTTATGTCCTGGAACTCTTTAGAACTTTTTCTTTTTACTGTTCAAAACTTCTTTTTCTTTTTTTCATCTTGTATAACTGGACATTTGTGTTATCATACACACATTATGTCTTCCTTCATTACACTATTAAAAAAAAAAGAAACAAACAAACTAACAAAACAAAAATGATTGAATGAATGAACAGTGAAGAATGAGTGAGCATGAATAAATAAAAAGTCTGTTGGTCAATCATGAACACTTATTTAGCACAAGACTACAAAAAGCAACTCTTTCACAGCATTATGCTCATAATTTTCTTAAGGTCTATCAAGGACCCTTGTTAAATTTCCTGGATATAAATATATTATGCTCCTTCTGAGGGCAGTATCTATTTCCTAATCATAATATTAAAGTGCATGCTGAGGAATAAAATCTCTGGTTCCATTGTCAAAAATTTTTCTTTTTCTTTACATCAGAAGTAGTCATATTCCAACCCTCTAGTCTAACCAGCTACATGATGTACACTATGAAATTCATGGGTTTAGTACCGGAATGTAACCACTGTTTGAATTGTAGCATGTATTTTCCATAGGTAATTTTACTCAATTTAAATGTTCCAGCAAAGGAACGATTCATCAAACCAATAAGTAAATGGCTCTGAATACTAATAAATGAGTAATTTTTCCTAGCCTGAGTGTACATTGCTCAACTTTTCAGCCACAGAACTTCATCCTGCCTTTCACAGAACCATCCTACTTGGTGTTCCCATCCCCTGCCACATATTTAGGGTAATGGATGCAGAAACAAAATAAGACTTCATGTCCGAGCATTATTTACAATGACTCTATAGACCTTTTCAGACACTGCACTCCTAGGCAGAGTTCTTCATCTTGTGCAAATGAAGCATTCTGTTCTAGAAATTTTAATGCGTATATGATGGGATAAAATGTTCCCATTTTTGAAGAGACTTATATTATGAAAATTAAAATTAGTGTCTACAACTATTTAATTTATCATCTGCCAAATGTCTCACTTACATGGATCTGTCAGGGACAGTTGCATATTTTCCTTAGAAAAAGGAACTCTGTATGGCTAGAGAAGGGATTGAAATATTTAAATAAGCCATTACTAATACACAGTGCTAACACAGGTTGGTTATCTCTGCCTGTTGTCTTTCAAGGTTCTCAACTTTATATTGTACCTTCCTGAATGCAATTTAATGTATTAGTTACCTCTGCTGGATGTGACATAAGTCGTGCACTTTCAAGACATGTTTTATTTCAACTGAACTCCTAGTATTTTCTCATTAAAAAAAAAAAAATACATAATAACAATCAAGTAGTTACATATTTATAGACTTGAATACACACTAAACTTTTTGGAAAACAAAATTTTCAAATCAATTTCAAGATCTTTTTCTGGTAGTGTTTTGAGTTTTTATAAGTGGCAGCTACAGTAATGTTTGAACAATAAAGGAAAGCAAAAAAACATGAATCACAGTATGGTTTTGTAAAGGAGCTGCTTTTATATTACTCTAGTTTGCACTTAATATATTACATTCTTGATTCCACTTGGATTCAAAACAGCACTACATAAGTGGTCAGACTTTGTTTTCCACAATATATTACTCGATATTTACCAGATATCATTTTCATTGTCTCTGAGCAGAAAATATAAATGTTCAAGGCTATAGGATGAAAATTCCATGGTGAATCATGAAAGATCTCAAATTGAAATTGGACTCACAATGATTGAGTCCAATTCTCTGTTCTTCACAGGACTACCTAAAACTAAATGATATAGACAAAAAATGGTAAACATAGAAATTCTCAATAACGATAAATAACATGAATTGTGAATATTTATATCTATGTATATGTATATATAGTGATCTTTGGAGTTTTGCTTCATTTTGAACAAGAGAGAGACTATTTTTGCATATTTTCCAGTACTGTTACTTTCCTAAATGCATTAATTCATACAAAATTCTTAACCTAGCTAGGATCACAAAAACTGTAAATATAGATACACTTTTTGAAGTACTTTGCATGCCAATGCTCCTAACTTTTCACTGAAGTGGTAATTTGCCAATTGGTGGAGTTGAAATGACTGACAAAATACCCCTTTCAATCACTTAAAATGAGAATAGAAAAATAAACTGCAGTAGTTCTGAATTTAGCACATGATGAGCAAATCACCCACATTTGATTGTGACTGCTATTTATATTGCAACACCAAATTCACTCTAAACACATGAAAATTGCTTCCTTCCCAATTTTTATCTATCAGTTATTGAGTACCAGTTCCTTCACACTAAATATTTTTTTCCTTTTTTTTTTTTTTTTTCAGGTAACAGAAACTCAAATCCATCATATGATTCTCAGTGATTATTTGTACTTGTAAAAGAAATACCATCCATTGTATAACTCAAATTTACACAAATATATATCATTCTTGTATTATAACTTGCAAGATCTGTGAATTTGATAAACAGTGTTTGAACAAATATAACTTTGACTGTCACATGTTTTCCAGATAGAACTACTGAAGAATCAGAAAGAGTTAGATACTGGTTCATATAAAATGCTCAAAACTATATTAATCTTGTAGCAGTTCGCTCAGAAACATTACTCCCCCTTTAGCAGTCTTCACACTATTAAAACAAGATCGTGCATAATAGTTATTTTGTCACTAAAATTAAATTTCTTTGATGGATTTTCTAAACACCAAGGAGGAAAACAAGACAGTCAAAATAAGTACTGCATACCAATGAGATTCTCACTGGCAATAAAGGACTGAAACACAAGCAGATTGCTCATTTAAAAGAGGCTTTGTGAAGAGAAACTGACAGCAGGATTTGCTGTAGTTTCCCAAAGTCAAGGTTTTAAGGCCATATCTGCTGTTTGGTATCATGCATTAATGTTACACCATAGTCTGCTATAGAGCCTCATCCACATATTTATTCTCCCTCCCATCATTTGAGGGAAGACATACATTCTTGGAGACCCTCTATATCCCACATAAGACAACAGCCACTGTTCTGTGTAAATCACTTTATGTCAAGCCTTTTGCATGATATACAGTAAGGATCCACTGTCCATCACAACTCAATTTATTCAGCAGCCAGCCATGCCTGTTCTGCCCTGATGGGACTAAGGGACTCTGATTTTCAGTGCTTGCCTTCCAAAAATTTTGGATCATAACATGTGATCCTCATGTGTAATTGTGTCTTGTTTCATTGAGACGAAACAACTGTCATTAGAGCTGGTGCAAATCATGTTTTCAGACTATATCACATTCACAGAAATGGCATTTAGTGATTTATCTCACTGATTGTATTATTTTTACTATAAGCACATTCATCCAAACTCTTTGGTTTTAGCTGATTTCATCTCATTTGGCCTTTGCCAATTTTCCTCGTGCAGTGAACACACACAAGATTTGAACATGTGTGGGTGTATTTTTCTCTTAAAGAATAGGAAAGTACAGTTTAAAAGCACCACTCTAAACATACTGTACATTATTGTATACGCTGCCAGTTTATTGCTCCAATTAACAGCTAGATATTTTCTCTCTTGTGAGCAATATGAGAGGTTAAGAGAGTTCTTGTTTCCATTCATTCCCTGTTAAAGACTCCCTGTGACCAAGTCTAATGCTGCAACCAGTTACGATTTTAGAATGATTCCCTAAATAAAGTTCCCACAAAAAATAAACACAAATCTGCTCTTATAAGCAAAACTATTCCTAGCGGAAAACTGAACAGTTTTTCAAACGCAATGGTCAATTTTTCAGACCTGACAACTATTCCAATATAACATCCCTTGAGCTTGACAGGCTGTGTATGAGGCCCATAAAGGAGCCTGCACACTGTTTTGGCTTCAGGACTTGAGAGCCACATGGAAAAAATTTGCAATTTCAATAAGCACAAATGGAGTAGTTGCTGTCAGTGTATCATAACAGTCCAGTAGATCTTGCGTTTGTCTGAGGCCATTCCTTTTCTCACTTCAAGTGATGAAGGCATCAGTGCAACATTAAAGTTGCAGGAAAAGGGACTGCAAGCTTCCAAACTTGAAAGCGATGTTACTGTGAAGGAAATCTTTTGGGGAAAGGGTATTTTGGCATGTAGCAGCAAGTGCTCTGTCATGGGGAGATCAGACACACACTGAGTCACCTCCAGTATCAACCGTGCCTGCCTGAGGACACTTGCCCCTTTCATACCTTTCCTGAGTGTCTAACAGAATGTGAAAGGTGAAAGCTCTTTGTGGTACTACTTCTCAGAGAAGCTTTTAAGGACAAGGACTCAGTATCACTTTGTATAGCAGTAAATCCATACAATTCTTAATAACTTTTCTACCTATAGTGCTACAGAGCCTGGGGTAAAATTCATAGGACAGGAGAGCGAGAGATAACATAATTCTAACAAGATATGCACACCCCACTAAAATTAAAATCACATATCTCTATTGACATGCAATCTGTATGTTTTAAATACCTGAACAAAAAATACTGAAATAAAAAAATAAATGTAAAGGAATGCGGTAATTAATGGTTCCTTAATCCTGCCACACTATGCACCTATACTACAATGTTATCTTTAAATAACATGAGCACATTCCTTTTTCCCCAGTTTTTACTCCACTCAGCCACTTCCTTTTCTCATTTGGTACTCTGGATGTGCAAACCCCAGTAAATGTCCTCTGATCTCATCATTCTTTCTATTTTACCACTCAGTATACAGGTCCTGGTTTTACTTACTCCATATCCTGAACCGAATACAAAGAATTTCATTTCCATATAAGCTCGTATAAAGTTTTATCACTGCACTATCCAAGTTTTTCATTAACCTTTTACCTTTCAAACTGTAATACTTGGCTGCAATCTCCCAGGGAAAATATCTTTTCTTTTTCTCACCCATCCTGAAAACTTAGGTCAAACAATTAGTAAATTGTTGTTTTCACTGCAGAGTTAACTAACATTTTCTCTTCTAGGATTAATTCCTCTCAAGCCTTAACTGAATGAAAGTGACCATTAGATGATATGTACTTGGAATGACTGCATGAGCAGCTGAAAAAATCTTAGCTTACTCCTTGGGTAACTTATGTAGACTCAATTCCTGGGTTCCAGCTGCTTAATTGAGTACTCCTACATTTAATACTCTATGTGGTTATGACGGGCATTTCCAGTAACACTTGAATTTTACTTCAAATGAAAAAGCATTAGCGTGATAGAAGAAAAGAATATGTTTGCATTTTTTAAACAACTCTGCAGCTTTTAATACAAACTGATAAATGCAAATCCAGATGTCACTGGAGTTATCAGTTAATTTCTAGTGACTAAGAAGTCAGGATATCAGTCCAAACTCAGACATTTTAGGAGGAATCACCTTTCTACTGAAAAGTACTTGTACTTTCAGTACTTTGGTAGTAGCATAACCTCTTGCTTATTGGGAAACAATAGTTTCCAAAGCAAAGGGGATTCAGGTGCCTTGAAGCCAGAACAGTGGTTATGGTTAAAGCCTTTTTTGCTACAGCATTAGTTTAAGTGCACATTTTCAAGATATTCTTATCCAGCTCAGCTGGGAGTAGTGGTAAATCTAATGCCTGTCCCTCCTGGAATAATTTCTATCTAGTGCTTCTGTAGCAAATTAAGTAAAGATGTTGTTTTAGAAGCCTCATCTTCTGATTTTTATGCTTTGTTATTAATGTTATGCAGAAATATACTGCAAGACACTGCAGCCCTCATATGCCATGTCTGTATTCCAGTAGAAAGATTCAGAATTTTCTGACACTGAGATTCTGCTCTGTCTAGATGCTGAAGAGACACAAGACCTGGAGGTCTAGGCACCTTATCCTTCTTTCCCCAGCATTGAGTGAAATGGGTTTCTGGAAGCAAACTTCCATTAAAAGACAGTATTTGGGCTCTTTTTTTCATTTGCCGCAATGTGAAATATGATGCTGAATTGAATTTAGTTTTTATAAAACCTTGTCTATTCCCAAGAATCTGTGAACAGAAAAACTGCACAAGAAAACTATAGCAAAACCCAAAGATGTTACTAGGAAAACTACTTTTAGTGTGTAACACTGATAACAAGGGCACACCTTTGAATGAATTTGATTAAAGTTTAGGCTGTAAAGCACCATATTAATAGTCAAACTTTAAACAGTATTGAAGATAACATGAACAATAGTTATTTTAGTAGATATAATGTCACACATAGAAAAAGTGCCTGTGACTGTCATTACCCATTATCTACAACTGTGAGGGTGTATTTGACTATATGCTCTTCATTTTATTACATACCACAGCTGGGTGTTACTGAATGTGATTTCTAATGTGTAAGAATTATGTTCATGGCATGTGGAGTGAAAATAGCTGTGAACCTGGACCTCAAAGTCATTAATCCTATTATGTCCTGCATATACACTTGCCTGCATATGTGAGGTTTCCAGAACAAGAAAGATTTGCAGTTGTTAAAGTGGGTCCAGAGAAGGGCCACAAAGATGATCAGGGGACTGTCTCCCTGTTATGGAGACAGGCTGTGGTTGTTCAGCCTGGAGATGTGCTTGAAGGTGGCTTACAAAAAAGATGGAGAGTGACTTTTTACATGAGCAGATAGTGATAGGACAAGGGAAAATGATTTTAAAATAAAAGACAGGATACCTAGTTTAGGTGTTGGAAGGAAACTCTTCACCCAGAGGGTAGTGGGGCACTGGAAGAGGTTTCACAGGGTTGTGGATGCCCCATCCCTGTAAGTGGTCAAGGCCAGATTAGATGGGGCATTGAGCAATCTGGTCTAATGGAAGGTGTCCCTGTCCAGAAGAGGAGGGTTAGAACTGAATGATTTTTAAGGTTCCTTCCAACCCAAGCCATTCTGTGATTATATGGAGAGAGATATACCTTCAAATATTATACACATATGCATATTCAAATATATACGTGAAGAATTGTTGCAGTTTTTAAGGCAGCAAAAATGCAGAAGTAGCTTTTGTAGAAATTTTGAGGGAGAGAAAGAATTCTTGCTGGATTAGGAAAAGTAACAGTATCTGAAGGCCACTTTATGAATCGTGGAGTACAACCTTAAATGTAAGAATGAAGAGTAAGATGAAGTAAGAGCTGGAAATGGAGTCAACTGCAGCTGCTATGCACAGGTGAAAACCTGTAATTTCTTAGATTTTCCACTTGAGAATTGAAAAGATTTCTCTCTAAGTGCCAAAGAAATCTTCACACTCCTCTTTCCAACTATTCACACCAATGGCACAATTATGCTCCCTGGATTATCTCACTGTCCCCTCTCTATAGAAACAAAATCACTTGTATCTTTCCAAATGATTCATGAATTCAAACAGACTTCTCCCTATAGTTCTCCACAAAATGTTATTGAAATAGTGTCTGTCATAGGTTTCTGTGGCTGGATTTTAGTAGAAGTGGGTGCTATCCAGGATGGTTTCTGTTAGAAGCTACCAGAAGCTTCCCCTGTCCTGTGAAGCCAATGACAGCCAGGTCCAGGAGGGACTTACTGCTGGTGGCCAAAGTTGAGCCAATTAAGAATCATAGTCACACCTCAGTGATAACAGATTTGCAAATTTAGGAGTGTTGTGTAGTTGGAAATTCCAGCCATGAGATAACAGCACAGAGAGAGAGAGAGACCAAGGTCGGAGCAGGAGAAGAAGGAACCCCAAGCTGGAGCAGGATGGGGGAAGGACTAAGAGTTATTTCCCACCCCCATGCAGCCCATGGAGGAGCAGGTGGATGCAGGAAGGAGCCGTTGCCCTGTGGGAGACCCGGGATAGAGCAAGATCCTGGAAGAGACTTGCGGCCATGACTTGTAGAGGAGACCCACACTGGAGCAGGTTTTTCTCCTAGTAGAAGTGTTGCCTGGGGGGTGGACTCATGTTGGCGAACTCTATCGAGGACTATCTCCCATAGGAGGGACTCCATGGGAGAAGGGGAAGGACTCAGAGCTGTTGCCTCCCTGCAGCCCATGGTGCGGACCGTGGTGGAGCATCTGTGCCCCTGCAGCCCACGGAGACCATCAGGGGACAGAGACCAGACTGCACCCCATGGAGTGACCCACAGGACAAGAGCAATGGCAGCAACAATAACCACCTGCGAAACTCCCATTCCCTGCTCCCTGCAACTGCTGGAAAGAGGGGGGAGTGGGAGGAGAAAGGTGTTTTTAAGACTGGTTTATTTCTTACTTTTCAGTTCTTATCTTGTTAGTAGTAAATTTGAGTATTTTAGCCACTCTGAGTTTGTTTTGTCATTATCTCTAAACTGTTTTTTTGCCTTTTCTCCTTTTCGCTCTGGGAAAGGTGGGGGGAGGGAGTGGGAGGGGCAGACTGGAGGTTTGGGTGGACACTGGGTAAAAAGTACCACATTTCCCATTGGTTATTTGGGACAGGTTTTGAACCTCACAAAGCCAGACCAAGAGATACAGTGCTGATGTATGTCTTGTATGTCTTCTTCCCCACCTCAACTTTATGGAGTTATTTTAAACATCTTATTGGGGAACTTAATGCATAATCTGAATACTGATTAGTACCATAAAACTATCCCCAACCAGCCTGGCCTTGCCCTGGGGCTAAGCATCACACATTGGAAAGAAGAATTCCCTTCAGTGTTCATAAAACTTTACAGATGAGTAGAGTTAGAGCAAACATTGAGGCAGAACTACACCTGGACCAAACACTGTACTGAGTTGTTTATACTGAATAGGGTTAATTTTAATGTTCAGAACAGGTAGATAACTTTTCAAGGGAAAACAACCAACAAACCCCATCCACCCCCCAAAAAAATCCCCAAGAACTCCTAACAAAATCAAGCCAACAAAAACATGTCATGAAAATGTCATTGAAATGACATTGGTATTTGTGCTCTTTTAAGCAATCTGTCTGTCAATTAAATCACCCACAGCTGAAGGCAATGAGCCTTATTCTGTACATACTGCCCTTAGAAGCAGCCAAATTTATCTTGAAATCCTCAAGAACATCACAGAAATGAAGCTGATTGTGTAGTTGTTTATGCTTTGACATTAAATGTATCCAGTTCATATTGTGCTTGAATGACTTGATTGAGAAACCCAAAACATCCATTATTGTCTTTGTTGTGGTTTGTTTGGGGTTGTCTTTTTGTTTGTTTTGTTTTGGGTTTTGTTTGTGTTTTTTTGTTTGATTGGTTTTTTGTTTGTTTTTGTTTGTTTGTTTCACTATATATAGCAAATAACTGAAAGGAGTATACAAAAAAAGTACTTTGTATTATTTGAGGTTATCATAAAGCAATTTAACATATCAGGCAAAACTCAATAATTTTAAATTTAACTTTTTAGCCTACGTTTTAAAAAATGTGTTTATTTTTGCAAGCAACCCTCTAATTAAATTTAATTACGTAACTGCATTGTTCTCATCATGCCACCCTCTGACATTTACTGAATTTTCCATAGCACACACAAATATCTCCTAGATAAATAATAAAGCCCCAACTCAAATACTTGCAACAAAGATATTTCTTACTTCTTTCTATATGATATATAGATGAATTCACAAGATTAATTTTGTGTCTTTATGTTTTGATCAAAAAGTGATAAGAGGAGAAGGAGAGGAGAAGGAGAGGAGAAGGAGAGGAGAAGGAGAGGAGAAGGAGAGGAGAAGGAGAGGAGAAGGAGAGGAGAAGGAGAGGAGAAGGAGAGGAGAAGGAGAGGAGAAGGAGAGGAGAAGGAGAGGAGAAGGAGAGGAGAGGCCTCCACCTTTCCAGTCTTCTGTACACTGGGAACTACACAACCTTTTTAGTAGTATTGGGTGCCTATCTCGATTTATGAAGGAAGAGGAGCAGGAATCAGAACAAGAACCATGAAAGAACTTAATGCTGCTTAGGACTGCTTTAGATCAGTCTTGGTTTGGGGGAAATAGTCTAACTGCTGTGGGAAGCCAGGGCTGATCGAATTGTTCCAAAGACCTGCTGAAAACATGTTGCCTTCTTCACATCTTTATTTATTCTTACTGCAGTGGCACCAGAAAGTTCTCAGTAGACAGGTTCTCTTCAGTCTCTGTACTCAGTAACATTTCTGGGTTATGGCCCACATACTCTTCCCAGACTCAACCTTTCTGAAACTTTACCACAGGTCATCTTAGATTTGATGCTTCTGGGAACCTGAATAAAGATTCACAGCCACTGATTTTCTTTCCTTTTTCTAAATCAGGATTTGTCACATTTATTTGGTCAGAAATACTGGAAATGTTAAACTAATTGCTAAGAGTCTTATTTGTTGAACTGATAGAATTAAGTCAGTTTGATAAATTCTGTGAGCTTCAACCACTATTTTAGATTTGCATTTCAGAAGAATTTATACTATAAATTAATTCAATTCCATTGCTGTCTAGATTATGGATTCTTCAAGTAAGTTAAATATTTTAAAATTCCAGTCTCATAGCATAGCTGAAGAGATATGTCCCTTAACTTTCACATCAGCCACTGCATTTCAATGTGTGTGATGTGAACACACAAATTGAGTGATTTAGTTTGGAATTCAGTTTAAGATATTTCAGTTCTGTGGTCCACTTACATGCATATACCTGTGTGCTACAATCTCATCTCCCACTGTAGCTGCCAGTCTGCCTGATGGAGCCTAGCAAATGGTTTAGCTGAAAAAGCCACATAAAGCTCATTTTATTTACCTAAGAGTGGGTGAATAGTGGCACGTAGCTTACCTAAAAGTATCCCACAGCCTCCTCCAGATCTAGTGCCATCTATGTCATTCCATTGCAAATGTTTTGGAATTGGTCCTAAAACCTCTAAAACAGCATTAGACACCTATTCCTGTGTAATGGAATCCAGTTTTAGCTATATTTTAAGGTCAGCTAAATTGCTCTCTGCTCTGAGAACACTGGGAATTGAAAAAAGGAAACAATTTATATGCACCCACTTAGCCTCTAGGTGCTTTAACTGAGTCTGATGTCCACCGACATCTTATATACACAGAGGAAGTCATTTGTAGAAGATTCAAAATACAATTTGAAATAAGATGTTAAGAGAAAACTCAAATGATCAGGTAGGCAGCCCATAAACAACAAAACAACTTGATTGTTTTGAATCCTGTTAGAGGATAAAAAAACCTATAAAAATTAAAATCCATTGTTTTGAAAATGATGTAAATATCTTTTATATGCAATTAACTTTTTTTCTGTATTTTCTCCTTCTCCTGCATTTGGTAAAGAGGCACCTGGAAAGCCACTTCTTCCATACTCTTGCATGATTTTCTAAGACAGATGAATTTGGAAGCAGAGTGTAAGCAGACAAAATACTACTCACTCTTTAACAAAATAAAAACTATGATTTTTACTATAAACAATGCATATTAAAACAACCTGACTAACTGCAAGGACTTTCCCCTCTTAAATTACAGTTGGAAAACCACAGCACAATCATATTCCACCATTTTACTGAAATAAGATTTGAAGTGTTACTTTCTTGAACAGAACTATTCATTTAGTTGTGCTGAGAAGAACTTTGACAATCAAAGTGCAAGAAAAACTAGTTTGCTGAAAATGCTCTTAGGGAAAAAAAAAAAAGCCTCTAATAAAGTTTGAAGCAATAGTCAGAGTAACTTCTTTGTTATATTGCTGCATTTCAGCAAATATCTCAACAATAAAATAATTAGTAGTAAAAAACTTGGTATCACGTAGAAAGTTTTTCTTTAAGTAATTTTCTCTTCAAGTATTATCTGACACTCCTGTAATATGCAAAATTAACAATGCCTTCTGTTTAGTCAAATCCACCAATTTCTTCTTCTTTTCCAATATCAAGTCTTCTCCTATTCTGTGTAAGTATGATTTCCTATTTTTCCCTCAGTATAAATGAATGAAGTCTCACATAAAAGAACTATCCGGACTAACTGTATTAGTTCTAGACTTGCTTACATCTAGCCCATCAAGACTCCTCACTTAAATTCATATCTCTACCCACTGCAAGGATTATATTGCACCTTTTTCTACTCATCACCATACTTCTTTGCTTCTTTTTCAGTGTCCAGTTCTCATTGAACCAAGCAAATATTAATCACGCCCCAGAATTTACTATTATACATAGGTTATATAAACTTAACAATGAGAAGATATATCCTGCCCTCACCTGCTTGCCTCCTCAGCACTAGACATTTGCTTTGTCCTAATGTGAAAGGTGTTTATCAAGAACAGTGAAGATGTTAATGTCAGACAGCTGACTGCTAGCAATGTCATAATGACAATGGAGTGGAGAATGAATAGATTTCAATCACCTGACTTCCAACAAACATCCACTCCAAGAAAATCCCAGATCTCATTTATTTCTAGAAGAAGCTGCTTTTGCCATCTGTACAGGACACTTAATGTAAGCTCCAGTTACCCAAGCTGTATAAATTCCTAATGTTAGCCTGAAGGCTTTCGCTACTCACCAAGACATCCCTAAATTGCAGTGAAAAAATTCATGGATGTCTGACTAGCCTATCAAGCTTGCATTTGAAAAGGAGATGGATCAAATCTTAATATCCATGAGAGACAGGTCACTTGTGAAGGTTTCCATTTCTCTAGAAGAAAAAGACCTTGGAAAAGGCTCAGACAAGCTTACAAATTGAGTATAAAAGTAATAATGGTGCAGTAAATTGCCTTCCCTATTCCCTATAAATCAAATCAATACAAAGGCAGGGACCAAGGAAAGTCCATCTCATGTGTGTGATAAAAGTTCTCCTGAATTTGAACACCTGAGGCTGCCAGAGTTGTTGAATTAGAATCATAAAAACATTAAGGTTGGAAAAGACCTCTAATATCATTGAGTCCAACAGTTAACAGAGCACTTCCAGTCACCAGCGTGCAGCCATTCCCTCAGTCCTGTCACTTGTTGCCAGTGAGAAGTGACCAACACTCATCTCACTGCAGTTTTCTTTCCTGTTTTTCTTTTCCATCCCCTCAACTTTTTTCCCATAGGGCTATGAATGGCTATATGCTAAATGCTCACAAAACTGCTATTTGGGCCAGCTCTTCAAACCTGAACTTCGGGGCTTTACTGAAAAGCACCCCAATACATGCAAATAATGAAAACTTGCAGATATGCATTTCAAACTATTTTGGAATAATTTAAAACCTGGTTCTAGTGCTCTTTTTCTCTTAATTATTTTATCACTGTGATGATACTGACTTAAAGGAATTAATAGAAATAAATAGAAATAAATATAACCAAGGACCTCTTGAAGATCTAGGGAACACCATGGTTTTGAATTTTTACGATAAACTGCAATAAGACTTCTTTTTCATATATTTTTTGTTTGTTTGTTTTGATTTTTGTTCCGATTTAATAGCAAGTTGTTATATGAACACTTACTCTTTTTTTTTTATTTAATATAATAATTGGTAAAAATTGTGTAAAATAATAACAATATTTATAAGTATATATGGCCAGGATAAAACCCTTTAACAGAGTAAGACGGATTTTAAAAATGGCTGATACCCTGAAATAGCAAGTGCCATTTGTAAACGTTTTACATTATTTAAGATGATGAATAATGGTGCTTGCATGAGGTTTATGAAAAATTGATTCTATTCCATATTTTGCTTATCTTTTCCTTCAGTAAGGGAAGGATTTCCTTATACATTCTGAATTCAAGATTTCTGATAATGAATTAAGCAACTGTGCATATATGAAATATGTAAAAATAGATATTCTTCTTAAAATTAATTGGTAATTCANTTCAAAAATAACCATATGTTGATAACAATGCATCACTCATATAACTGCAATTATTTCAACTAGCTGTGCAGAAACGAACAGCTGAATAATTACTTTGGTTAAGCCATAATTGGCATGATTTGACAATACTAGATCTGTAAAACCTCAAATCCCAATATTTTTCTATTTAAAGATGAGCACCACAGTTACACATCCTATCTAACAAAAGAAATTTATGCAATCTAACCTAAAATTAATTTTCTCATGATGAAGATAAAAGATTATGTTTTCATAAATTCAACAATCACACATTTCCAATCATAGCTAGGGAAGGAAAAAAAAAAAGTGTTTTAGGTTGTCATAGACTGTGATGTTTTTTGACGACAGTTTGGAAGAAATTTTAATTGACAACTTTATGAAGAATATTAATGGGGGTTTTATTTAAAATATCTCTATGGAATTCTATTTTATTTCTGTTTAAATAAAAAAATTATTTACAAACAACTATATGGTAGGGAAGTTAAGTGATTCAGCAACACAATGTCTATAAGTGTGAATGCATGTGCTATCTATTTGTAAATATAAAATCATAAAATAGAACTGCTGTGAATTTGATTAAAAATTAAAGATTAAAGATTAAAGGTCATCTTAAAGAATGAGTTAGAAAAAATCACTATATTCGAAGCCTCTACCTTCAGATTTGCGAGGCCATAGGAAGAGTGATGAAGATAAATTCAAGTGGAGAATAATCTTCCTTCCTTTCCCTCCTTCCCCTCCTTTCCCTCCTTCCCTTCCCTTCCCTTCCCTTCCCTTCCCTTCCCTTCCCTTCCCTTCCCTTCCTTTTTTATAAAACCAGATAATTCTGCGTGCTTCACACCGTTTGTCTAAAATGCTGTACTGTGTTTTACTATGTTAGATACTCTCAAGCTGTGCCAGGGGAGGTTTAGGTTGGACATCAGGAAGAATTTCTTCACTGAAGGGGTGATTAAGCATTAAAACAGGGAAGTAGTCAAACCACCATCCCTGGAAGCGTTCAAGAAACTTCTGTATATGGCACTTAGTGCCATGGTTTAGTTGACATGGTGTGTTCAATCAAAGGTTGGACTTGATGATCTTGAAGGTCTTTTCCAACCTTAAGGATTCTATGATTGATTCTAAAACACATAAGTCTTCACAAAGACTTAACTACAGAACAGTAAATGGTCTACTACAACCATCATTATTATGGACAAATGGAGGATTGTGGGAATGGATTAAGAATATAACTGATAATACCTTGAAATGATTAAGAATGTAACTGATAACACCTGGAAATGATGCAGAATGTAACTGATAAGACCTTGAACTGATGTTTTAATATTGTGTAAAATGTGTGTTCCCCTTCCCCCCTCTGGAATCCATGCCTTCCCCTTCCCAGAATCCCTTTGTACCACTTCCTAGATACCATGTGCCCTTCCCAGAGAGCCCCTTCGGCATTCCAAGACCACCCCCCAGGGAACCGAGGGGCGTGACCCACCTTTCTCCCTGAAACCTTTCCCCGCCTATATGTTAATCCCCTAATCCCTGTTGGCCCAAAGCCACACAATACCTTTTCCCCCATTGGAGAACCTGAACCCCCTCCAAGGGACTATAAAAAGTCCTTACTTCCTGAATAAAGCTCTCTCTCCCTCTCTCTCCCTTTCTCCCCAAGCTGGTGTGGTGTCTTTGTCCTTCTCCCAGGGCTCTGGCACCACGTGGCCGGGGGGGGGGACCAGGGGAGAGCACCCCCGCACCCTCTCCTAGATGCATGGACTAAAATCTTAGCCTAGGAGACTAATTCATATCGTTGTGATCATCCCACCACCCAACACACCAACGAGGCTTCATCACCCCATATATCCAACCAGGATAGAGGATAAATGAGGATGTTACATGCTTGAAGTCCAAACATATTCCTTCCAAGGAAAATATATTATCTCTAGCTCGAAAGTGAGAATTTCTGGTTACTGATGTAAACCCTCACTTTAAAACATATTTAAACCCCATGGTCCTTAGTTAACAAGAGTATATTCAGGTTCTGAAAGATGTCTGAATTGCTACATACTCTGTGCATGGTGATAAAGATGATTTCTAAATATTATTTAACACTCTTCAATGCACCAGTGCAAAACTCTGGCTGAATGTATGACACAAACCTATTTTGTCTTTTGCAATATGACTCATTCTAGCACTTTAGTATGAATCCCAGGCCAGGGAGGGCCAGGAGTGCTCCACTGACCTAAGCTGATAATATTTTGGGCAACTATTAGAGAAGTTATAAGTGATGTTTTTCAGGTAGGGAAGAAAAATGTTGAATACATGAAGAAAATGTTGGCTCAATGAGAACAATGCTTAACCTTTTTTTTTTTTTTTCCCAGTGTTAGAGAACATTTGATAGAAATTACTTATTATTTATTGTTATACCGGATAGATAGATAGATAGATAGATAGATAGATAGATAGATAGATAGATAGATAGATAGATAGATAGATAGATAGATAGATAGATAGATAGATAGATAGACAGACAGACGGACAGACATAAGTTCTGGAGTTCAATATATACATTAACTCTTTGTGCTGCTTGTCTTGTTGATAAACAACAAGCAACCATGTGATGTGACATCCACTGAAAGGTTTAATATCTTTTGCTGGCTTAAAATTGCAGCACAGAGAAGTAGCAGCAGAATGGTTCAGTGCTGTACCTGAAACAAGCTACATTATTCTGTTCCTTGAAAGTAGGGTATAGGCCCATAGTTTTTACCAATCAGCTCATAGTCCTTGTATTGAATGTAGTAAAGAGAAAGCTGTTTCTAGGATTCTGTCTCCTTCAGCTATGAGTGTGCAGCAGTGCCTTGGTATTAGGGCTCAGTCTTGATTTCCTTAATTCCTTTATAGAAGTCAGCTCCCCATAAGGGGAAAAGCAAGGATAAAAATTTAAGGGTGGTAGTATTTTGAACAGCTGTCAATAAGGAAGAAATTGTTTCTTTGCTTCTGAAGGAAAGAGACAGATTTCATTATTATCTTTAGGTTAATTGCACAGAAAATGTATTTCTACGTGCTGAAGTTCCATTTTTCTCTTTTAACGTAGTCACTCTAGAAATTACCTTTGTCCAATAACTACCCTTTACCCACTTAATGCCAAACAGGCTGTTCCAGCATGATGTATTCTGCACATCCACTGCAATAAATATATTTCTCTTACTTACTGTTGGCACAGGTATCAAAAGCACAGAACTGTGAAGAAAGGAGCTTCTGAGCAAAGAAAATAAGTACTGGACTGTCCCACACCTTCAATTAAGTTTAAAATAAAAACTAAGCAGAGTCACTTACTCAAAGTGCAATTCTGCTTTTGCCCATTTACCCTTTACTACCTGCCCCCATTACCTCTGAGATGGATTTCTTCTCCTTGCTCTCCTTCTCAAGTTATTGCAAGCATCACACAGAATATGTTTGCTACTAGGTAATTTTAAGTGTCTTAACTGAGCTTCTTTACTTGGTTAATAAAACTGAAATAGTTTGTAATATCGTTCTGAAGACATCTCATCATTAAAATAAACAGAAACTTCAAATCTCTAAGAAAAACTCATAAAAACCATCCCTGTAATCTCCTTTGGTCCTTGAAAGAAATTATAGTTCTTGCTCACTAATCTTTCTCAAGATTATTTGGCATATTCTACCAGTATACAACATAAGGTGAGAGTGGGGCTGAGTATTCTGGCTTCATTAATGAGACTAAAAAGCAGTAAAGAGCAGTAGACAGCTATTTGGTGTGAGAGGTTTAGCCAGATATTTCTGCAACAATATCTTTGGAAGTACTGATAAAGTATAGAATTTTGTCAGATGACATCACTTCAGCCTCTTATTTCTCTTTCTCAGATAATCACTTTTTAAGGTAAAAATCTGAAGGAGGGATGGAGGACAAAGAGAACCATTATACTGCTGAGTATTTAATTTTATTTATTTTAGGTTAAAGTGCCAAATACATGTTTATCTCAGGAACCTAACTATTAAGTTTTAAACTGGATTCTAGATGGGCATTCGAACCTACTTGAAAGTGACCTTTGCCTGTATGCACAAAACATGCATAAAAGACTATATTACTCTGAGACTGAAATGAGGATTTTGTCTTCTACCAATAACGATCTTGCTCATACTTTTGAAAGGTTCCATCCAAGAAATCTAAAACTGAAACTCCAATATAACAAGTTTAGACTTATTACTATCATGTCCTTAGACAATACTAGAGGTGTACTCAAGGTCAAAGGCTTTGTAACTTGTCATAATAGCATTCAGGATACCATATAATTTATGCTTTTTTTTTTTTTTTTAAATCCATCATCAATCTACATGTATAAGGACTGACAACTGGATGTGTTTATAAGCATGTGCTAAACAGGCAGTATGTAGTTTGAAGCAGATTAGAATATGCCCTTACCTATTTTTGGACTAAAACAAAGTCAAATTAGAAAATGCATGAATAGAGGTGGAGATTATAAACACATTTTAAAGTATTCTGATTATCTAAATTCAGCATTTATCTATACCTGTTGGAAAGTACAACATCAGATAATTAAGGTTTTCATTATATAAACAGATGATTAATTATGGTCTTTAAAACAGAACAATAGGATAATTAACAAAACTGTTTCCATTTTCATGACTACTGTTACACAGTTATCTCAAACATATTAATCTAAACATAACAAACCTTCTCCTTAAGTAGTATAACTTGTAGATTTTTTGTGGTTTTCTTTTAAAGAGAACTGTCACAATCAGAAAAATGTTATTGAAGAAAGTATGTGATATGAAATGTCTCACAGGTTATGTAAAGAGCTCACAGAATAAATGTTTTTATAAACATATTATTTTGTAAAAATTTCATTCATCATACACAAACCAGAGAACAATCTGTGCTCCCCCTTCCTCTGCCCAAAATAAGAAAAAACAATAAAAAAATATGTGGCAGACACTAAACATCTCCAGGTGCTGGTAAAACACTTTCATTATTTTCCTTTCATCACTGCAACAGTTTTATCATGCAGATTCCTTTTCTGGCCACTCAGTTTCTTTATGTTTTGGTTTTCACACTTTCTATTGTGTATTGGTAGCAAAATCACTTCTATAGATATAAAGAGGAACATTGCAAAGGGCTGGAAACAATATCTCAGTGTAAACCACATTAAAGATGCAGAAAGAAGCTGAACACTTGTTGCAGAAAGAAGGAAGCAGAATCTAGTCCAATTTATGGTGATTAAACTTGATGAATCAGAAGGTTAAACACTTTAGAAGACATCTGGCCCCCAGCCTCTATTATCCGGTTAAGCCAGATGTGATTCTAAGGGATGTATGTCTGTAGAAATGCTGAAATTTCACCTTTTGTTTATGCAACTAGTTTATATCTAATAGCAAGTTTTTTTAACAGAAAATTAACCTGTCTTGGTTTGATTTTTTATTTTTTTTTTTAAACAGGTTAATTAATGAAATCCAGATAAAATTAAATCTAAATGTGAAAAAGAAACTTCATACCAGGATAGTGATTGCATGAATGAAAATGGAATCAGAAACAAGAACACATGACTTATTCATTCAATCCCACCCACCTTATAAATTTTAGATTTTGTTCAAAATTACTAGATTTATTCAAAACAAATTTAAAGTTGTTCAAGACATTCAATATATAGTAACTTATTTAAGTATCTGATTTTTCAGGGAAGGGAATTCCAGGAAGAGAAGGAAAAACAACACAGAAAAAAATTTTCTTTGACACAAAAGTTTAACTATTAATAGCCTTATTTCATATTTGAGTATTTAAAATGTAATATATTAAAATATAGTACCTTATAACACATGCATAGAGTCCGCTGTCTTGTACCACTGTTGGTCGGAACCAAATGGAGTCTTCTTCTTTGCTCATCCTGGTTCCATCAAAAGCTATAGGTTCCTCAAAATCTCCAGGTCCAGAGCTTTTGTACCACATCAGGCTAAGTCCAGCACTTTGGGCTAGGGAGTAATTAGCTCTAATATATCCATAAAAGAGTGCACATTTTATACGGACAGGTTCTCCCACTAGGACTTGATATTTCTTGTAATCCACAGACCAGTCAGTGCATCCATCAGCTAAAAGAGAAGAGAAAACGACAAGAGATTATCAAAGGCTTTGGAGATCTCTATTCACACAGCAACCTTTACTGTGGGAAAGTGCTGCATCTGAGAAAAGATCCTTTGAGTGACCAGTGGGACTCTTGATGCCTGAAAAATTCACTGCATTTCCACAGTATCAATGTCATGTATTTGTGTGTACTGGGCAGAGCTTTTAGGACATTTATTGCTAAGGATTGATGATATCTGAGATAACTGAGCATTTGCTATTTTATCTTTTGTGCAACTCCAGCATGACCAGTTGTAAAACACTGGAGTGAAATTAGTGCAACACAGAGGCCATGTGGTGCACAAGGTGTCCGATCTGATTTGATTCAATTGAATATCTTCTGGCTAAACATGTAAATGAAGTCTTAGGAGAGATTAGGACAAAGAGCTGTGGCCTGAATCAAAAAGTGTGAAAGTTTGAGTTAGATTTGAAAGAGCAGTAGAAACCATCTTTATAATAATAGCAAATGTGTAAAAAGGTACTGCCCAGAAAACTTTTAATGGATTATTCAAGAACAGATTAAGTATATCTTACTTGGAGTTCCAGACTTTCTAGAAGTACATTACAAATTAATTAATTTAATCTAATTTTTTCTTGTCTTTTTTTTGAGGGGGGGCGGGGGNAAAAAACAACCTCCCTTCCTCCACCTCTTTGTTTTTAGCTAAGAATACAAAAACGATAAAAGGATATGAGATATTTTAGACAATGGTTTTCCTAACAAAAGCTTATAATTTTTGTCTTAAGGAATTACAACCATGAAAATACACTATTATGTTCATTCACTTAAAATCACAGTGCCTAGTCTCAGATAGTTAATTAGGCCCTGATCCACTCAGTAGAAAACAGTCAGTATGTCCAAAGGACAATTTATTCCATCTTAAAATTAGTATCTATGTCTCATATAAATATATGGTCTTTGAATTTGATATTTCTATTTATTAACTTTAGAAGATCTTCGGTAGATAGCTTAGAAAATCCACTTTTGAAAAGCTGAATTGTCATCCTAGAGTTGGTTGATTATTGACTTTAGTGGAGAATGCAAACTACTGTGCAAGAAAAAACAGTATTAGCACTTTAAACCTGGACAATGTTCTGATCTATTACTTAGGAGAATAACATACCAGATAGTGATTTCTGAGATCTATATTTGCATAATACCACAGTACTTATTATATATACAAAATAAGAAAGACTTAGACATCTTCACACATCACTTGCAAGCAATACCTAAGTTTGACAATGTCATTGAAAGATAGAGGGAAAAAGTAATAAAAAACTTAAGAATGAATTTGCATTCACATAAATAAATATTTGATAAATCTTTGGACTGTCTCCTCCTGCATTAAGACCAGGAACAGAAAATAATATGTCCCTACTACATTTTTCCTACCCAACAGTTCCTAAAAGCCAGTAACAGTTACAAGACCCTAATAAGACTTAGGTGCTTTCTTGCAGAAATTGAAGTGAATGGAAAGAAAGCTACACTATTTGCCTCCCTACAGGACTCTAAGAAACTAACTTCCATTTATTAAAGAGTTCAATTATATCTTTGATAATTTAATTTTTTGCCTTTCTGAAACGCATTCTTTCTCTGATTTGATTCTATTTTTTTTCTGCTCCCCATGCCAAAAATGAATTAACAGACACCTTTTAGCAGTGTAAATTTCATTATATAAGTTACCAGGCAATAGATTCCTCATCATACTTCTTACCTTTCACTGCCTATTTAAGTTAACACACTTTAGTTTACATTATTAGTTTTTTTTTTTTCTCTCTCAGGATACTTGGTTATAATGGTTCCCAATTCCTTGAGCTTGCTGAAACCATCAGCATATATTGCAGTATGACACCAACTCTCTTTCAAGCCTCTGTATTGAATGAAGGACACAGAGCAGATTCCGTTGACTTTATTTTAGCATGCTGCTTCTCATAAAAGCATTCTAAGGATCATCTGCAGTACAGTTTAATAGGCTTACACAAATATGCTGGTAGATATTCTATATTCACATGCAAAACCTGAGAGAACATTACTGAACTCAGCACTAGTGAGCCCACACCTGCAGTGCTGTGTCCAGCTCTGGGCTCCTGAATATAAGAGACATGAATAGACTGGAGAGAGTCCAACAAAGGGCCACAAAGATGATCAAGTGACTGGAGCATCTCTGCTGTGAGCACAGGCTGAGCACTGAGACGGATCAACCTGGAGAGGAGATGGCTCAGGAATGAATCTTAGTAGTGACCACAAACACCTGATGGAAAGGCTTAAAGAAGATGGAGCCAGACTCTTCTCACTGGTGCCCAGTAACAGGACAAGAGGCAGACTGAAACTCAGTAGGCTCTTTTTGAACACCAGGAAACACTTTTTTTGACTGTAAGGGTGACTGAACATTGGCACAGATGTTTTATGGAGGATGGGGATTCCTTATCCTTGGAGATATTTAGAAGCCAGACATTTCTAGGTGGTGCTTCATGAATAGGGGTTTGGACGATATGACCTTTGGAAGCCTCTTCTGACCTCAGCCATCCTGTAATTCTGTGCTTTATTACAGTTACACTCAGTGATAATCTTAAGAAAACATATATTCTCTTCTGAATGTTGTATTTCAATGAAGTGAACATGAGAGCTTTTCTCTTCCTGCTTATAGAAATACACCAGTTAAACTTTGCCAAAACTGACATTCAAGTCACTTAGAACTGTATTAACCTTATTATAGCCTGAAGGCTTAAAACCTTAAAAATGTTCCACGAAATACCTCACAGTACTACTCAGCCAATGTGACTTCATTTATGAGAAGATGCTAATGCAATTTTGTCAGATATAANAACATCAGCCACTACTAATTCTTTCCCACAATAACTGTTCATCAGAAAGCAGTACTGGACTTGCTTGACTTTCAGAACCCCAGCAACAAAACTAAATCCCAAAACACAACAAAAAAACAACCTCCCTTCCTCCACCTCTTTGTTTTTAGCTAAGAATACAAAAACGATAAAAGGATATGAGATATTTTAGACAATGGTTTTCCTAACAAAAGCTTATAATTTTTGTCTTAAGGAATTACAACCATGAAAATACACTATTATGTTCATTCACTTAAAATCACAGTGCCTAGTCTCAGATAGTTAATTAGGCCCTGATCCACTCAGTAGAAAACAGTCAGTATGTCCAAAGGACAATTTATTCCATCTTAAAATTAGTATCTATGTCTCATATAAATATATGGTCTTTGAATTTGATATTTCTATTTATTAACTTTAGAAGATCTTCGGTAGATAGCTTAGAAAATCCACTTTTGAAAAGCTGAATTGTCATCCTAGAGTTGGTTGATTATTGACTTTAGTGGAGAATGCAAACTACTGTGCAAGAAAAAACAGTATTAGCACTTTAAACCTGGACAATGTTCTGATCTATTACTTAGGAGAATAACATACCAGATAGTGATTTCTGAGATCTATATTTGCATAATACCACAGTACTTATTATATATACAAAATAAGAAAGACTTAGACATCTTCACACATCACTTGCAAGCAATACCTAAGTTTGACAATGTCATTGAAAGATAGAGGGAAAAAGTAATAAAAAACTTAAGAATGAATTTGCATTCACATAAATAAATATTTGATAAATCTTTGGACTGTCTCCTCCTGCATTAAGACCAGGAACAGAAAATAATATGTCCCTACTACATTTTTCCTACCCAACAGTTCCTAAAAGCCAGTAACAGTTACAAGACCCTAATAAGACTTAGGTGCTTTCTTGCAGAAATTGAAGTGAATGGAAAGAAAGCTACACTATTTGCCTCCCTACAGGACTCTAAGAAACTAACTTCCATTTATTAAAGAGTTCAATTATATCTTTGATAATTTAATTTTTTGCCTTTCTGAAACGCATTCTTTCTCTGATTTGATTCTATTTTTTTTCTGCTCCCCATGCCAAAAATGAATTAACAGACACCTTTTAGCAGTGTAAATTTCATTATATAAGTTACCAGGCAATAGATTCCTCATCATACTTCTTACCTTTCACTGCCTATTTAAGTTAACACACTTTAGTTTACATTATTAGTTTTTTTTTTTTCTCTCTCAGGATACTTGGTTATAATGGTTCCCAATTCCTTGAGCTTGCTGAAACCATCAGCATATATTGCAGTATGACACCAACTCTCTTTCAAGCCTCTGTATTGAATGAAGGACACAGAGCAGATTCCGTTGACTTTATTTTAGCATGCTGCTTCTCATAAAAGCATTCTAAGGATCATCTGCAGTACAGTTTAATAGGCTTACACAAATATGCTGGTAGATATTCTATATTCACATGCAAAACCTGAGAGAACATTACTGAACTCAGCACTAGTGAGTCCACACCTGCAGTGCTGTGTCCAGCTCTGGGCTCCTGAATATAAGAGACATGAATAGACTGGAGAGAGTCCAACAAAGGGCCACAAAGATGATCAAGTGACTGGAGCATCTCTGCTGTGAGCACAGGCTGAGCACTGAGACGGATCAACCTGGAGAGGAGATGGCTCAGGAATGAATCTTAGTAGTGACCACAAACACCTGATGGAAAGGCTTAAAGAAGATGGAGCCAGACTCTTCTCACTGGTGCCCAGTAACAGGACAAGAGGCAGACTGAAACTCAGTAGGCTCTTTTTGAACACCAGGAAACACTTTTTTTGACTGTAAGGGTGACTGAACATTGGCACAGATGTTTTATGGAGGATGGGGATTCCTTATCCTTGGAGATATTTAGAAGCCAGACATTTCTAGGTGGTGCTTCATGAATAGGGGTTTGGACGATATGACCTTTGGAAGCCTCTTCTGACCTCAGCCATCCTGTAATTCTGTGCTTTATTACAGTTACACTCAGTGATAATCTTAAGAAAACATATATTCTCTTCTGAATGTTGTATTTCAATGAAGTGAACATGAGAGCTTTTCTCTTCCTGCTTATAGAAATACACCAGTTAAACTTTGCCAAAACTGACATTCAAGTCACTTAGAACTGTATTAACCTTATTATAGCCTGAAGGCTTAAAACCTTAAAAATGTTCCACGAAATACCTCACAGTACTACTCAGCCAATGTGACTTCATTTATGAGAAGATGCTAATGCAATTTTGTCAGATATAATAGAAATTCATATTTCACATCATAAGACACAGAAAACCTTCTGTGATATTTAGTGAAAACAATGATATTTCAGGAGATAACTATCTTTGCCTAAAATGCTCCTTTTTAACTATAACTGAGGAATATAAATTGAGGCTTAAAACCACCTAATGGAAAGAAAAATAGACTGTCATGTCCTTAAAAATTATATTACTGTGAGTACTCAGACAGATGACAGTATACATTCACTTTGACACTTTCTGTGTACACTCTGCATGGGATATGTAAAGCCCATGTGCATTTTTAAGTCTAGGACAACTTGGATGCATCAGAAACCAAATTAAAATCCTGATTTCCAAATTCCTTGAAGAACATAAAGGTAACCATTTTAAAAGACACAAACATACATTCAGAGCGTTCTTTAGATTTTTATATTGATATTACTGCCTTAAAAATGTTACATTTTTACATGTTAAGCACGCGTGTTATTGATTTCATAAATAGGGACAGAGATCAGAAAAGGCTTAATATTGATTCAGATTTGTTAATATTAAATAGATTGAGGTATTTCTATAGTTTCATAATGCAACTGAGTCAATTTCTATTTTTACTGCTTTTTCTTTTCTTTTTGTTTAATTAGGGCATTGACCAGTGAATATATTGAATGTTTCCTTTCTTAGTTATGGCTGCTACTGCCACAAAATCAACACCTACAGTTATAGTGGTTTAAAACAATCGTGGGGCAAAACAATACACTCACTACTTTTCAATGTATTTATATTGTTGCATCATCAAGCAGTCAGTCATATTTTATTATATTTTATAAATTGGAAAATACTTGAATTATTCAACAGCTTTGGAATTTCAGAACTGCCTTCAAATGATTGGTTGTAGTCCCTGATCTCTATTTTAATATGCTGCAAGCTATTAAATAATAGCAGAATGCTGGGTCCAAGATAAATGTAATTCACTCAGTTATTTCCTTGAGAGATTCTAGGGTATGAAATAAACCACACTACATCACTGTCTTAATAATGAGATTGTTCTGCTGGATAAACAGGCTTCTTCCAGGTTGTACCTGGTGATAGGACTCAGTACACAGAATATTCACCTTTACTGAGAATGTCTTCTCCTTAATTTTTCAATATCATATGTATCATTTTCAAGGCCAGATTCCATGCTGAAAAGGAGAAAAATATAAAGCTAATAACTCCTGGGTCCATTGCTAGAGCCCAGTTTCATTCAAAAGTTTCAATTCAACTTATAGGTTTCAGGATTAGAAAAGGTCTTTAATGTTCCAATACATTGGCTAAAATCTGATTTCCAGACATCTAAACAAATTAAGTAGGACAGTTGAAAACAGTTCTCCTAAAACATTTGTAGCAGCAAATTATCCTAAATTTATTACACTTAATGATGTTTAATTAAATAAAAATTAACAGATTTATTTTCCCCTGTTTATCTATGTTTGTAATTCTGTTCTTAATTTTGTATAGAGAGGGTTATACAATGTCACTGTGCCTTCTATTTATTTGTTAGCTACTTCAGGGTTTTTTAGCAAGGCATTTGCAAACCTGAGGAAGAAGTGACCTCAAAGTCACAAAAATTCTGAAAAGTGAATATGCAAGGGAAAAAGCACCAGGTCTTTTTCCTAAAGCTGGGAATTTGTCAAGGAGGGCACTAGGGAATGTAGAAATTAGATGGCAGTATGTAAGAAGAGCAAGTATCACAGGTAGAGAAAGCAAACAAAGGATATTGTAAGAGTGCAGTAAGCTTTTTGGGTAGGGTAGAGAATACTGGACATAATATTCCAAGAAGTGAGCCTGTCCTTAGTTGGCTGCTCATGAAACACCTTTACAAGAGTTTATTGAGTGATGCATGACTCACATTTACTTTCTTTAAAACAATTTTCACAACAATATTTTACCATAGAATCACAGTCTGTTCTTGATTTTCTCTCTTTACCCTTCCTGTTTCTTTCTGCTTTTTGCCCAGACTAGCTAGCATTAAAAAAAAAAAAAAAAAAA
>VXAU01005206.1:76935-99291 GCA_013399695.1 Formicarius rufipectus
TTAAAAAAAAAAAAAAAAAAAAAAATCAAGATTTTATGCTTTACAGCACTCTCATTACAGTGGTTGAGCCAATTAGCTCTATGCAACATAACACATGGTATTCTACTGCGGATTCTCATTATGAAGACGTGCAAAGATTGTCTATTTTTGGTTTGTGTATACTTTTGCCATAAAAATAAGCTCTAACAGGAATTAAGAAGCAGAGCTTAGAAATGCAACATGTTATGGAAATGAGAAAGAGAACAGGGTCAGTTCTACTCTTAGACTGGTTCGATTCTACTCCTTTAAAGTAGTACCAGTATAAAATTAGAAAAAAAAAAAAAAAGGTACTTGTATTATCCAAAGTCAACTCAGGTATTTTAAACACAATTAAATTTCCTTTTGCACTCAGTCTGCTATTAGAGCTTTAAATATTGCTGTGCTGAACTTCTGTTTGACATAGCATTTTCATTTTGAAATGTCATTTTTCATTCTCTTGAAAACTCATGTAAAAATTATGTTTTAGGCTAAAAGCTCATATATTTTGTTCTCAGTCTAGAAGTGTGTAGTGGCTGTTATGAGAGGGTGCCAGTAATCAAAAATAAAATGTTGAAGGACATTTGAGGGAGACAGAAAAATTATTTTGGATATCATCACCCATTAAGAAGCTAACTTCTAAAAATTGAACTTGTTGCAGCCCTACTTGAGATAAGTTTTAAAAGTGGCAGATTTGGTAGTTGAGGAGTCTTGGCAAATGCACTAGCCCAATGGAAGAGGAGTATTTTAAAAAAAAAAAAAGTTATGGCTTGTCATAAATTAATTAAAAATGCTGTGTTTCCTGGCTTCAGAATATTGTACTAACATGAAACACAATGCCTAGTTGAAACACAAACCTATGTCTAGGTATTGGACCACGTAGAGTCACAATAAGCATGAAAATACCCTTGTATCTATCTGGTGAGAAGTTGTTTGTTGTTGTTTTTTTTTCATTCTCTCTTTTACCTCTTCTGTCAAGCCAGATTAAATAGTAGTTTTGCCTTAACTAATCCTAATCCTTTAATTATCACTATCATGACGTAAAAGAAGTTAAAGAATGAAAGTGACTTTTAACCAACAACAAAACAATCAGAAGTAATGCAAAGGCACTCACTCATCACCTTCCACAAACAACCAATGCCCAGCTAATCTCTGAACAAGAGCTACCTTGATAGCCAAAACCTCTCCACTTTTATTGTTATTTGCAGTGGAATATCCCTTAGGCCACTCTGGGGCACCTGTCCCAGCTGCATCCATTCCGTCATTTGTCCCCAACCCATAAGACTACCCGTCCTGGAAAGTAGAACGGGAAAAAGAGAAGCCTTGACATAGTGCAAGCACTGCTCAGCAATAGTCAAAACACTGGTGTGTTATCACCACTTTCTCAGTCAAAAATCCACCATAAAGGCTGCTATGAATAAAAATAACTCCATCTCAGCCAGACACAGTACACAGGTCCCTAAACTTCTGTGTGCTTCTCTATTGTACCTTCTTTCAATTATTCATTTTCAGCTCAGAGACTGCCTGTACATTTATGGTTACAGCATAGAGATGGCAGCATAATGCAATCAACAGCCACAAAACACAAGAGTTTGTTTACTGGATTAATTGCCAGAGCTTGATATTAAATTGCATGGATTTCAATGCCCCTCTGAAATGAATTGTTTATTGTTTGTTATATTAACCATATGACTTTGTCTGAGGACAGTTCTACATCCTGTTTCTTACGTGGCTATTTGAGATTGTCTGTGGTTCTTTTAGGACCTAAAGAGTACAAAGCTCTTTCCTTCATTCTCCCAAGCATACTATGATTTATTTTCAAAGAGAACGTCTACTCAGTGTCACTGTCATAAAATTTCTATATATTATGTAACTTCTTATATAAAATTTTATATATATATTTTATATATATGTTTAGATATGGAATCTCAACATGAGTATGTGAAAAAATTAAGTCTGGTATATATTAGTCTTTGATTAGTTTTTGATTTTAGTGACTAAAAAAAATAGTAACCCAGCCTGAAGAGAAATTACTATGGGGAGAGGTTACGCTAATTTCTAAAACCTGGAAAAGCACATGTAAGGGTGGTTTGTAGAGGAGATTTCCAAGAAAAGAGCATCTCTGGGCCATACTGGTGTATCATGTACAGCAGGTGGAAAACTATTTAATCTCTTCCATAGTCTCTCATTATTGAAACTGGTTCTAAAAATACATTCTGTTCTCCAGCAGCTTCATTTTGGACATTCTGAGGAAGATCAAGGATTTTTCAGATGTTGGAATTTCAGCAGTACTTGAGCAACAACAGCTGCACTGTATACCTATAAACTTTTTCTGCAAACAACTCAACTATTGAATACGACAAAGTTGCTGAATATCAGCTGAACTGTGATAACTAAATGTGTGAAAAATTTCAACTTGGAGTACATATAAGAAAATTCAGCAGACTAGTTCATAATACAAAAGGATTAAAATTAATCAAATTACATCATGTGTGTAGAAGAGTTACAAAACCCTTGTTTCTATGACTTATCTGGTGGAAAATTCTTAAGCTGCATTGTCATGACTATGTTACTAGAACTGTACAAAAATGTAAAGAATTGCACTGAGAGTTTCAGAAAGAGCTGAGACCCAAACACTTTATTTCAAACAGGCTTTGAATCAAAGGATCACTTTTTACTTTAAAATTTCAAAGATTAAAAGTTCTAACCTTATAATTAATAAGTATAAATAGGCCATGATGTTACTGAGAATAGTATATATTTTAAAAAAATGCATATTTTGTTTATTAATCTGCTCTACATTGCTTTCACTCTCAAAACACTGGGAGAGAGATAATATATTGAAACTGTGATCTTGGATTTCAAATATCAGCACTCATTGTGAAAGAATATATTCATGGCATATGACTCCAAGTGGTTTTGATGGCTAGTTCTTGCCTAGAGGTAGTCCTATTAGACTGAAACTGTAGATAAGGATTTATTTAACACCATATATGTGTCAGACAGATACTTGTGCCTATATCTGCAATTAAACAGAAGTTAGATTTCAATATCGCATTTAAGAGCACAAAGTGATTCCAGGGTGGTTTTCTTTTTCTTTACTCAATATGACAAAGTCATTTATTTTTCTCCAAGATGTTAAGAACTTTTCAATAATCGTCATTTGCACATCAATTCTTCATTTTGATCAACTGTGTGTGCATTTGCATGCAAAAAGAACTGACCTAGAAATTACAGTGTTCTAGAACAGGGATATGATGTCAGCATTTATAGCAATGTGTTAATACAAATGTATGGAGCCATTAGGAATCTGTTAACTAAGGCTTTATTTTTTTAGACAGCCCAGAAACATTTAAACCCTTGAACACAGAATGATGTCTTCATCACATGGATGTTTTTGGGCAGGACAGCAGGGCAGAGGTGGACTGAAAGGCTGTGCCTGATGGGAGGAGGGGGGCATAAGGGCAGAGAGGTCTGGAAGGGCAGCTGCTTTATGGCCTGGTTGCAGCTGTCCGTGGCACTGTGTGTGGCCTGGCAATGAGCACCTTCACACCGGGACACCAGAGGGATTTTCCAGAGGACAGGTCAGACCAGGACCTGCATTGCACTCCATCACATAGGAGCAAATAATGATTAAAGATGGAAAATATCCCCACAAATCACACTGTCCATATAGCTGTATCTTCAGCAGATGACACCTTTTTTTTTAAAACATAGTTGTCCTTTCAGCAGGCTATTCTATGTTGTGCAATTTCATATCGTAATGAATTTCAAAAAATATACACTGATACTGTTGTATCACTTTGTGCACATTTAGACAAGCATCCAACTTTTGGAAAAGATAAATTTTCCTTCTCTTTTGCAATTTTTTTAGTCCCAAGAGCCCTTTAACATTTTTGGTGTGAATGACTCTAAGGAAAAATAAATCCTTGATGTTAGTCTGAAGCTTACTGCCACCACCCAATATAGCACCAACTACCATCATAACCAGTAAATACATATTAACTAACATAAGAAATTTAGCAATTGTCGGTTTGTATATCCTCTTTTATATATACAAAAAAAACCCCTGTTATTTAACAACTACCAAAGTGGATTATAACAGACTGTGGGGAGAAAAAAAAAAAAGTATACTTGTTCTACAAAACCACAAGAAAAACTTCTATATATGTGTAAGACTGGGATAATTTATCATCAAACGGTTAAAGAAAGGACACATTTCCTTGTAAAGTAGAGATTTTTAATTTCAGAAGTTTTTATGAGATATGCTTTTTTTCCTGCAGACGTTACTAACTACAAAACATGGTAGTTTAAGCCAATAGGAACTTCTTGAAAGACTTAGTAAGGAACAACAATAATAACTGAACTTTAAAGAGAAAATAGTAACTACAGTAAATCTGCACTCCATGGATTACAAAAAGTCATTATAAATCTGTTTGTACACTTTTTTTGTCTTTTAGAAGAACCCATATTATTACAGCATCTGGCATTTCCCTTTCTTTTTTAATTCTTTTTTTTGTCCATATTAAGTCGAGAAGCTAAAGCTTATGAAAGTTATTAAATTTTGTAAATCTTTGCTCCCCGGTTTGACATTTCCTCCTTTCCCATATGCCACGTTTCCCACACTTGAGACAGCTTACCAAAGAGAAAGAGGTCACCAGAGTAATGCAGTAGTTCAGTGCTTTAATCTCATTAGGCAAAAGAAATTAAAATCGCTACTATTTGAGTTTGAGAAGAAAACTTTACTCCATTCACCAAAGTTTACTTTAAAGCTTAGTATGAATGTTTTGGTCGAAGCACATCTAAAGAAATAAAGTGGATTTAATTGAGTTAGGAATCTAAATCCCACAAGACTCAGATAAAAAGCTTCCTTGGGTACCTTTGTGGATCAGGTAAGCACACTAATGTGCTTAACTGCATTGAATTTCAAAGGCAAAAATCAAAACATCTGAGCATTTCCCTTTCTCTCATAATGTTATGTCCTGGAATATATTTCCCCAAAATTAAGACTCATTAGATAAAGAAAACAAAATACATTATTATACTGGAATACATTTTTGCATCCTGTGCCTATGAGTACCATAGAAATATTTTTGCAATTAAATATTGAAAACATTTTCAATCAGAAAAAAATTTTTATCTTCAATTGAAAGACAGTTTTTGATACATTATAAAATAATTTTTCATTCTGATTTAATGAACAAAGGCAGAATATTCATTTGATTGTAGGAATGTTTTTTTCTACAGTGACATCGAGACAGGTAAGATGGCTCCAACTTGCCTTAACAACCACACTTCTTAGTGGTCATCTCATGCAAAATCCTTGCAGCCACAGAAACTCTTGATTAAAGGTTAAAACTGAATTACACCACTAGATATAGTGTTCAGCATGGAAGTTGCACAGGTGAAAAGATATGGACTTAGGACATCCAAATCACAACTTCCAAAGTAAAAACAAAACAATTTTATTCTGATTTACTTCAAGAGTTGTTTCAATAGCTCCATGCTAGCTTACTATGAAGAATATGACCTCTATCCCAGCCAAAATCAGCAAAACATCAAAATGGAATTCCACAAATTGGGTCAAAACAACCTCAAAAGATATGTTTTAACTTCTCTTTCTGCTAAACCTACTTAATGTAGTAGACAAACACTGAAAAATTAAACCTCATGAATTGCTACTGAAAAGAAAAAAAGGAATCTTGCACTGTCTCTGTAGCTATAAGTTTACATGCCAAGCAGGCAAAGTACATACTGAATTAGCAGTTCCAGCTCTTTCCAGACAGTTCCAGATCTGTCCACCCATCAATAGTTGTTATGGGTGCTGGGGGTGCGTGGCCCTTTGAGGCAGAGTGGTTTTCCAGAGCACTTTGTGACACGCTGTGGCACCAGCAGTGGAGTATTTAAGGAGCACAGAGCCCTGGGGTGCCCAGTCTCAGGAGGGCACCTTGTTCAGGAGGCACAGCTCCCCTGAGTGCCTCTGTGACAGAGCCAGGTGGAGATGTCCATGGAGGAGAAGGTGAACTCTGTGAAGGGGTTGCTGAGCCTATGGATGAGGCACCAGGTGAGGGCCAGGGCAGGATGGAGAGGCTGGTTTGTGGGATGGGATTGGAGGGAGCTGTCCAGGTACAGGTTTGCTGCGGTGCCAATGCAGCCACCTCCATCCCACTTCTCCCCCTCCTCTAGCCCACAGGCAGACCTCAGGCAGCCCCAGGTGGACCACAGGCAGACAGGAGGAGAAGCACCACGCATCTCCCTCTCCTGGGCCACTCTAGGTGGCTAAGGCTGCAATTTCCCCTGCCTTGTGTGAGCAGGTGACAGTAGCAGTGACTGATGCTCAAAATGGGGCTGTGCACACCCCTGCTCAACAGGTCTGTGCCTGTTTGCACACTCACAGCGGTGCCCTTCTTCCACACCCCACTCATGCTCACAATCCTGCCCTGCACAAATTCCCTACTTAAAGAGCCTGGCCTGCAAACTCACACTATGCCTTTCCAGCCACTGAAGGAATTAAGTTTTTTGTAAAGAAATTCAATGAAATTAGAAATGGTTGTAAGAGCACCTTATAACCCAAATATTCCACTGAGACTAACTTTTATTGAGTGATACTTCACTCTGTTTGATCTCTGTGCAGCCTTTCTTCTACCTCAAATGCACTGAGGTAAAGAAAACGCTAGTATATTTTTCAAGATAAGGTCACAGAGCTGAAATAGATTTTGATCTGTGATTATTTAAAATTTCTTTAGGGATTTTTCAATTTAAGAACTAATTCAACTTCTATGTATCCTTGCTGTCCTCCTCTGAACATATAGACTCACTTAAATACACAATTTAATTATTAATGATGAATTTTGTTTCACAGTATAAGAAATACTGATGAGAATGAAATCTGAGTGCAATCTGGAGCTGTGCAATTTGAGGGTCATTGGTGTCATATCCCTCTGCTAATACCATAGTATGGTAATATGTGGAATGCACAAATACAATATCAGATTTATATCAGAAGAAAGGAGATGTGACTGAAGTAGACAAATAGATACAGATCCCATTATCTGTACAACCAAAGATGAATGTATGGGTTTATGTCTGCAGGAAGAGGGAAAAAGGACCAGAAACTTTTTCTGTCAGAAAAAAAAAAAAAAAAAAGAAAAAAAAAAAGAAACTGCTTCCATCTTTTTCTGTTCCAAAATGAAGGAAATAAAATAAAGGTAATGAAGTAGAAAGAAAAAAAAAAATTAAATATATCATAAAGAACCAAGACTGGATAATGCTGAAAGGCTGAGAAGATATTTGAAAAAATAACATAGTTAATAAAGTTTCATTAATATAGATGCTAATAGTGCTTCTTGTTAGTTTTTCTCCTCATCATCCAAGCCTTTTTCATGTGAATTCAATAGCAAACAAGTGGATTCCTGCAATGCTTGATATTATCTCCCAAAATCTCCCTTTCTAGAGAGGACTGCAATTTCTGGTAGACATAAGAAGGTATAGAAGAACCTTGCAACATTCACTTCTGAATTTATAAGCAATTAAAATATTTTAGAGGAAATTTAACCTGAATGCAAGATCCTTTTTGATAATCAAGTTACTAATTTTGCTTGGACTTCCTACAGTTTTTACGTCTTTGTCAAACAGTACTTCAGACACAGTAATTCCTTCAGTGTACGTTTAGACACCAGGTTAACTGCCTGAAATGGGGATGTAATAGGATAGCAATAGTCTCCCAGCACTCTCTGAGAATCCAAGATTAAAAACCAAACCAAACCAAACCAAACCAAAAAAAGAAACCAACCTATGTAAATCTACATATATATATGGTTTCTTTTTTTTTATTTTTTTTTTTATTTTTTTTATTTTCCCTGTATAAATATCCAAACCTGTTCTGAGTGAAAAAAGGGGGGGAAAGCCTCAAACATGTCACATATATTTATAAGGTAGGGTGAGGTTAGCTCACTTTATCTTGGTCTGCATTGACTGGGCATGAAACAGCCCAACATTAGCACAGTAGAGTGCACAAGATGTTGAGTTTTGTTCTTCAGGTTAAGAGCAACTCTGTGCTAATGAGACTGCACAGCTTCCAGCCTGGAGAGCTGCAAAGCTCACAACTGTCAGTGTAGGCATCTCCAAGTAACACAGGATTTCCACCTCCCTTTCGAAGGTGAGCTTGGTCTCTGAAGGCAGTCAGAGGTTACATCAGCCCCTCATTCATTTTTTTTTTCACAGGGTTTTGCAAGTCCTGCCATTCATTCTTCCTTTTTACAGTGATAAATTAGTGCCACTCTAGAAGCTCAGGATGGCTGTTCACATGATATTTTTTCAGCACATTAGTCAGACAGTAGAAGTCATATGTGTCTCCAAAGTAAGAAATAGCGTTCATCAAGCTTATTCTCAACATAGTCTTCTTAATATCATATATCATACAATTTAGTCAAATTGTCTTTGAGAGTAAAATTGTTTCCAGCTGAGTTTTCTGCGCTGCTATGTTGCAGTCTGTAAATAAATTTAGTCCTTATGCTGGTCATCAGCAGTTTAATTACCACTTTTCTCTTAGGTTTGATCTTTAACGGCAACAGACATAACTGATGAAAAGGTTTCATTTTTTTTGTGTCTTAACCATAGCAAACAAAGTTTTTCACCAGCATGAATAAAAATGGTATAGCTTTACAGAAAAGGCTGATTAATATGAATGACCCTGATGTGTAAGATTTCAACACAAATGTCTTTTTCGTTCACCTAACGTTTGAAATTGAGGCCAACATTTTTTCTAGGGGATTATTTTTATTTAGGAGAATTCATAGTATGATATCCAGAGCTACAAGCAGCAAGCCAGAATAAAGAAAATCTAAGGTAAGATTATATGCTTCCTGAAATGACAACTGCAAGTCAGTTCTTTGATGTGTCATAACCCTGAGGGGTAGTTAAGGGGGGGGAAAAACAAACAAACAAAAAACACAACAAAACAACAAATAAACAAACAAACAAAACACCAACCAACCAGCCAAACAAAAAAGTAAAGACAAAAAAACCCCTAAAACACACTCACGTGTGTGAAAATTGATGGGAATAAACCTCACTGAATGGCAAAAATGTATTATTTCACACATGTAATAAGGAAAAGAAACAGGATAAAGTACCTAGGTACCAATCCCAAATTTCATCCTCAGGAATTTTGTTTTCCATTTCCTCAGCAGAGATTTTTTAAATGGTGACAAAGAAAGAAGGAAAGACCATTTTTAGTTGTAGGAACTGAGTGATCAAAATTAAAATCCATGTCTCATAATTAATTTGGAACACTTTTCATGGTTATATATGAACTCTAGATGATATGACATTTTCATTATTATAAAAATATTATTAGTAACTCCATAGTAAGGTTGACATTGAGATATTTTTGCTGAAAGTGTGATTAAAATCCTTCCATTTCACACTTCATTGATTGAACCTATTTTCCAGAGTTAATAAAGTATCTTTCAGAGCAGAACTGATTTTTTTTTTTCTGGAAAATATGAGCTCTCAGATTTAAAAAAAAAAAATCAAAAAACCAACAAACTGATCTTTTCTGGATTTTTCCTTTACCTTCTAGATGCCTGCTGTATTTCTCCTCAAAATAACAATAATCACACAGTTCAAATTTGTATTATATAGCCTTGTATATTACCACATTTTAGATAGGTCACACTTCAAAACACATTCCATTTATACATCATAACCCCTTCAGAAAAGTTTAATTAGGAAGCTGAGACCTTTTTTCTACTATTCAGGTTCTGACTCTATATCTGTGATTACCATTTATCCAATTTTTTTGAAGAGAAAACTGCAGAAACTTCAGCAAAATTATCTGTTCAATTTGGTGAAATCAGGTGCCTGTAAAACTGGGTCAGTATTAATAAAGATTCTCTTTTGGAATAAAGTTGGAAAAGAAAACAAGGGGAAAGCATTAAACTGAGAAATATATTCACTTTTCCCTGTTAAATAATTGTGGCTTTTATTCATATTGCTACACAACAACAAAGAACTTAAGGTAAAATATCAGCACATGAAACCAAACATTTACTTGACTTGAATTTTTTTTCTCTTTTGTTGCTGAAAACAAATTCATCACAAATCCAGATTTTTAAATGAACTCTCCTTCACCAGGATGAATTGCCTAACTCTGGTCTTGCCCTGTCCAGTAAAAATTCCTGCTTTCTTGCCACTGGAAAACTTCTCCTTTCTCAAGAAGTTCCCTGACTTGATGCTCAGTCAGGAGTCACTCAGCTACCTGCACACAGACTGCTGTGGTGGGCTGGCCCCGGCTGGGTGGCAGATGGCCATCAAAGCTGCTCTGTCACTCCCCCCTCAACTGGACAGGGGAGGGAAAGTAGAACAAGTGTCTTGTGAGCTGAGGATGAGGAGAGATCACTCATCAGTTTCCCTCACGGGCAGAACAAATTTGGCTTGGGGAAGTTAGTTTAAATAAAAATCAGAGTAGGATAGTGATAAGCAAATCAAATCCTCAAAATACATTCTTCCCCATCACTCCCTCATTCCTGGTCTTAACTTTATTCCAATTCTCTACCTTGTCTCCCATGTGGCTCAGGGAGATGGGGAATGGGGGTTATGGTTATTTCTACTGCTGCTTCCTCCTCAGGGAAAGGAGTCCTTCCCTTGCTCCATCACAGGGTCTCTGCCACAGGAGACAGCTCTGCATGAACTTCTCCAACATGAGTTTTTCCCACAGACTATGAACAAGAAAGCAGTTGGCCTCTGAAGAAATATCTTTTCCTTCCCTCTCACCTCTGCCCTGTCTGTATTTGAGTGTGGTTTCTGATTAGGAGGAAAGGACATTCACTTTTTGCATCTAATCCATTACAGAGATGCTGAGTATACATCTCTCCTCCACTGTCTTAAAGTTTTGGCTGTTCTGATGTTTCTGGAGGGGATCAGCAGAAGATATGAACTACAGCCCAGCTAACTGCCAAAGGTAATAAAAGATGAATTTGTCTAAAAATGAGAGGAGCCCACAGCAGCCAAGTATAGTAAAACTCTCAGAAAAAAGCAAATTTGTAAGTGTCAAAGTTTCACTGTGGCAAAAAGATTTTAGAAATATAATAATTTCTTGTGCTGTAGATTTCCAGGCATACTGGAAATTTTCAACCTGACTAGAACATTAATTAATATGCAAGGTCTTCACTTCATCGTTGACTTCCCTTCTTTCATTTTAAGGGATTCTTATAATTTTCTGTTTTTATTATGTTGCCACACATATCTAACAGAGAACTATGGAGCTAATAAATAATGTCTTCAATGGAAAATTTTCATTAGAACACAAAATATTTCCTATTATGATACAAATAAATATCTTGATGAAGGAATAAAAAAGTTTTTAGAAATAACTCACAGCATTATGTGACAGTTTTTTTCCAGCCTGAAATATCCTGAAGATTTATTGTGAAAAGCATATTTAAAGGACCAACTTGAATATCAGGTCCCCTCAAGACATTCAAACACGTAGAATTATTAACTTCTTTGTGAATCAAGCACTATTGAAAAGGTGGCTACAAAATGTAATAGTAAAAGAATTAACCACCACAGATAAAAGACATGGAAATTAAACTTCAAAATGTTAGAATCAAAAAAGTTACATAATAAACATATGGTAATAAAAAATCATCCAAAAATAAATAAGGAATGGAAGATTTCATAAATTAATATTTTGATCTATTTCTTGAGTTGCCAACAGCTGTTTAGTTTTTAATTTAATCTGCATATAAATGCATTAGTCTATCTTTTATGAGAAAAATCATAAGATACATTTCACCAAAATGAGCATGTAGAGATACTGGAGGTTAAATGAAAATATGTGATATATATATGAATATTAAATAAATTTAATTATACACAAACAAACATTAAATCCATTGAGTTGTATCACAGTGAAACTTCTTCTGAACATTATTGTACAGTATACCCACTAGGTACAGACCTTGAAAGAATTTCAAAATGCCCTATGTTTCTCTTCTTTAATAAAGTAATTTACTGTTCTTCATGGCAGAAGAGGGCCAAGTCTTCTAGGTCAATGTTTCTAGTTGTCTATCAGCTCAATCAATGGAGGAAATAGAGATTTTTATATCAATTCCAAAGTCAAGGCTACTTAAGTGTTTGTTTTTTTGGTTTGGTTTGGTTTTGTTTTGTTTTCCCTGAAACTACTGCTGGAAACTGTTTCATAATCTCTTTCCTCAAATGTTTAGAAATTTTCTTGTAATTCACAGTCCATATTAAATTTGTACCTTACATTTACCTGTGGTCAGTTAATTGGTACAATTCTTTGTGCAAGTGTACATAATTTATTTCCTCTTATTTGTGACCAGCAATTTGGAAAGCCCTGCAACCACCTTAGTGTTATCTCTTATGTTTAACTGAAATACAGTGGAGAGAAAAAAACAATTTGACACATCAACCTGTACCTTCATCACTGAAGTAGAAAGAACCTTTTGAATAGGTGGGATATTAACTAGTCTACTAAGAAGTATATTTGTAGCACCAAGTTATACTAAGAAAAAAATGTTTTATCTTTTGAAGATACATTAAGAATCCTGGTTCAAATGTACTTCAAAGGCAAAATTACAAAGCAGCACTGAAAATAATTGTTTCACCTACAGATGCTACAAGTTGGCCCCAGATGGGTCTAGCATTGTCAAAAGAAAAATGCAAACTTGCTAATTTTAATAAATGCTTAAAGAAATCTTTATCAGTACAATCACATCAGACAATAGTCGTTTATTTCTTTTAGGTTTTCTCCAGTTTGATTAAAACAAGTAATTACTACAGTCTTTACAGTCCTAGAAAAATATTGTTGTTTCCTTTACTTAATTTTCCCCTTGAATTCCTAAATAAACAGTTTGACAGCTACAAAATCATAACTGAAAACTTGACTGAGATTCCTCCAAAAGAATCATTATATACAATTTTGATTCTCTGTTTCATCATTATGCTATACTTTTGAAATTTTACACCTATTTGTGAAGTACACAAGCAGAAGCAGATCTCAATACAACAATATGAACTATTGGAAAGAATATCTTTTAAGAGAGAGAAAACAATGCCATAAACAGTATGTTTCCTTTTTTTTACCATGAGACGATTAATAAGAATGATAAAGTTCACATATTGTAAGACATATGGAAAATTGACATCGTGGGTACTACTCTGACTATTTTAGGTATCTGAGTGCCCAACACAAACTTCCTCTCCAGTGACTGGAGGAAGATCTGTGGAGGGTAACCTGAAATGTGAGAATTAAACAGTTAAAACTTAGTGATGACTACATTGTCCATGCATGCAATTGGAGACCCTGAGCACTGAATCCTGGGAGGAGAGACCTCACCTTGGGGTTGCAACAGCAGCACCTGCCCCTGCTGGTGCCCACCTTCTCTGCTGAAGGCCCAGGTCATCTGCCTGACTGGAAGCTAATGAAGAAAGACAAGTTACAGCACAACAGATGAATTAAAACCAAGCTCGTTGCTGGTTTATCCAATGCTTCTAGATTGTGAATTATGATGGGTCCTGCAAGAAGGGTAGGAAAATGCAAAGAAATATTGTGCTTGTAGCCACAGATAATAACTTCAACAATTCAAAAACAGAGGGTCAACATTTGTACAGTAGAGTATGTACCCATGTTTGCAAATGAACTTTTCCTTTTTTGCTGGAAGGTCAGAGTAATCCACAGTTTTCCAGCGAAAGAAAATCATATCTCCAAATTTCACTTTTTTTAGTTTTGTCACTAACCATATACTCCTTCATACCTCTCCCCACACTCCTGCCAAGAGGAGAGTTAGAGAGGAAGAGACAACACTAAGGTGACTTCTGAGAAACCAATTATTTCTGAGGACCACTGGTTGGGGATGTTTCCTCTTCTTTCAGTGAAACACAAAATTAATTCCCCCACTGCAGGAGTACGAGTCTCCAAAAATCAGCTCCCAGCAGCTGTCAAGCAGGAGCCAAGCTAGTTAGCCTGTGTGAAGAAATCAGGCAACTGAACAAACCCAGGGGCTGAAATCAACCCTCAGTGCTTCACAGATATTCTGCTCAAAAACATTTCAAAGTATACACACAGTTACATTACAGCAGATCGGTTTCACCCAGTGAGAAACAAATTAACATCTGTCTAGAAAATGATGCTCTCTTGTACACTTCATCTTTCTCTGCGACTCCCCCTCCAGTTTTCATTCAATTTTAATTCCTGCTCAGTTCTGGTTTTCTGAAGAGTGAACAACTCAGGGATTGCAACTCTGAACTACATATTTTCTAGCTAGTGAAAAATGTATGTGTTCAAGTAGATGTTCTTGCCAAGACAAATACAATGTAAAAACATAGTGATTTTCATTACTAAGCCTGCTTTGTCAGATAGGGGATTTTTAAAGTCCCTTAATTCAGTAGTAAGATCTGCTATAAGAGATTAGGTAAACAAGTGCTAATTAAACTGCTGGACAACAGCCAAGCTATCACTGCTAAATAAGAAGTGCCTGAACAGACATATCTCAAGAAAAGACAAGAGATGTTACTTTAAATATTTGTCTGTTTTTTTCAGTTCACCAAACCTTTCAGATTATACAATCTGAAGGTTACAAATATAATGGATTTTGCCTTTTGGTTTTGGGAAAAAAAAAAAAGGAAACAATTGAACTTGGAAAAAAAAAAAGACAAAACATACTTTCAGTGGCAAAAAAAAAGCTGCAACACAGCAAATGTAAAATTTGCTTTCTATAAATTCTGTAAGTTTCTAAAAGACAATCCCAATACTTTGCCCTTTCTGCTGCAGGTCTTTCGTCTGACTGTAAATCAATGTAATATTAATGGAAACTGATGATGTTACCTGCTAATTATGGTAATAATATATTTTTTTAGAAGGCAAACTATAGGATGATGAAAGCAAAAGCATCACATTTTCACAGACATAGAAGCTACCTCACTGAGCATCACTAGCCATTTTCAGGAGTCATTTGGTCACACAAATCTTGATTAAAGTGACTGAAGTGTTACCCAGGAAGGCACTTTCCTGTCACCCATTGTGAAAATCAGAAATGGTATTTCAGCACTATGAACAAGTCTTTTAAAGGCCATTACAATTTTCAGCCAGATCTTCACTTTGATAGGTAGATCAGTTTAGCACTTTTTCCATGCTTTTTATAAACATGGTGCAGAGCTTGTATTGATGAAAAGGAGTATCTTTTTCAAAGAGTTAAGTTGCTATATATATTTTTTAAGAGGGAGTAATTATTTGCCATTTCATTAATATCATCTGTATCCAAAGTACAAAGTAGTAATTAATGAAAATTAATAGGTGATATTAATCAAAATAAAATAGTTTGAGTTTGAAAGCAGTCAGACAAACTTTAAAGTCTAGTCCAATTCCCTGGCAATAAGCAGGGACATCTTCAAAAGACCAGACTGATTTTCATGGATAGGACAATCACTACCTCCTTGGGAAACCTGTTCCAGTGTCTCATCAACAACATTGTAAAAAATTTCTTCCTTATATGTAGTCTGACTCTACCCTCTTTTACTTTGAAACCATTACCTCTGTCCTATTGCAACAGGCTGTGGTGATAACCTGTCCTCTGCTTTCTTATAGACTCTCTTTACGTGTTGGAAGTCTGCAATAAGATATTCCTGAAGCTTCTCCTCTTCTTCTCCCCTCCCCTCCACTCCTCTCCTTTTCCCTTTTCTAGGCTGAACAATCCCAACTCCATATTTCTAACCCAGATAAATAATGAAGTTGTCAAGCCAAGATGTAAAAAAGACCCCACACAGTACCCCAGGTTGTTCTGACATGCACTGCCTGACAATTTCTTAACTTGTCAAATACAACCACAAAAAAATCAAAGAAAGATCAAACCAGACCAGAAACTGACAGAGACAAAATGTGTGACAAAGTGGACATTGCTCAGTGTTCTAACTGGCAAATATCAATGGGGAGGACTTATAGGGTTGGCAAAACTAATCTCAAAACTTTTGTACTAACCAACAGCACCTCCTTCTCTCTGGTCATCATAAATTAAAACCTCTTAGAGCAAAGTAAGAGAAAAATCTTGATTGTCAGACAAAAAAGCTTTAAAAGGAAATATTTTTCTTTAATCCCCTCAAGTTAAAAGTGTCACTGCACAGCTCAGAAATCAGAAAATCACAGAAGAGCTGATCCTGTAGGGCATCTCTGGAGATCATCTGTCCTATACCCTGAGCAGGGTTAGCAAGAGCAGGTTGCTGAGCCAGGTGCAGTTGGGTTTTGAGTATCTCCAAACATGGGTTCTCCACAACTCGGATGAGGAACTTGATCCAATGTGTCATCACCCTCATAGTAAAGAAGTTTTTCTTATGTTTAAATGGAATTTCCTGTGTCTCTTCAGTATGAAAGACTGATTGAACAACACCTTCTAGCTCTTCAGTCACACTGAAGTCAATAGCCTTAAGACTCAGTGGAGCAGTGGAAGCTTGAGCATAAAAGTAGGGAAAAGTATGGATGCAAGATTGTGTTACAACACTGAGTGTAGTAGATCATTGGAGAAGGCAGAAAAATGTTGAGTGCAAAAATATCTGTTTAAAGCCAAAAATTGTTTATGGCATGAATGATGCACTGTTGAAATCACTCTGGCATCTATATGACTTCAAAAGAGAAACAATTAAGTTATTTGTGAGCTGCTAATGTCCTTTTGTCTTGAGAAGTCACTGCAACATCTTTAATTTATAAGTTACACAGCAGAAATAGCCATGTCCATACCTATTTTAGTCTTGATATAAAATTAATTCTTCCTGTTGGTCACCTCCAGGCATTCAGTTCAGTGACAATCAGATATATTGTTCACCAAGCAAAAGAACATAAAATAGCCTTTACAAAGCAACATTGCACCAATTTGTGTAACTATTGGTGCCATATTAATTTACAATATCAGTAATTAAGAATTAAAAAAGGCAATGAATTAAATATATGGAAGATTAAGTATAAAAAAGGAGTGGTAACACCAAACCAGGTTTTCTCCTTTGACAGAAAGGTTGAACTTCACAGGTATGGCATTTTAGGGGGAGTATCAAAAGAACTCAAAACCTCATAACTTTTTCTTATTACCTACAATTGCCACACAGTTCCTTTTGTTTTCTGGGTGTTCCTTAAGTGAAATCCCTTAAGTGAACATTTCTAACTCTTCAGTTTCACTATCTTTTTACATAAAGTGACAACTTAAAACTTACCTGGCTAATGAACAATAAAGCAATTAACAGTGCAGGTAAAAAACCTCCTTTTTCTGCATTCAGTTACACTTTTACACATGAAAGATAAACTAAATGTTCATAAGTTTAGATGACAAGCTGTCAAAAACATGCTTTTCCCCTTCCTGATATATCTTGAAAAAACATTGTTTCTATCAAGTTATTCAAAATTACTAAGCAGAATATTTAATGTTCTTAAAAAAATAAACATGCAGTAAACATGCAAGGCAGAGCTGTGTGTGATTGATAGGAATTATAGGAAGTCATATAAAGCGCCATTTTTCTTCTCTCAAGCATCAGATGAAGTACTGCAGATATATATGTCAGGATTCTCAGAGTATAGTAAGAAAATATCTATAGAGAATATGTGAATTAATGTTTATAAACCCTAAGTATTGATTTATAAATCCAGTAAAACAAATCAGTGAGACATCCATTTCTTGAAATAATTCTGATCTTGATTTTTTTCCCACATGTACTAAAAAGACATTTTAGATACTAGATGAGGCATCATGCCATGACTACATTCATTTAGGAAAAGATCGCCAAGACCATAGAGTCTAACCTCTGACCGATTAACTCGACCTTGTCAGCCTTGTAAACTCAACCACATCACCTGCAGTCATTTCTTGAACACCTCTGGGGACAGTGACTCCACACCTTCTCTCTGGGCAGCCTATTCCAATGACCAACCACCCTTTCAATGAAGAAATTCTTCCTGGTGTCCAACCTGAATCTCCCCTGGTGCAGCTGGAATCTGTGTCCTCTTGTCTTGTCTGTCACTAGTTGCCTGGGAGAAAAGGTCAACCTCCACCTTGCTATAATCTCCTTTCAGGCAGTTTAGAGTGCAATAAGGTTTCCCCTGAGCCTCCTCTTCTCTAGACTAAACAACAACAGTCCTTCAGCTGCTCCTCTTTTGACTCACTTTCTAGACTCTTCTCTAGATCCTTCTCTGAATATGCTCGAGGACCCTCAATGTCTTTCTTAAAGTGAGAGATACAGAACTGGACACAGTATTAGAGGTGTGTCTTCAGCAGTGCAAGAACAAAGAATCTAGTCCTGCTGGCTACACTACTTTTGCTACAGGCCAGGACGTCATTGGCCTTCTTGGCCACCTGGCACACTGCTGGCTGAAGAAGAGGAAGAGAAGGATGCACAGCTGTCAGAGTGTGCCTCTTTGTGCTAATTGCTATAGTCTTGCCAGCTCTTCTCTGGATATTAAAACTTTGATCCTAAAATGCTAACATACAAGCTTATTTTAAAGAATTTGAATTACTAAAGTTAATAAGGCATCCCACATGCTGAGGATTTTTCAGATGTCAAACATCTGCAAAACAGACTATCCCCAGATTCTTTTTGTTTTCTACTTTCCCACCTTCCCTTTGACCATTTCAAGCAAGTAACAAGCTGTGAGGCAGTTTTCATATGGTAAAACATAGGAACACAAGGACTATGACCGTGAATTGTGTCGAGTTTAATAATCATCCTCCCTTGTATTTTTGGCTGACTGAAACCCACAGTGTGATTCAGTGTGCCTTCCCAAGCATCATTGAAGGGTTCAATTTTCTGAAGCTTTTCCCAGAATAAGTGGAAATGAGCCAGAATCTTGCAGCATAAAGGCTCTCAAAATCTTTCAATGCCTTAGACATCAATAATTATTTAGTCAGGAAGCATACAGAGGAATTAATCTCTACCTGAGAAGCATTCTTGTTGCAGCAATAAAACCCCTTATATCAGCATGAGTTGTCCATAATTTCATAATAGAGTTCTTTTTTTTTTACCCTCTAAGCTTCATGTAAATTAGATATTCAGAAAAATTCAGTGCAGCAGACTTCAGATTTACCTATCACATGTCTTTCAGACATCATTAGGGAGAAAAAAAAGAATTGTGTGAAAAAAACATTAGCAGGTGGATGTTAGAATTTTGTATCAATTTTCTCTGGCATATGTATTCATTGCGTCTATATAAGCATATGTATGACACAGCGTTAAGGGATGCTTCTAATCTGGTAACAATGAACATTAAAGCTAGCAGAGTTTTTTCTATTTTCTTCTATTTATTTCCTTATTTCTGGGAAGGCTTCCTGTGCCTTTTGGTCAAAAAGGAACAAGGAAAACACTTGTCAGAAACACACAGACACATAGACAAGAAAAAGAAAATAATTTAAAAAAGGAGAAACAAAACCAAAAAAAACCCACTTGGTCTGAGATACAGAAATAAAAGAAAACCAGTGCAAGATCATTAAATAGAAAACATCAACTCATACGTAAGCCTTTACTTTCTTGGTGCGATTTCACACCCATACATTGACTTTATGACTTTTTCTTCCTCTTATTATATTTAAACCATGCCCCATTTTCTACTTTTATTTTTAAAGAAAGTCATGATAAATTCACAGGATTCTCATAAAGTCTAAGAAAACATGGTCAAAAAAAAAAAAAAAAAGAATTTAATGGAGTTTGAAATGATTAATCCAACTTGCCCAAAAAACTTTTGTGAAATTATTACAGAAATATCAGTAGCAACACCACAGTTAATCCTGTATTGAGATGAGCACTTAAAGCAGGATTAAAATTCTCCTATTTCATCCTTCGGTGATTAAAATTAGACTCCAAATGATGTAGCAACTCTTCAAAAGATAAGTACATCCCTGGCAAATTACAGATGAACATTTGGAAATAACGGCCTATTAAACATTTTTCCCAAGAGCTTTAATGTGTTGGTATCACCTTAATATCACAAATGTAATGATTTTTTATAAATATATCCTACTCTTAGATACTTTCAAATACAAAATGCTTTTTAGGTAAGCATTTAAATACTGTAATTAACCTAATTTCTCTTTTTTCTTGTAAAAGTCAAACAAGACCATTTGCTGAACCCTTCAGGTGTGTCTAGGCCATGTATATATCTCTATGCTTTTTTTACACTAGTGCCTCGTCACCTCCATAGGTCTGACTGTGATTTTAACTATAGTCTTGCTCCAGACTGATTATAAAAAGAAAAAATTCATATAAATCTGAGGAGTTCTTAGGTGTTCCCAACACCTTTTTTTTTTTTTTACTGGAAAACTCAGAAAATTCATGCAATTTCTTGAGTCAAGAAAAATGTAATTCATAGTAGGCCGCCATCAATTAAAAAAAAAAATTATAATTGTGCATTTTGTATTGCCTTCCTCAAGTACCTCTTCCTCTCTTGGATGAGCAATGTTTTGAGGTGGCTGTGTGAGTGCACAGAAGGGCTGTGATAGCCCAGTGAGAGCTTCAGGCAGCCATAAAAAACCAGAGAAATTACAATTCAGAACTAAACATCACAATATCTTGAAAATCAGTTCTGACAAACTTAAAAAAAAAAAAAAAAGTTCAGTGTTTCATAATATTTAAATCATTTAACTAGTTACAGAATTTTTCTGTTTCAGTTGATGGTATCTATTGTATTGTGTTCAAGTAAAGAAAGAAGGAACACTGGATAGAAGCCAAGTTTTTACATCAAAAACATTCACGTAAATGAGAGGCATTGAATAGATCATTGTGAATAATTTAAGCAAATCTACTGTGCTGGTAAAATATCTACAAATAAATCAAGGTATTTTTTAAAATCTTTTTGTGTCCTATAGCAGAAGAGCTTTTACCTTCAGAAAGACCTTATTCATTTTATCAATTTACTGTGAAGCACATTTTAATGTGATTATAATTTCCATCCACAACTACGCACATAATTCAAATGATACAAATGTGATATGGAATTTGTACTGCCATTTATATTGAAGCCCTATGGTGTTTGCCAAAAATATTAAAAATTGTACCAAAGTAATGTAGTCCTGCAAAATTGATAGGATCTTATCTAGTTGAGTTACCAGTAGTTCCTTGAATATAAATCTTAAATGGAGCTATGCTGTGCAAGCTGTCATTTTAATCTCCTTATTTTCTTTTATCAACTTACAATGCCTATAATATTTATTGAAACTTCAACGAGTTTCTCTGTGGTGTTGTGCATGATTGCATAATAAAGTCTTCACAGTAGCATATGAATTTTGATCATACAATGCCTTAATTTTTTCCAGCATGTGTTGCCTTTCATGCAAACATTAAAGCCAACAAAAACTCTGTGACTTTTATATTGTTCTTTTGTCATAAAATAAATTTTAGACACTCTTACCATGTGTCAGGGTGACTGTTACCATTGGAATGCACAAAAGCCCAACCTAAGTATTTGTAAGACCGCAGTATGCAGCATTTTAAAGAGAACTATGGCGGAAAAGATAGCTGGAAATTGCAGGTTCTGATTCTTAGGGTCTGAATCTATAAGAACTTAAAAGTCAGTATTGGTCTGATCAGTCTGCTGTGCAAGCCTATCAACAGGATTGCAAAAGTTAACTGGTAAACACCTGTTTTTTCTCAGATCCAGTTTTTTGTTTTGCATGATGAGTCACTTCTCACAGTGTTCTCATACATAGCTCTCCCTAGAAAATAGTCCTGCTTCAAGACCTTCTGAAGGAAAGTTACACAGTCTGATAGACAATTCACTTTATTCATTTTATTTAACTTGCAATTGATTTGTGACCTGCAGAAGTACTTAGATCATCTCTTTCTCTGAAATAAAGTTCTCTGAATAAACCTTAATTGGAAATCTTGCCATGCCATTATTTTCAGGGGTTTTTAAATTTTTCACCTTGTTCTTAATCTGCTTAAACTTTGCATTACTCCAAGGCACCTACAAAGCCTACCTTTAAGGAACTGAACATCAAGGCATATAAGTGTGTACTTGATTCAAACAGTACTCTAAAGGACCTTGAAGAGTATTTGCTGTAGCTGTTCCCCAACAGACATACCAGACAGCTCTCTGATGAGTCATTCAGTATCCCAATCTTTCAACCTCTTCAAATGCCACTGATTTTGAGTACAGCAAAAAACCTCCAGTCAAAAATACTAATATGAATTGGACTTACATGACTACTAAAGCACTTACCCACCACAAAAGGAAAAAAAAAAAAAAAGGTTTGTTTTGCTGTCCTCAGTCATTCCTGCTGCCAAAAATCAAATGGCACTGCTGGAAATCATATAATGCTCCACAGACAAGGCAAGCTTTTTTTTTTTTTT
>VXAU01005206.1:104331-119523 GCA_013399695.1 Formicarius rufipectus
TTTTGCTATGAAAAATATGGGAAGTCACTTTAACTTGGCAACAGCCTTTTGAGGCTTAAAAAAGAACTAAAACCTCAAAAGGCATAACTAAATGCTGTTTTATGATAAGAACACAGGTAGAGAATTATGCAGAATGAAGGACTACTTTTACATCTCCCTCTGACAAACATTAGATGTTTGTTTTACTTATTATTATTATTTAGGGAATATAGATAAGAACTACTACTACAATAAGGAGGGAATGGCTATTAAATGATATTTCCATGAAAAGAAAGCCTAGCTAAAAAGAATGGTACTGAAATAGAAGTTGTGTAATGTGAAAATATTTTAAAAGTAAATATCATTTTCTCATTCTTTAATTTCCAGTACAGTAGAAAATCAGTCTTCAGGTTTCAGCACTCAACATGATTGGCAAATTTGACCAAGAACTGGATTGCAACTGAAAAAAACTGTTGATTAAGGGCCACCTTATTGCTCTATTCTTACCTCAAAGATGATCTCTTTTTGCAGGTCAAGCTGTCCATAAACTATTCTGGGTCAGAACCCAGACACATGCATTGTGCCACAGAAATAAACAAGAGTAGTTATAATAAAAATAATGAAAACTTATTAATATTTCAATTTCTCCCTAGATAAGCCTTAAAGGTAGAGGAAAAAAACCCATCAGTTCTTGGCTTTTACTGTGATTAATATGATGATTTTGCTGTTACTTGTCCATTATCAAGTGCATCAGTATTGTAAAAAAAAAATCTGCTTATCACAGTATGCCTTTCAAAAATCTCTGACCTCCTTGTGCTCTGAATGCAGAATAGTCCTGTATCCTGCAGCAGGAATTCTGTATTTACTTTCACTCGGTATGACTGTGACACACCTTCCTGGCAGCTCCTAACAGGCTACTCAGTTGCAATTTTAATTTCAACTATACATTTTTCTTTAAATAGGTAGTTGTTTAGCTTATGCATTCAATAAGTTGTTGGGGTTTGGTTTTTGTTTTGCTTTATTTGGTTTTGATTTGGTTTCAGTTTTTTTTGTTTGTTTGTGTTTTTTTTGCTTGTTTGTTTTTTTTTGTTTTGTTTTGTTTTGTTTTTATGTGTGGTGGTTTGTTTTTTCCTTTTTCCTTTCCCCCCAAAAAAGAGAAACTCTGGATTATGTTAGCTGTAAAGTCTGCAAACCTTATCGACGTAAATAATACTATTAATTTATCTAAACTCTCATATGTCATATAGCCGGACTTGTTACCTTTTCTTGGCTCTTCTTGTACCTGTTTTTCGCTTGTTTGTTGTGGGTTTTTTTTTGTCTTTGTTTGTTTGTTTGTTTTCTTAAATTCACATGTTGCTCTCATATTTTAGACTTTCAACCCTGTTCCTGTGACCATCTCTTTGTGTACATGTTAATGCCACTGCTACCTGTAATTGTGGATGGACTAACAGAAGATATATATATCAAGGTGTAACAGCAATGTTTAAACACCTCTTCATACCTTTTCCAGTTCTGGTTCTATTTGTCTATCCACATTTAGTAAAGCTGCTGGTTTATAAAACATTTAGGCTATAAGCTTCACCACTAGCAGTTGTTGGCAAGTATAATCAAAAGCATATAAAAAGATAAAATAAGCATAATTTAGCATTAGTAACCTTCTATGAAATTAATCTTAATTTCCTGAAAAAAAGAGAAACTTCGCTCCTCCTCCCTATCCTTCTTCAAGAATTCTATCAGCTTTCAGATAACATCAAATGCTGCTAAATCTTTCTCCTACACTTTTAAAGAGGCGCTGACTTGAACTGAAATTTGACTGGATATTTTAAGATAAGTTTGGAGGTGTCTCACCACTGCATTTGTAGCTGGGTGGCTGATGCAAATCTGAGTACATGAATCTCATTTGAAAGGCAAAACATTTGTCTGTCCAAAGTTAATTTTATCAGCACAAAAATTAAGGTCAAAAGGAAACTGCCTTCCCTCTTCGAGTCTCAGATTGCCAGAGAACACAATGTTTATAGTGCTTTCTCCAGCTGACTAAAAAGCTTTCCAGTATAAATCCCATATTTTTAACTAGAATGACTAGAATGTTAACCCTGCAAAATATAAAGTCACATAGATCAGTAACTGTCTGTTCTACAATTCATGATGTGTTACAGTTCCCCAGATTCCCCATTCTTCTTGTTACCCAAGGCTAAGAAGAAATTTTACAGTAATTTTTCTATGTAACTTCTCAGAGACCCACTAGACCCAATGATAATTTCTCTTTTGATGTAAGAATAATATGTACTGGGGAAAAATTGGCAGGTTTGGGATTTTAAGGCGTAGCCTGACTGGAACTTGTTACCTACTTGTAAAGGATCCTTCCCAAATAAGCAATCTTTTTTGGTTTATTCATGTAAGGTACTTTATTTTCTCTTTCTGATATTTTGTACTTCCTTAGTCAATTTATTTTGTAATTTCTCTGCTGTGTTTATTTTTGCCTGTATACAATTCCCCTGTTTCCTAGGTTCCACTCAGAAGTCAACAACAATTTTCTAATACCACATACCACACTACATCTTTCACTATGACTTTCAAAATTAACACCCTGGACAAAAAGAGATTGGCAAAAAACATATATTTGCAGTAAGACATACAAGAATACCTGTATAGTCCACTCAAGGCCCATCTATCACTCCATCAAAACTCCACAAAAAATTCAGAAAGACAGAATTCTTACTTACCATCATCTTACATAAACCGTCATCTCCTGCTAATCTGTTTATAGTTATCAACGTTTTTCACACAGGCTAAACCTCAATAATTGAATTTTCAGAACTATATCCATAAACTAAATAACTGGTCACATTTAAAATCAAAGTGGATAAATTAAATATTTAGTGATAAAAACAGGGCTTTCTTTTCCACAATAATGTGGAATCATAAAATACATGCCTAGAAATGATCCAGATCTCTCAGGTTAATCTGTGAAAGAGGTTACCTTTTAACAGCAGTGTAAGTGTGCTATAGAGAAGAACTTCCCACCCTCTCACCCCTTCCTGACACACACACACATTTACACTCTTTGTATAAACTTCTGGTGGGCACACTTTGGGAAAATAAATCCCTACTCTTAAACACAGACTGCAAATAGAAGGACAACTTGTTAACTCCAAATTATCTCATACACAGACCTAAAAAGATGATGATCAGGTTGTAGCAACCAAGAGGTTTCTTCATTGGAAAGAGCAGAAGAATGAATATTATGTTCCATAAAGAAAGATTAGCACAATGAAAGGCTCTTAGCAGAAAACTGGGAAAACATCTATTGCAAGTTTAGGGGGCTATTTTTTTCCCTTTCCCCAGAGGAAGAAAAAGGATAGTCTAGGAAACGATGTGCTGTTCTGCATGTGTTGAAGTATTCAATGGGATGCCCGTAAAAGAACTGTTAAAGAACAACTTGTCCCACACAGCTAAATAAAAGAGCATAAATAGGCTTGCATGATGAATCACAGCCACCTGTGCAGGCCAATGTATGTAGAATTAAAAGTAATTAAAAGGAATTAATATGCCATTTTCAATCTAAGGCAAAAAAGGAAGTTACCTACTTCAATCTCTTCCAAGGTGCATTAAATGGTTTTGNGTTGGTTTTGTTTGTTTTGTTTTTAAGATTGTGCACAAAGGAACATAATTGTCCCCCTCCATCTATATAAGACTGAATACTTGCATCTTTGATCCAGTCTTTTTAATATACTTTCAGAAATCCTTCCAGCCTGCATGTTGCTGCATAACTTTCATCCAAGACTACTTCAGAGAAGGGAAAGTGTGAAGACTTTGAAGAAAATATATTATTTTATTTACAGTTATGTTTATCTAACTATTTCAGGGAGTGAAAATTAGCTTTCAGTCATTATTTTTATTCATCTATGTTAGCATAAGACAGAATTCTATCCTTTCCCATTTGAGAAAAATATTCACAGGCATTTTTTAAAAAGTAAAATACTGGTGGATTATGTGAGTGTCATGAGAACACACCTAAGGAAGGCAAGCAGATCAGAAGTCTGGCAACTCAGAAATGAGCTAGGATTTCTTAAGTTCAAGCACCTGTTCATAGCCCAAGTTTACCAGCACTAGTTTGGGGCCCAGCTTTCCATTTCTTCTAATAAAGCTCCTCTAATTAAACCTCTTTAATGCTCAGAAGTCTCCACATGATGGCACTGTAAATACCCAAAACTGCTTTTCTTGACTGAAATAAGATGGAGAGCTTAGTGCCCCTGCAATGAGGTGTTGACAAAATTTCCCTACTGCACCTGTACTCTGCACCATTATATTGGCTAGTGGTTAGTTCTTAATATTAAACAATTTGGAATGTTTCTCTCTAAACAAGAAGGTGAATATGATTTGGTTCAAGGTTTTTGTTCTTTGACCAAACTGTTGTACAAGTCAAAATATTTCCTCTTCAAAGACAAGTAATTCTGTAGTTAATATGAAGACTTTTTTTTTCCAATAGCTGTTATTAGCCACGTGATTTTTGATAAAATGCACCAAGAGAAATACTTTATAGATGAAGTTGTTATTTGGATTATCCATGAGTACTGTGTTTTGGTTTTGCTTTTGTTTGTTTTGTTGTTGTTGTTGTTTTTTTGTTTGTTTGTTTTTAAAGACAGAAAAGTTACTAAAACATGTAGCTCCCATTAAACCACTGAAGTCAGCTGTAAGCTGACCAATAGCTTTGTACCTGTTACGAGCAATAAGGAAGAACTACTTATCCTTCTATCTGACAATCAGGAAAACTCAATAGTGTTTATTTGCTCATTATGTTGCTTCTGATAACAATTTTTGCCTTACCTAAAACATTTTAGAAGTTCCAAGAATCAGGCCTTATCTAAAAATTCCTTTTTTTTCCATGCAAACTCTGAGAATTTCCATTTTGGAAAAAATAGTGGCAAGATTTTAAAAATAAATCATGGAAGATTCATGTCTTTACACAGGGCTCCAGACAGCTTCAGAGAACTTTTATCAAAATGATGAAAGAACATAATTTTCACTAAATTTACTCAGTCACTTTCACTTCCTTCATTTTCCCAAATACAGTCCACTTTTCACACTCATCTTGCAGATTTTTAAGTTGGCACCAGAAAAATATCATCAATGCCTAAAGAATTTCTATTATGCTACTCCAACAAGAGCTGGCTACATCAGCAATATAAAGCATGCAATTCACTTTAATGGAATTAGAAAATGGTTTGAAAGAAGTCCAACAGGTTGTTTTAATCTAATGTTAGAGCATTAGGTCTTCTGATTCCCTCTCATCTTTGCTCTACTCTTTTCCTTCTGTTTTTGTTTTAGTGCTACCTTCTCTGGGCTGTGTGAAATTCCCTGTTGGGAAGATTAGTTTTTTTTAGGAACAGTAGATGTTCCAAGAAGGAAGTAACTTTTGAAGAAGTTGAATAAAATGTTGTTCATGAAGTCCTTTAAGCTTACCCACTACTCTGGCCCCCTCTCCCAAGGCTGAGAGCATAACACTCCTATCTCAAACAACCCTCAAATCTTATACTACTTTTTTTTTTCATTGAAATATATATGTACTGTACAAACACCTTCCAGAACAAAGTACATTATAATTTTTGTCTTTACTGAGGACCATGTCACCACTAAGAGAAAGGTTCTGTAAACATACAGCAGTTTTCATCAGAGGAGCAGTAGTTGGGGACTACTCAGGTAATCATGGGATATAGCACCATTTCCCCCTCAGTTATGACATAATTTAGAGCCTGTTAACATAGGCTAAACACAGTCCTCTAGAATTTCCACCTTAAAAGTATTGATGCAAATGTGTGGCAGCCACAACTAAACCATAATATCACAGTTTCATGGAGCTACAATGAGCTCCCTGGTCCCAACCCCAATGAGCACTAGCTTTGTCTCTTTGCTAACACACTGTACATTTTTTCCCACTGAGAGCCATGTGTAAAGCAGGAAAGACTTTCATACTGCTATAAGAAGGTATTCAATTCTTTTAGTTGCCTCTAGTGTGTCTGCAGGGCAGTAATCTCTTTAAATGCCTGCAATGGTTTGGCATATAAGAGTAAATGCCAAAATGGAAATAAGATATTTATTAGCTTGGATAATATATTTACATTAACATCAATTTGAAGGCATGTAAAGCGTAGTTCTCTAACTCAATATACAAGGAATTATCACAATATATCAGTACAGAAAGCACAGTGACAAAAAGTTACTGTCAGTAAAAACCAGTACAGGTTATTATAAGCTCAGAGGCAATTTGGAACAAGAGTTTAAAATAGACTCTTTCAAATACAGTTGGTCTTGAGTGACTTATTTTATTTTTGCTAATGGAACAAGGTTAAAATGACATGATGATAAGGAGTCTCAACTCTTTAATTATGTATCTTCTTTCATTTTAAGCCTCCATTCTAGTATAATTTCACTTCACTGACAGATAGGCTCTGGCTGGACTGGTGAGAGCAGACTCCATCTGCCGGTATTCATCAGCTGCACATTCACTGCCTGCGCCTAGGCATGGGAAGGCTGGTGCCACAGGGAGTATGGCTCACTTCTGGAAATATGGGCTTGTTCTAGTTATGCCAGATCTTCTCTAGGGACATCATGGTCCTCCACCTCCTCCTCTCCCTGCTCCTCCTCCTCACTGGACCTGAAATGTACTCCCTTGTATTCACATAATTCTCCTTGCTTAGAGGGTATATATGAGATCATCAGGCATTTGAAATAGAAAGGGTTAAAGCAATGTTACTTTTATGTAAAAGGCAAGCATTTTATGTTATATATAGTGCCAGTACAATCCTGATTTTGTATTTAAGTAAATTAGCATATCTCCAAAACATTTCTATTCATATTTTTGAATGTTTTTGATTTATGCATAGACTTCCTAATTTATTATCAATTATCATGGAAATACTTCCCTTGATATGTGAAAGGCATATTTAAGTGGAAAAAAAGGTTCATTCATACGCATTTCTGTCCTTCCCTTCAAGAAATTGAAGGAGAGACAGAGGACAAGGGTGTCTTTATATTCCACATCTTTCTTTTCACATTTTGGGTCCCTAGGTATTCCTGCGGGGACAAAACAGTTTCTTAAGTCATCCTTAGGGAAGCTCCAGAGTGTGGGAATGTAGAAATACTGGTAAAAGGTAGTGGGAATCAAGTGCTGTACTTTGCAGAGGCTGGGGTTATGCAAGGGAACTCAATTCTAACACAGGATGTGAAGAAGCTGAGTGATGGCATGTGGAAATCCTCAGCTTTCTCCCTACAGGGACTGTGCTGATTTTGACAGGCCACTCCATGGAGGGGTTTGTCAAGTCAGTCTGTCATGGGGTCTCCTAGGATGCTATTCTAAACTTACATAAATGAGAACAAGTGTGACCTAGAAATAGCAAAACTGACTGCTGTCATCCCAGCCAGGCTTGCAACATGCTATTGACATATTAACTGTTAGAATATACATTTCAACAGAGTATTCTTTTAAGTAATATCTGCTCTCTCACGTTTCAGCCCTCTGTTGAAAATGTATTCATCATGGCTTCACTAAAAATTGATTCATGTCTGAGAAAGTCAGGGGAGCTAAACAAAATGCAACTTCCATGACTGGAAGCCCCTTCTTCTTTCTTTAAAACATGATCAATATATTTACAGCTTTTAGGAAAATGTACCATATTTTATTTTTTTTCTCCCATTAAATAGTAATCTTAGTCTTGACAGGAAAAGAGATACCTCTAACTATAGCAGCAATAGTAGTTCCACTGATGTCAACAATCACTCTTCATTATTAACCAGATATATAATTTCAGTTATTTGAATTCAGATGTTCTTCACCTAGTTCTCTTTTATTTTTAATCTAAGTAGCTCAAATGTCCATGAAATGGCCGAAATGTTTCTGTAGAGGCTGACAATTTTGAGCATACAATGACATGAATGCTGTATTCATGTATTGTATATTTCCACCCTGCTCCAATATAAAAAGCTGATTCAAATAAGAAAGGTAAGAATTAGGCAAAGCAATGTCAAAGATGACACTGTCCATACTGTCTTATGAGGGACAGGAAATAAATAAAGCTCAGCCTGATAACTGCTCAGGAGGTAAATTTTACTGATATGGAAACCCTGTAACCACAGAGATGCTGGTCTGGAAAGCAATGGAAAATCTTATGGTTGGTTCTCAGCTGAAAAAGTTGTTTCATCACACAATTATTTTTTGAAGTCTCATGGGCTAAAATGGATTTGGCCTCAGGCTAATGGATTTTAAACTCAGCAAGACCTCAGCCTAATGATGCATTAAAAAGCAGCTAGGTGCTATGGCTTCTACTCAGAATGAGGAGCAGAAAACAAGATTTGTCAGAAGATGTACTCAAGAGTAATTAAAATGAATTTGAAGTGCAGTCCTCTCTGGTACTGTAACATCTGTTTTGTATTATCACATATTTGGAGTAACAGTTGGTCTTTGCTCTTTATGGCTTCATAATGAAGTGAACCTTAAGAACTAATTCCTAAACATCACTAGTTTGGATTTCTAAGCATGCTCAATTATAAGCTTTCTCACACCCAAAAAGGATTACTATCTTCTTATTATGGATAAAATACAATCATGGAAGGTCTACCACTATTTGCCAAGAAAGAACATTTTAAAAGAAATAATCATATGTATATAATTTTTACTGCATGCTACAGCAGCAAAGCATCAATAAACTCTTAATCTTAGTCTCCTTGTCTTTTGCTAATAGGAGATGGGAATAAGCTGTCACTTAATCACATAAGTTGGAGTGGTGTGTGTTCTGATAAAACTTCATATTATTCAATAATGCAAGTTATTGGGTCTAAATTGATACACATTTTAAAGGCAGTTCTATGTACCATTTGATTTGCGTATTTTGTCTCAATAGGAAGGGAACAAGGAGCTTTCTTAAACCATTAAATCCTGCTGAATGAATGGTTCTTTGTAGAAAGCTTTATGTTTTCAGAGTATGAGGCATCCATCCATAAAAATTAAGCACAATAATTCACAAAGCTTTTTTTGACTAATGAAATGCAAAGGTGATCTCTTGAAATACAGGGGACAGAATGATGCTTCTTCCTAAGGAGTCATAGTTCAGTTTTTAAAACACAAAATGTTTAAAGAAAATTAAAGGAAGGAAGAAGAAAATGAGATCATAAATTCAACTGATTTAGTTGGAGCTTTATTTCCTATTCATTGAACTTCACAGCAACCTCCCACTGGCATCACTTTTGTTGGATTAGATGTTAAGTGACAACTCTACACTCTGTAGTTAGACTGCCAAAGCTAATGTGGTTTCCTACACTACTTTTAATCTTTATTTCATTATTTCTGACCACTTCTTGTTTATATTCCTTGACTAACAATAATGGTTTCCGAATGTTTAAATCTCTGAGGTCACAGGTGCTTAATTTTAAATAGTATTACTCTGCATCAGTTACAGCCCATCTGCTCCTCTTTTTTTTGGTTACATTTAGGTGAAGGTTCCGGAGCACAAGTCTTATGAAGAGCAGCTGAGGGAGCTGGGAGTGTTTATCCTGGAGAACAGGAGGCTCATGAAAGACCTTATCACTCTTTATAACTACCTGAAAGGAGGTTGTAGCAAGGTGGTATTTTCGCCCAAGTAACGAGTGATAAGATGAGAGGAAATGGCCTCAAGTTGTACCAGGGAAGATTCAGATTGGATATTAAGAAAAAATTCTTTGAAAAGATGGTTGAGCATTTTAACAGGCTGCCCAGGGAATTGGTTGAGTCACCACCCCTTGAGGTATTTAATATGTGTAGATGTGGAACTTAAGGACTTAGTTTAGTGGTGGACTTGGCAGTGTTAGGTTAATGGATTCAATGATCTTAGAGGTTTATTCCAACCTAAATAATTCTATTATTCTGTGTCATCATCATACATTTTAAGGTGTTCCAGATAAATGTTTACTTCTTGTATTGCTGTGATTTTTTAAATTCAGATTTGAAATTTGTGTTGGGATGCAATTTCACACTGATAAATTTAACTAAAGATTTCTTGGTTTTTATTTTCTTCCTCTGAAATTAAATGTTATATCCAGAGTGGAAAAGATTTTTACCCTTACAGTTTGACTTGCTATAGCCTTTAAAAAACGAAAAAGACAAAAAAATGGGAACTACAGAACAGCCTGTATCACCTTGGTGCCCTTCAAGACCATAAGGCAGATCATCCTGGAAACTGTGCTAAGGCAAATGGAAAACAGAGAAGTCATCTGAAATAGCCAGCATGGCTTCACTGAGGACAAACTGTGCCTGACAATCTGATGGTCTTCTATGATGGGGTTACAGTATTGGTAGATAGCAAAGACCAACTGGCATCATCTACCTGGACTAGTGCAAAGCATTGGATACTGAGACCTGTGACATTCTTGTCTCTAAACTACAGAGACATAGATTTGATGGTTGGACCTCTCGGTGGATAAGGAATTTTCTGGATGCTCATACTCGAGTAGCAGTTACAGGTCAATTCCCAGGTAGGAATAGCAGAGTGATGTGCCTCAGGGGTCTGTTCTGAAATCAGTATTATTTAACATCTTTGTCAGGGACATGGACAGTGGGATTGAGTGCACACTCTGCAGGTCTGCAGATGACACCAAGCTGAGTAGTATGGTGAATACAGTAGAGGGAAGGGATGCCATCTGGCGGGACATTGACAGCCTAGAAACACGGACCCTTGATCATTGGGATACTGATCATTGTCATAAAAGTCCAAGATTCTTAAAAGTCTTGCAAGTGAAGTCTTCTCAGACTGTTAAATCTTTAGATATTTTTATTAGCTTTCTTAGTTCCCATACTTAGCAGTAAAGACTCATACAAAATTCCTCCTTCCCTCACCAGCTTAGTACCTTTATGACAAAAGGATAAACAAAATTCTTTCTGCTGTCAAATAATCAGTGCTTCAAAGTTATGTCTACATAAGATATCTACAGTACAAGGAATTCTAAATTCCAAGCTTCTGTGATGAAATTTAAAAGCCAGTTCTTCAAGAACTACAAAGTTTGTAGCCCACACTATTTTTACATACATGCTTCAATTAATTGACAAACACATTGATTTAAATCCTGAGAGGGTTTTTCTTTTATTCTTTCTAACACATCAGAAAATGTCCCTACTGGGGAGATTCAAGTGAACAGACATATAGATCCATGAGTAAGTACCCTGTATTTTAGAAACTAAAATTTAGACATTAAAGTAGGGGAGAGACATCTGGATGCGTGTGCTATGACGTTACAGAGTTGCAGAGGAGGGGTGTAGGACTGTATTGAACTTAACGTATTTCTTAGAGGTCACAGAGTTGGTACATGGCTTTCAGGGGAATTTCAAAAATGGGAAAGAGATATGAATAGCAGTTTTCTACTCATGTAGACAACCAGAAAATATTTAATGGAGTTGCATCTGCTTTTCTGTTCTAAATCAGCAGAAAAAAATTCTCTGCATTCAGGATGCCCATTAGAAGTTCCATCTCCTCAGCAAAGAAAGACACCACTTTTCTGTCTCTGTCTCATCTTTCACTACAATGTGACAAACATAGAGAACTGACTTGATTACATGTTTTTAATCCACCATAGATTGATTTTTATGATGACCTCTTTGGCACTCACAATCTCATTCTTTTCTCTCTAATTTAGTTGGTAGTCTATCGTAATTGTATTCTTTTATAGTAGTTCACACCAGTCTAAGCCTCCGTAGCTATGTAGTTTTTATCCTCCATGGTTCCTAATAGTGAAAATGTCTTTTCCTAATCAAAACTTATTTCAACCCTATTTTTTTCTGCAACCCAATGTTTTATTTTCAAAACATTAAAGGATGCTAATACAGAGCTGAAAATAAACTGTAAAAAGAATCCCCAGCCTACTGAATGCCATGATGTCCAGCAGACTTGCAAGATGATACAGAAACATCAGTTTCTAGGCGTTCTGCTAAATTCTGTGGATAAGTGTTAAAAGGAGAAACTTCTATTCTGCATGTCATTTTAAGAAGCAAGAATTATAACACCCATTCTAATTCAGCAACTCTTTATAGGTGCAGGTCTATCCTGCACTTGCTCAGAGCTGTCTAGGCTCTCAGAAGTGCTCAGCAAGGATATCACAATACATGCTCAGCTAACTACAAGTCCAGAGCTTTTGCCAGTACAATTCTTTAAAGATATCAACAACAACAACAACCCTCCCCCAAAAAAAAACAAAACCACAAAAAAACCCACAAACAAAAAAAAAAAACAACCAAAAAAAAACAAAAAAAATCCTTGTCTTATTTAAATTACCCAGAAATCCCACCAATTTTGCTTGAAAAGTATTTCACCCAAAATACGCAAGTTAGAAACCTGAGATTAGTTTGAAAAATATATCATAGGAAAGAACTCAAATATACATCCTAAAATTACAATTTCATCATATTTTTTTCAACATAGTATTTTTATACCTAAACAACTTATAATGCTGGTGATGAAAAATTGAAACACTTTGAAGAACTTTATCTGATGAGAGGAATAATTTTTTTAGTCTTTCTTATGGTCACTGATGAATGACAGCATAAGAATTCTCAAGACGAACTCAATTTGGTTACACTTTTTCCTTTTCTGGAGTGAAAGACAATATATGTTTTGTTGTGCCAGAAATGGTCATGGTGTTCAGCTCAGAAAGAAAAGTATTTCTTAAAATTCAAAATTAAAACCCATGATTAAGTAATCACCGAGTTTGGAGACAACAGGCACTGAGGAATATGCCAATGACAAAAGCCTGTTAGGGAAGTTTTAGAAACGGCTTTTGTGAATGGATTCTCAATTGCTGATTTGACTGCACCAGTCTCAACCATAGCTTTTTAAAAACATCCAGCTTCTTATTAGAAAAAAACATAGTAAGACAGGCTCGCCAGGGCAGTGGTCACAGCACTGAGCCTGACAGAGTTCAAGATATGTTTGGATGATATTCTCAGGCACATGGTGTGACTCTAGGGGAGGGTCCTGTGCAGGGCTAAGGGCTGGACTCAATGATCATTATGATCCCTTCCAATTCAGTATATTATGTGATTCTGAGATCAAATTTGCGTTTTAAATTAGTAGTTTGTTTTTAAAGCCCAGTTTAAGAAGAATGTTCAGGTTATTTTTTAATGTTATAATTACTTTGATTTTGTTTTGAACATAGAAAAAAATGACATATGTCTAGGTTTAAAAAGGATCATTAAACACTTCCATAAAGCAAAATAACCAATTTCCAAACCTTGGCACAATAATGAAAGTGGCAGCAAACTTCTTCCTGCTCTAATTGTTTCACTTAAAGATACAAGCAAATAAGAAAATTAATTACACATCACAAGTATGTGTTAATAACATTTCAGATTGCTCTACATAAAAAAAGTTCCTTTCAGGATAAATCTGCCAAGGAAACTGAGGAGAAGTGTACAAAACTTCAGTGATATTCAGATGGATATTCAATGTATCTGTCTGACCTGTATTTTAAACTGTAGAATAAATGAGCAGCTTAGTCAATGTAGCAAAAAATGATGGCCAAAAACATACAAGTTTTTAGATAAGGTTGATGGGTGTGCTTGATGATACAAGGATTTTCCCTTAGAGAGCAGAACATCTGAATTCAGTACAGTGATAGCTACTATTTTGAGAAAAGCATAAACTGCTTTACAAACAAAAGAGATCATTATTTCTGAGGACATGAAAAAGAGCTTATCAACATTTTATAGCCAAAAAATATTATGGATCCAAAAATCAGCACAGAAAAACACACTGAGAGCATTGCTGCTCCAAAAACTTTATCTTGAATAGTTTTATGCTTAAGACTTTGCAAAATACTATTCTTTATGAAGCTTTTGCTGAATTTTAGAGAACACACAAAAACCCCCAAACAAAACATTTGTCTTCTGCCATATCTGTTGAATTACTTTCTACATTTTCTCCAGGATAAGTATAGATTGATCACACATTCCAAATCAGATTCTAAGAAAGTGATAATGGTGATAAATCCCCAAATTAAAAAAAAGTTGGTTTCATTTTTCTTGAATTATAATGAATTGATCAAATAAATCCTACAAAGAATTTCATGAAGAAAGGGTGTATAAATAAGAGTGAATGTTAGCAGGAAGAAATTAAGTTTTTCAGGAAGCCTCACTGAAAATCGGTTTTATTAGCAGCTTTCTCTGGGTTTTATTAGGGAAAAAAAAAAAGTGTTCAAAATATAAATATTACTTTACATTAAATTTTCACATCAAACTCCACCAAAACAAATATTTCCCTGATTATTTTTTTAATTTTTTTTCTGAAATAAGTAGTTCAGAGAACATGGCAAGCCCTACAGATGTGCAACAGGATGGAGCCAGGCAGCTTTGGGGTCACAGCTGAAGACACAGCCCTTCCTGGAGCTCAATAACCCAGGAGCCCCAGCGGCTTTGAAGCTGCCTGGGACTTCAGCTCTTTGTGCCTGGGAACTCTCAGCCTCTGCAATGCTGGGAACAGAGATAGGCAAGGGATTTGCTCCCTGAACCGTGTTACATTCTCAGTATTTCCTGCTTTTGCCTGCCCAAGAGAAGTGGGCAAGGCTGGAAGCAAACTTCATGCCTGCCACAGAAACCCTGGATGGAGCCAACACGTGCCAGAAGACTTGGTGACATTAGTGACTGCTTTCTATAGGGGTCATATTTTCTTTGTCCTCATATTCTGATCACTTTTTTGGTAGAGCAAATCCAGGTACTTTATATTTCATATGTGATTCTGCTTTAACTCCAACACACAACACAGTCACCACTGGGTTTGTGTAGCTCTTAACGCTCCAACATCTTCTCTAGGTATGACAGCATAGCCCTGATTAAGTAACATATGAGTACCTAAACACGCACTTAGATCATGTATTAATTTCTAGTTTTGCCACTCTGTGCAGGTATTTCAACATATTATGAAACTTGAAAGAAAATCCAAGCTGTAAATATGGCTTACATGGGCTTGTAGAGAGAGGTAGATAGAGTGGCCTGCACCCTCACATATGTATACCTCTGTGTATCAAATCAGAGAAGGCAACATTTTCAACAGGCAGCTGGACAAGTCTTACACTCTGAATACCAGAAGAACGACTTGAGTGAGATTCTTTGAGCTGGGAGAATCAATAATAAAACCTGCAGGTTAAATGATCCAACAGATTAAACTCAGAATGTTCAGTTTACTGAAAAAAAAAAAAAAA
>VXAU01005206.1:124459-183511 GCA_013399695.1 Formicarius rufipectus
CTCCTAAAGTTTTAATGCTTAGAAAATCTGTCAGTTCCAAGACATTTATGACCAATTTATAGCCACTTGATCCTATACTAGTGTTATATTTGGTGTTTATCTTTTGGACTTCAAATTGTATAAAGAGTTAACCTTTCAGAAGGCTAAAAACTGGACTATTTTTTCTCTTGCACAAAGAGCCCTGATCAGTCCACTTTAAATTCAGTTTTAAGTGCATATTTTTTACTCTGCAAGCCTGTAATTATGCGTAATGTTCCAGATAAGACCTTGCTGAATTTAAACTTATTTGATCTAGACTTCCATGATATCCCCCTTTCTATCATGGCAAAATATAGCAGAATCTATACTAGAGGAGAGCTTCATGCAGTGTAACACACAGACTTCACAATGTAGTATCTTAAGAGAAATTCCCAAACAAATCCAAAAGACCAGACTAAAGAAGTGCAGGTTTCTCAGTGGAATCTTTCTATGAATATGCAAGGTTCTGTGCTGTAATTTTGTTTTTATGTGAACTCAGAAGCTGAAGGAGATATTATGAAAAGAAAATATTGCTTTTTGTTTAGAGCTGTCAAAAAAGTATTTGGCTTCAATTTAAAATCTCAACGTAATGTGTTCCACGTTATAATTATGCATCATTCATGTTCAAATACAGCATTCAATTTCTTGACAGTTACTAGGTTAAGTTCTCAAGTTTTTGTATTACAAGAATAAAAAATTAAGAAATCTGACATAGTACTGCACATTAACCACTTCTTTCCAGATATTAAAAATAGATCTAATAAGGTTTGGTTACTTAAGACATAGTAGGTAGTTACAAACTTAACATATGATGAAGGCCTTTCTAAGTTACCAACTTATTTTATTTTGAAATAAAGCACATTTTCATAGGCAGACCACTGCAGAACACACACTACAAATTAAATAAACTATTGTTAATATTTAACATCCTGTAAACTCATGAAACAAGTGTAGAAAAAATTTAATTCCCTTGTATTTGTCTTAATATTATTATCATTAAACCAAGATCTTTTTTCTAAATGCATGTTTAAGACTTATATGTTTTTACCACTTCCGCTTCTTTTAGCTTGATTTAATTAAAAAGCAAATAAACAAAAAGCACAAACCAAACCTAACCAACAAAACCCCATAAACTCAACAGAAATGACTAGAAAAAGTGAGAGAAAACAAAATTTATAGTTAATATTTCAGGTTAGAGGTATGCAATGTATATGTGCTTATCATTTTAACTTCTGCTCACAGAAATATGTCTCTATTATGACCTTGAAAACATAATTTTGCTGTAAAAATAATTATAAAACTGAAATATACAAAGTTTAAAAATGTTTCTGTGGCTGGAGAATTTATCTCCAACATCAACAGAACTACAATTTGTTAGATTTTTTAAAACATATTTTTCAATTTCAGGTTTTTTCTTCAATTCTGTATTGCTGTCTCATCTAGACATCAGTTTCTACATTATTTCCAAAATCTGATGCCTTCACATACCTTATCTTGATACCTTTCTAACATATTTTCAATTATTTCTTAACACATACCTAAAATAGTATAAATTGCTTGAGGATACCAGTGCCAAAATTTCCATACTAAAATTTAAAAAAGAGATTGTTTCAAGTTCCCATTCAAGCAAAGTTATGTAAAAGACATGACATAATTAAATACACAATATTTACAAATATTCTATCTTTCTTTTCTAGATCTCTATCTGGACATACAGCATAATGCAAACACTTTTTTTCTCACTCCCCCATACTTTTCTTTCCCACCTGCATTTTTTATAAGAAAAATTTCCTAGCAAAACTTTTTTAGGGCTTCTTTTACAAGACCTAAATACTTCTGTCATGGGGAAAAAAACAAAACAAAACAAAAAGTAAAAGAAAAATTAAAAGATATTTGTTTTTAATGTATTTGTACAAACAAAATTTTATAAGCATTACTTATCTTGTTTATTCTTCTGCAAAGAATAAATAAAAGAAATACATAATACTTTCATTAAGCAAAGAAGAATAAATACAGCACCATTAAATTTACAGATTAGCAACAACACATAAATTCACATTGAACTAGCACAAAAAAATCTGTTTTCTTGGAGTGAGAGAAAGTTAACTAATCTTTTCAAAGAACTGCAAAAATTTTTCAGAATTGTGGTAGGTTTAACCAAAACTCTGGTTAAGCTCTTCTTCACCTTAATCATGCCATGATGCAGTACAATGCAAAGGACTCAATAAAATTAAATTAAAAATTAAATGAGTCCAAACCCCCTTTTGGTTTTGTTTGTTTTAGAGTTATAAAGCATCAAAGACGTTTATTTTCTGCTTTGAGAAGATAACCTGAAATTTAAGGAATGGAAAAAACCGAGATGAAAAAAAGGAAAAAAAGTGGTGGAAGAAATATTGCAAATCTAGTTTATATTTTCAAAGCAGAAAGAGGTCACTAATGATTGAATTAAAAGGATTAATAATCTTTAATGCAAACGTGTTTTAAAATTTTCAATGTTCTTGTAAAAGAAAATGCTTTCAATCAGCTGTTTATCTCATGAAATATTATTACTGATGTGTCAATTGATAGCAAAATTAAACCTTAGTTCATTGAATTTTTTTTTAATATATTTTAAATTATATAAACATCTCTAAGTATGAAGTTTTGGGTGGCAGTAATTTCCTAATATGTCAAAGACATTATCAGTTTCCAGAGTAAGAGACATTGAAATAAGATGGCATATAAATTGATAAAGATTCTAGAACAGAAATTATATTCTTATATTCATATTCTTATTAATCCAAAAACCATTATTCATTAACTTATTCCTAAACATAGCTCCAGGAGGAAGTAAAAACAACATTTCAAAAACCTGAATTTATCATCCATCATGCAGCATTTATATTATACTATATTCAAAAACCCTTTGGACTCCTTTCAAAATTACTCAGTTAATTTTGCCCTGTCACAGCTGTCTCATTAATCTACTACTTTCTTTTAGTATATAGTTCACTAGATATTGGAAGAAGATGTCCAAGAAATCCAAATAATCACTAATGCTTCACTTCTTGTGTTACACCACTAAATCTTGGTAAAACTGGGACTTTACTGAGCAACTACTGACGCTCTGTAGGAATAGGAAACTGGATTGTTAACAAGAAAACTGACAGGATTTTATGCCAAGCCTTGGGAGACCTCGGAAAGCCAGGAAGGTTCCCAGAATGATAAACTTAATCCTGTTCCAAGATGCTGATCCAGCCTCAGACATACCAAAAGACTCTATTAACATTTGACTAGATTGCAACTTCTCTGTAGCCACTGTGGAGATCAGAACTACTGTTTGGCAATACCTATTGTCCTGCCTTGCCTTGTGTCATGAATAATGGAATAGATCTAGATACCTGTCCTCCCCTTGATTAACATAAGTAATCCCTCAGTTAGCATGATCCATCCCTCACTTAACATAACCTGGCCTCCTAATTGCAATAACCCTACATTACTGTGAAACTTGGATTAAATAAATGTGTTTTGGTTTTACCCCGAAACGGAGAATGTGCCCAACCCTTACAACACACCATTCCAAAACAGCAGTTAAAAACTCTGCCTTTCTGACAGCTGCGAAAACACTGCCAACAAATTTCTGATGTAAAGGAGCAGTCAGCCACTTTCACAATCCTTTCCAGGTAGCTTGTTCCAAAATATTATGTTATTATTACTATCTTAAAAGTCACAAATATTTCCTTTCCATCAGAAACTTGGCCAGGTTAGCATGTTCTTTGCAGTTATCACTTAATGGACTCTGCTTTTTAGGATATCAGACTTCTGGGGTCACGGTTTTTAAAACTTTCAGGGAAACATTTTACTTCTCTGAACAATGGCCATGACGTGCATATGTATATATTTTCCTTTTCTTGGGTGAATAAGTGGTTTATAATAATTATAAGCTAAAAAAAATATAAAAAACCCATTTCAATAAAATTATAAAATCCCAAGTACACACCATGTGTTGGAATATAAGGCTCTGTGAGTGAGAATATTTTCGTTGACACTTTCTAGCTTAAAACTGTTTACAATTATGTCTTCTAAATTACTCCAACAGAATACAGATTGATCTGTGGCCACCTGAGGTTTGTGATAAATATCTAATGAGAATAAATGCACCAAGACAAATCATGCTGTGAGGCCATTGTATTTGTTTCAGCTTCTGGCAAGATCTGAAACGCAGTCACGGACACAGTTCATGCATTTCGTGCCACAAAAGTGTTATAATATAATTAGTTAAGTTGTTACTGTTCGATTAATTAAAAATATTTTGGTGAAGTTATAAAGAAACCCTTACAAAAAGAGTTAAACAATGCTTATATGTCATAAGGTATCATCACACATTGTTTGTTATTCTCTATAAAGCTTTCTACATTTTAGTTGAGATAAAGAACAGTAAACTACTTTTTGAAGTATTGTATGTGAAACAAAAAAAAAAAAAAGAAAGTTTCTTGTCGGGAGAGACAGCTGTCAGGGACTACTGAGAGAATGATTTTTAAACTGTCTGCTGCTACCACAAACACCTGTTGTATACCCTTTGCCATAGAGCTGCTGTTTCTGCAAATTTTTATAAGGTTTAAATGTTATAGTTAGGATAAAAGATGTATTAGATAGGTAATTAATATCATTCTATTACTTCTGTATGTCCAACTGTTCTGATTGGTTCTGGGAACCCCGGTTACAGCCCCCTGATTGGTTCTTGTATCCCTCAAACCTCACTGGCTAACCAGTGGAGCAATACAGCTCCACCCTATAAGGCTAAGCCCCAGCTCGTGTTACAGGCGTGGCTGCAGCGCCACGTTTGTGTCATTCGGTGGCAGAGAGGACAAGGCGAGGTCTTCCCCTGGTGCTCTGACCCACGTGGGCTCCCAGGATTTCTCAACAGCCTGACATTATTGCTTTTCTATTTGTATGTTACACTTGAGAGGCGGCGGGTGTTGGGCGAGTGGCGTAGGCCCCCGCCTGTGGAGCCGGCTCCTCCTCTGAGGACGCTGGTTCAAATCCTGGAGGAACTCGCTGTCGCCGTCCGAGCGTGCTCGGCCGTGGCAAGATGAGCCTCAGGAGTAAAAGGAGTGGGGCCAGTTCTGCGCACCCTGTGCCTCACTTAAAAAATCCATTGCGCAGGCTTATCCCAAGATCTTCGTTCGCGAAGTCCAGCCAACAACAACAATAAGGCTAAGCCACCTCCAGTTCTTCCTTATTAGTTACAAACCTTCCTTCCCTTTTCCTTTTGTGTCGTGGTCCGCCCCTAACTCCACCCAAGTTCTAGAACCCTCTGACTGAATCCTATAAGTATCCCATGCTCTCCTTAATGAAGTGTTCACGCCTGTTCACACCTGTTCACACTCTTCCCTGCGTGGACCATGTCCTCTTTCCCTTTTGGACCGTGACAGTCTCTGTTTTGCTCCAAATTAGTTGATTTATCATCATCACAAAATATGCTCATATTATTATCTATTACTAAACTGAACAATTATAAAATTATGCTCCCCCAGTTTTAACAAAAGGTATTTTGTTGCAGTGATAGAAATTTGCCAACCTTGTATTTTGGGCTTTTTTGTAAATATTTTTTGAATCATTATTTGTTTGGTTGCTGGGGGGGGGTTGTTTTGGTTGGTTTGTGGCTTTGAAGTTTTTTCTTTTTTGTTTTTCTTTCTTAATTAAATATTTATCAAAGACAACACCTCATCTGTAGAAAGAAAAGACTTTATCTCCTTAGCATCACAGGGCAGTGCAATGTTGCTATATATTCAGGAGCTTTATAACAAAGCTATACAAACACAAATGGCCCACATAAACACATAGTTGAATAAATCTCTGTACCTCTGCTTCTGCGGCGGGCATTGGCCGAGTGGTGTAAGTCACCGCCTCTGGAGCCAGCTCCTCCTCTGAGGACACCGGTTTGAATCCTGAGGAACTCGCTGTCACCATCCGAGCGTGCTCGGCCGTGGCAAAATGAACCTCAGGAGTAAAGGGAGTGGGGCCAGTTCCGTGCACACTGTGCCTCACCTAAAAAATCCATTGCGCAGGCTTATCCCAAGGTCTTCGTTCATGAAGTCTAGCCAACAACAACAACAACCTCTGCTTCTGAAAACTCTAGAACAAAGCTCCACCTTGTTAGGAGGCTTGCCATGAAGCTTAATATGACCCACAGTTTCACTTGTTCTCATAGCCTTAATAATTTTGGATACTGAAAGGATACAAAGTGGTTTTTTAATGTGTCCTACACACCTCATGGACTGTAACTTCATAAATATAAAAGAGAAACAAGAACTGTTTCTTTAATTCAATAGCGGGCTTTGAAACACAAATTTCTGAGTCTCCTTTTAGTGAGAAACAGTTTCTTCAGAACAAGCATGAAGAGGACTTACATAAAAGACTTGTGAGGACTTAATATAAAGTGAACAGTATCCATTATTAGGTATGACTTCAAAATTGTTGTACCTCCTACTGAATTCAGTTTAAAGATCTGAAAGATTGTCTTTATAGACTCTTAGGGAAAAAAGATGTCTTATATCTCTTCAGCTGTCTGTGAGAAACTCTAGCCAGGTACACAAACACCAAGGCCAACTACTCTCAAAGTTTATTCAATGATATCCTTCTAAAAAACATTAAAAGTGAACATTTGTTGTGACACAGTCCTCTTCAAAACAAGCAAAAAAAAAAATCAATAAAATATGGGATGGAAGGAAGTACTTACTCTTACACTCACCAGAAGGCCTACTGGTATTTTAGACAACAAAGTGCAAATAGGAGGTGAGCTAAAGGAGAAGAGGAGCTTCCCATGATACAGCTTCACATGCATGTGATCTGTACAGGCATGGTTGGAAAAAAAAAAAAAAAAAAAAAAAAGATTTTTTCAGTTTGAATTTGAATTCTGGATGTTCAAACATCCCTAGAACCTTTTTGACAGATTTCCATTGTTCAGTGTAGAGGCCAAGCCACTGTTTTTTTTTTTAATTTTTTTTCCCTGTGGCTTCTATTATCTAATTTAAAAGATTAACCCACATGGCAGTATTCCTGGCACCCCCACCTTTATATGCCCAAATGAATTGATCCATCAAGAGTAAAAGTGAGCTCAGGGACCCACCAGTCTTAATAAAAATTTACAAAAAGGGGATGGTTGTGGAAAATTTCTGCAGATGTAGATAGATTAACTTTCTTACATGATGAATTGATACATTTATGTACAATGAGATGAATATAAGTATGTATGTTCTTGTCACTTTACTCCTATGTTATTTCATTGGTTTGGATAAAAAAAAAATGGCTTGATGATACATAAAAATTACACTTATTAACTATTCTTTTATTAATGTACTAAATTTTCATTGGGTGATATTCATCCCACCCATTAATACAGAAGTATGACAGATCATATGTTTTAGCCCCTCAGATTGGTTTGATTGTGAACGATGGATCCTAAAGTCATATTAAAGCTGTAAAGCAGAGATGTAGAAGAAAGATGATTATATATTACTTACAAAGTAATCTAGAAATAGTTAAAAACCAGTTCACAACCAGCTGAATTCACTGTAAATTTCATAATTGATTTCAGTCTGAGATGATTTTAGTACCAGGTATTTAAACAGTGGTCATGTTTTCAGTTTGAGAATATCAACAATACAGGAAATACTCAATTTTATTTTAAGTTGTGCAATGATTTCTATTGAAAATTGGCAGCTGCCAGCATTCCAGAAAATGAGACTGTTATTTATATGCCAAAACAGCAGCATTTAGCTGCTGAGAGACTTGATAAATCTACCTTTAAATTACTATTTGCTAAATCAAGTGCATATTCATAATTATGTAAGATTATATTATTTCTCCGAGCATGAAACAAGGAATGAAAAGTTTTCTGCATGGAAACTGATCTACTGGATTAATCCACCCCCTTACTTGATGCTATTCAACTGAATATGTTTTAATAAGATCCAGCCAAAACCTATCCAGATTTTTTCCTATCTAAACAAGAAACACTTTATTACAACAGTCAAGAATACTATATAATTGGGCAAGACTGAACTTTGAGTTGAGGTTGAAGGAATAATGCTAACAGCATCTGTCTGTAATGTTGTCAAACTTTTATAACCAAGAACATACCAAAAGATATTAGAATGCACTGAGAATACAAGCTACAGTAAATTTTATCTGGATGTTTCAAAGCTAAGCTTTCATTAGCTAACAAATACAACTAAAAGTATTTTAGTTACTTAGCAGTTATAAACAGTGACAGAAAGCATGTCATGTACTGGTTTAGAGTCCCTAAACTAAAACATTTTATTTTGTTATTACTGTTTCTAGTGATTAGTGTCTGCAGAATAAATTGAAGTTAACAGAATAAATATACAAAACATGATTTAATTTTCATCCATGTAATAATTTTGTATCAAATTACAGTAGTAATAATGAATGGTAAAATTCCAATGAAATTAAGTTAGTTTTTAAAAGTAAAATATGTTTAAGTTGTCAGATAATAACACCCAAATATTTTCTGTCTCACAGCTGGAGATGACATAGTATTCTGCTTATTTTCACTAGCCATATTTTTGAGTAATGTCTGCTTTAAATGCTAGTTATTATAAGAATCTTAGGATGAACTTTTCAACAAGTTGAAATGGCATGACTTCCTGGTTTAACTATAGTCCTTGAAAGATCTCGGTTGGACCAAATTTCTTTCACTTCAGATTATTCTATACATGTAAGAATGAAATTAATATGAAACATGAAATGTGGGCTTATAATAAAGCCAAAGTTGCTATGGAATTTTTTCAAAGAAGTCAGGAATAATAGCTTTACAGTCATTTTCCCCTGAAAACTATTTTTTGTCATTAAGCTTGACTACAGCAATAGTTCTCATAAGTGTCAGAAAACACAGAGGGTGTTGTGAAGTTGCTTGATATAAATAAGCTACCTTGCCTTTCTGCATTGAATTTTCTAAGTTTCCAGTATTTCAATTCTTTTGTGAGAGCTATAAATAAATGGTCTCTGGTGATCTTATGATTTCACTTGTTTGTATAACTAAAGGTGCATTCAAGTTTGATAATTATTTCTGGGTGTTGGTCAGCTGATTTTCCTGCAGTAGCCCTTATGAGAGAGGACAAGAAAAGAAGTACACATTGTCCCTCCTCTCTCTTTTCACAACTCATATTGTACAACATAGGAGCAGTGATTCATAAGTACACTATCAAACATGTAACATCTTTGATAAAAAAATCAAGCATAAGAAATACACTGTTTAATAAAGAAGAAAATTAAAGAAAATGGGAGGAGAGGAATGCTGCAAACCTATAGAAACAAGTTTCACCTTTCTACTGATGATTTATGGAGCCTTTCTTCTTCAAATCTGATGACAAATGAGCTTGACAATAATTTTTTGAACATCTTAATTAAGACAAAGATTTAAAAGAAATGTATACACAGTAGTGAACTCTGGTTTAAATATTTAAGTATTTCAGTGAAATTGTGTGAATGGTTTAATTAAGAATGCTACTACAAGTGCCAGCCAATTTAATTAATAATTTTAGACTGGTGAAGATTTACTTTTCATAAATGCTTCAGAATTCATACTGTGTATTTGGAATTCACTGCAGTATCAACTCTTGGCATTGCAGCAAATATAATAACAACTGCAAAAGTCACTGCATGACATAAGCTCACATCATCATAGAATGTCCTAAGCTGGAAGGGACCCACAAGGATCATCAACTCCAACTGCTGACTCTGCACAGGACAACCTCAAGAATCACACCATGTGCCTGACAGCATTGTCCAAATGCTTCTTAAGCTCTGGTAGATTTGGTGCTCTGGCCAATTCCCTGAGGAGCCTTTGCCATTGCCCTACCACCCTCTCTGGGTGAAAACCTTTTCTTAATGAAAGTAAAATTTCATTCTATTCATATACAATTTCAGGCAAATTTTAGCGTTGTTTGTTTTGACTTCTTTTCTCTACAATTTAATAAAGTATAGTGTTACATGTTCTATGTCCTTTTTTATTTCCTCTTGGGAATACTTGTTCTACTTCTAACACATTGCTTTTCCTTCTCTTTTCCTTATCTTGAATAACTTTGCATGTTCTGATTAGAGGTTTGCAGTAACAAAGCTTTACTTAAAAGATCTTTCCAGACTCCACAATCCTAGAAAACCACTGAAATATATCTTACAAATATAGTCTTGAGTATCTGACTTTCTCATCTTATACATCTCATGAGTCTTATCTAGGAGAATCTCTTTCTCAGGTTCTTACCACATTTTCTGCATTTTATGCCTCCAAAGCCTTTCTTAAAGCAGAATTTCAAGTTACAACTTTCAATTTGACAGTCTATGAAAATCAGTAAATTTCTAATTTCTGAGAACTTAATATTCTCTTAATTAATCTGACCTAATTATGACCAAAAAAAAAAAAGAGAAAATAGTTTTGAAGTGTCTGTAAGGCACTTTAGCATTGAGCTGGTATTTAAGGCATTGCTGATGAATTTGGGTATTTAAGCCCACTCTAACAGCTCAGAAGTTTTAGGGGCTTAACACCTAGGCTCAAGCCGGAATTAATCCTTTTATGAAAGCCCTTTAGCTAACATTGTTTCAGTTTAAGGCTTTAAGGAATCTGTTTTGATTTAAATTAAATGAGTTCTTGAGTATTTCAAGTAATTTATCTGTTATTTTTTAGCTTTTTGGAATTCCAAACCTGAGTCTCTTTTAATAACAGGTACTATAAATTGCAGAAAAGGCTTGATATATAGGTCAAATTATTTACACCTCCAGTTCTACGAATACTAAATAGAAAAACAAATTTGCCCAGGCTCTCCCTGGGATTAACCTGATCTTTACCCACAATGCAAAGCCTGTTATGTTGAACAGTTCACTCTACACATGTGGAACCACAGAAAAGCCTTTCAGCAGCACCACGCAGGGACAACATGTGAATAAAGAACCTTTTAACAATGCTAACTGGAATTGGATGATTAATAAGCTAAAAGAAAATTCTGTTTAGCATCCCTGAGCTGAGCTAGATCTATGGAGGTGATTAAGTGACAACTAATAGTAACATTTTTGTTTCTTTCTCAAAGAAATGAGATGTGATAGACACTGTACAAGCAGAAGATCTGATACTGTTAATGTAGGACAGTCTTAATTAGGTACTGCACTGTGTATCAGCTTAATTTAACATGGTGAACTCAATTAAGCTGCTTTAATTCAGGCAAGCCCTTGAACTAGTTGAAGTCTTTAAATTTGTGTACAATTTGCTCTAAAAGTTTAACAAGTTGTAAAAGTAATGATTCAACTTCAAAGAATGTGTCTATTGACATTTGACATTGTTCCCTTATATGGCTCTAACAAATACAGAATCATCATTTATCAACTCATTTCAATGACTACGCTAGTTTTGCTTTTTTTTTCCCCTGTTGATTTTTGATGGCCTACAAAGCCAATCTGCTGATGTGAAAGACAGCTGGAACCTCTCATGTTTTATGAATGGTAAGGCAAAACTCTGACCTCAGTTTAAACGATGCAGGATTACCAACAGCAACAAGAAAAGTGGGAACATAATTTAAAGATAAGTGTTCTGCATTTTAAACAGCACAGTTAATTTGACTTTTTAATCTATTTCTGTCACAGCATTTTGTAGCTTTCCATGCAAAAGGAACAATCCCACAAATTCTTTTGAATTAAGCCCCCCTCCCTCAGGGGCAAACTCAGAAGAAAAGTGACACTCCTGAAGAATGCGAGCTAGTTTGCACAAAAAGTGTTTGTCTGCATCTATAGCTAGTCATTGAACATGATACCAACCTTTTTAGGTTAGTACAATGAAGTGCATTACAAAATAAGTTAGAAGACAGAAGGATTTTTGTCTTGGTTTCTCTGAAGGGAAAACAGTTTAAAAACTTCAGAATATCAAGTGCAAATTCAAACAGCTTTGAGCTGAAAGTCAATGACATATGGTAAATATGCAATCCCAAAAATGCTGAATTAGGAAACACTTTTGGATAAGAGTCTCTTGTGAGCAGGAAATTCTGTATTAGGAAATAAAAAATAGTGCAGCATCTATTGAAAATTATTAGCTTCTTTTGAGGACCCAATAAAATTTGGGACCACAGGTCTGAAAGATATAATTCAAAATACACATGTGCAAAAAAGATTGAAACAATTTCATCATCCTTTTTTTTTTTTCTTCCCCTTGAAAACTCTGAATTTTCTGATTTATTTTTGTCTTTCAAAAATTTCCACTTATAAACCTCAGATGTACCTTATGTGTTAATCACCTGTCAATACCTGGAGAAGACTATGAAGCTTACACTCATTAAATAATAATTTGTGCTGTCTCTCTGTCTTCCTCTCCTGCTATCTTGGCCTACCTTTGGACCCAACTGTGGAGAGAGAGGACCAGGAAGCAAGTGAAGGGACACATACTGTTCTAGTCCCATCAAGAAAATTCTGTGAAAACCACAGCTTGTATCTGCTCTTGTAGCTGAGGAACTACAGCAGCCAAGTCTCTAACAAGATTGTTTCTGTGAAACTGCAGCACTGGGAAGGACCAGTCATGTCTGCAGCTGCCACACTTATCAATCTCCTGAAGCTATAGGGCATTACGGCAAACATCGCACTCAGCAGAGCTCTGTAGGAAACAACAGCGAGATTTCTTAACCATTCATTGTCATACTTAAGACAGAGACTAGAAGACTTTCCTAATTTTCTAAGCTGATGATAAAATAATCAGGCAGAGGAGGGCTGGGCATTGGCACAGTTTCCCCAGGGAAGTAATCACTGCACCAAGCCTGAAAGAGCCCAAGAAATGCTTGGACAACACTTTCAGTGCATGGTGTGATTTTTTGGGATGGGACTGTTCAGGGCCAAGAGTTGGGCTCCATGATCCCTAAGAGTCCCTTTCAACTCAGGATATTTCATGGGCTGAGTGATTGCAATATGAACAGGTGAAGTATCAGCATCTTTTAATTAAGACTTACAGTAGTGAGGGTTTTAAGTCACATAGCATAGACAAAATCTTCTTAGGCTTTAAATAAATTTTTCTTGTCATTTTGAGTTAGAACACAGCACTTAGTGTACCCAATGTCTTACAAAACCTAACCACCTACAGCAAATTCCAAATTTATAAGACTTCCCCAATTGTGAACAAATTCTTACTGAATACGCTGTCTAGCTGAATAGCACATTCTCCAAGGGTAATTAACAATTTTAGAGGGTTACTTTTCCAGAAGCAGAAATAGAAGGAAAGAGAAAAGATTGCATTAGGAGAGTCCATAAAAAATAAATCTGATTTATTACTTGGATAATCCCTTTATTTTTAGGATGATCATGGGAGAGAAAAAAATATCCTCAGGACTTTACTGGCATCCAGAATGTTCCTTCAGTTTGCTTTAGTAATTAGCAGGCCTGTTGACAAATCCCTAATATGCAAGACCCCCATGTTATCTTAACCCAATAAGAAGTTCCAGACAGAGATAAAATTTTATCATATGAAAATTGTGTTCCCTGAAAAATGATAGTAGGGAAAGTGAATTATGCTATTTTTAAAATCTGTAAGAAATGTGTGGCACTCTTAGGAATTGTTCAGACTTATGATTTTTATCTGGTATTTTAACTACCAACTTCACTTGAAAAAAAGTCACAAACAAGTGTGTTTCCACCTACAATCACACTAAATTCTCTCATCGTGACATGGTTCCTCTCCTGAGATTTAGTTTTTATTTTTAATAGAATCATAGAATTGATTTGGTTCGAAAAGACCTCTGAGATCATCAAGTCCAATCCTTGATCCAACTCCAGTCCATTTGCTAGATCAAGGCACTAAGTACCATGTTCAATCTCAGTTTAAAAACCTCCAGAGACGGTGAATCCACCACCTCTCTGGGCAGGCCATTCCAGTGCCTGATCACTCTTAAAGGATTTCTTTCTAATACCCAACTTAAATTTCCCCTGGCAGAGCTAAAGCCCATGCCCCCTTGTCCTGTTCCTGGTTGCCTGGGAGAAGAGACCAACCCCCATCTGGCTACAACCTCCCTTTAGGTAGTTGTAGAGAGTGATGAGGTCACTCCTAAGCCTTCTCTTCTCCAGACTAAACAACTCCAGTTCCTTCATCTTCTCCCCATACGACTTGTGCCTAAGTCCCTTCACCAGCCTCATTGCTTTTCTCTGGACCTGCTTCAGCACCTCAGTAGCTCCAAGATAAAGCTTGGGAAAAGGTCTCATTTAGAACTCTTATCCCATATTCTGTAATGGTTAAAACATCTTTGGGGATATTAAACGAGGTTTAAGAACCCTTTTTACAGATATGAATCAAGACACAATGTAGCCTTCACTTTAGTTGGTATAAAGATGAAGTAATAGAGATTTTGGAGATTTTTGGATCCTGTGGCAACAGAAGCCCTACAAGCTCATAGTTGATTTGCTGCAGTAGACAGATTTCTACCTTTGCCATTGGATGCTATCTCATGTGATTACATGTCCCCCCATGACATTTTAGAGGGAAAACAAGAATGTTAATCAAATGAACCTTATCATATTTCTTTTTTTTTAACAGTTTGTAGTGTTCAGGTTGAGAAACAATTCTGAAAGCCTCTTTTTGTTACACAGTATGAATTTCTACTTAGTTTTGATGCAAAATTTTTAGAATCTGATTATGTGGCTTGATAAAAATCCATTTCATATCTCCTATATTGCTGTGTCTTTTACTTATAATCTCTGCCCTTAAATACTTTTTTGGTTACTGTGTTCTAGCAATAACTGTTGCTGTGTTATACATAAGATACATATTAAAGTGACAAGTATTATGACGAGAAAAATTTGGTTTAGCTGTCTGAAAGGCAAACACTTACTAAGATAGGTACACCACATGGTATTCCATTTTTTCCTTAAGTCTGGTAACAGGAACAGCTCCTCTGAAACAAAAATTAGCTTGAAAGATGCCATCCAGATCATGGTATTTCCTTTACTTTTTCCCTGACTGTCATTTGGTATGTTTTGTTTATACTGATGGAAACCTTGAATAACTTTCCCACCCTCTGTGTGTTTTATCAAACATTGTGTATACTTCCAGTTTTCCAATCCTGTACGGTGTTTTACTTCTGGTCTCAGAAATCACTGGACACTTCAAGCAAAAAAAAAATAGAGTAATTTTTTTCCTTCAAGCTGCTTTTCAAAAAATCCTACATGCTGAATGAATTAAACCTTAATTGTTTTCTCTATTCCTCTGTTTATGTGGCAATGAGACATACAAATAAAAAGGGGAAATGGACCAGTGCTGGCTTCCTAAAGAAAGCAGAACTGTATTATCTAAAAGTCAGGTGTAGAAAAGTTGTAAAATGGATTAAAACCAAATTTTATAAAGAAGAATTTGGAAAAGGCACCTATTTTTTTTCCCTTTTTTTGTTTTTATACAAAATAGTTTCTAAACTATCTGCAGTTAAGCTGGTTTCAAATATTGTTCACCAGGTTTAGGTCTCAGCTTTAAGCTATATTTTCTGACCAAATTCCAAACATAGTCTTTCCCACCAATCTGCCCCTGGCTAGGCACTACTTGATATTAGCAATTTATTTTCTGTTTCCAGGTTAACAATGCTTTCAGAAAATTAGCTATTAAAGAAACATGCAGACTTTTTTTCCCCAGTCAATTAGTTTTCTTTTTTCCCCATTCCATCACCTTATGGGTTATAAATAAGAAGTTTTATTTTATACATACTGTCAGGAAGATGTTTACTTGCAAATTCATATTTATATATATACTCATTGACTAGTCAATTCTAAAATGATTGTACACATAATTTAATGAAATAACCTTGTCTTTCTGCATCCTGAAGTGACAAAGGAGGAAACTTACCCTTTAAGCTGGGAAAACTGTTCCAATACAGTTCCCACAACTAATTGTAACAATTCTTCATGTTTTGAAAATTATAGAATTTTCTACTCATATAATGCAGGCCCTGCAGGACGGTGAGTGGTGGAGCTGGGCCATGGAGCTGGTGTCTGCAGCCGGCTGGGAATCATCCCATGCCGTCACATCCCAACCCATCCCAAAACATCCTTAATGTTTTTCATTAAGAAGAATCTACTAAAAGTATGAGATGTATCAACAAGGATTCCTACAGACACCTCAAGTACAGCTCTTTCTAAAACTCTTCCTCACGCCTTGTTTGTGAACTGTATGATTTTGAAGAGGGAAAGTATAATTTGTCTTTAGTTCTGTCCTCACCAGCATTATATGAAGTGAGAAAAGATCACATTTGCTTTTGTCCTCCTATAGAGATGTCACAATACCAGTTTTTGAGAGTTTTCAGCAAAAATGACAAAAAGTTTTCACTACTGCAGACAGCACAAATAAGCTGTTTAAGTCCTTTCAGTGTCAGTGCAGGCATTCTTGATCCTCATGATCTTCCTCCAGAAAACTCTAACCAGCTCATATTTTACCAGTACCAGTTTAATGATATTACTACTTAGCTGACTTATAAATGCAACACAAATCTAAATGCTTAAGGGAATTGCTTATATATTTAGGGTTTGTATTTGTCATGGGGAGTGAACATATTCAATTCAAATATGGAAATCTGCATTCAACAGAGTGAAACAAAAAAAATCAATCTCTGTCTGACTGAAAGATCAAATCCTTTCATTTGGTTATGTAGTAAACTGAAGGAAAGGAGGACAGAAGCACATAGACAAGGGAGGGACCTTGCCCCAACTTCTACCCAAGATGTTACAGTAGATGAGCAGCACAACAGATCACCAATTGTTGCCAGGCCAGAGAAAAGCCCTCAGACACTTGAGGGGCTTGGGGAGAAGCAAGTCCAGGAAAACAGAGGGATAAGGGCATAAAAAGAATGAGTAACAAGTAAGCCAGGGCTCAACACTGTTCTTGTTTCACCATGCCCTGTACTTTGTCCTGTCTTATATAAACTCCCCTTCTGCCTATTTTTCCTATGTGAGAGACTCTCTATCTTGTGAACATGGATTTGGGATGCCTGAGCTGCAGCAACTCAGCTGCGGTAGTATCAGGGCTTACAGGAGCCACACTGGATTGTGTGAGGTCCTGTTTGTCAGCACATCAGGAGCAAACATCAGACTTCACTGGCTGGTGAGTTGAGTAAGTGGTCTGGGATCCCGGAGCCGGAGATGCCCTAAGTCTGTGTAAAGAGGTGGAAAGACCAGAGTCTGAAAGGTGGCTCCTGGAATTGCAGGACATCTGTGCCAGCTACTGGAGAGACCTGAGAGAGAACTGAGAGGGAAGTCTGTGTGGTGTGCACAGATGTGCGTGTAAATGTGCATGTGCACACCGAGGCAACTTGGGTTAAGAAGACTCACTGGTGGGTAAACTGAGTTTGACAATGCATGGAGAGCCCAATTATTGGATGCACACATGAATTCATGTCTGTGGTTGTGTTTGGTAGTAGCTGGATGTTGGGACAGGGAGCTGTGACAGCTTCACTCTACCTGATTCAGCTTTCAAACAAAAATTGCTTGAAAGCAAAAGTTGTTCAAACAAAAATTGCAGTACTTTTATGCACGTCTTCCCTGTGTTTCAGAATTGTTTACTATCACAGCTCTGGAAGATCATCCTTGCTTTTAAATATTTTAAAACTGAAAGATTCTACTTGGCACACAAATAATTGAAATGATTCATTAAACTCTTGACCTCAATCAACACAAAATTATTTCTACTTCCTTCTTAATAGAATGTTTCATCTTCAGACATTTCACTGGATCATGTGTTACAAGAGGAACCAAGATGAATAAGATCAATTGTGTGGAGACACACCATTCTTAACTCACACATCTTCAAATACAAGATACGTGGCCTTCCAGAACAAAGGGCAGACAATTTTCTCTCGCAGTTTTTACTTGTGGAAAACAAAACAAAACAAAACAAAACAAAACAAAACAAAACTAAACAAAACTAAACAAAACTAAACTAAAAACAAAAAGAAAAAAACAAACGAAAAAACAAACAAACAAACAAACAAAAACCCAACCAACCAACCAACCAAACAAAAAACACAAGAAACCTCAAAGCTTATAAAACAGTATTTAAGATTCTCTTTTCAAAGCATTCTGGTACCAATTAACACTCATTTTTCCTTCAAAATCACAGTGGCTTAGGAAAGAAATACTAATAACTACAGACAATATCTTACCTTAGAGGATAAATTTTCTGTTACTGCTGTTCTACCACTTCCATAACATAACTTTCACACTTGCAACACAGTGAACAAAAACCAACGAACAAAATATCCCTTGCTACAAAAAGCCATAAAATAACAAAAACCCCTTCCACTCTCCATACAATGGAGGTGTTTTATCTGTTTTGAAAACTCTTCCATAGTTTGGGAGCTTTTCTTTAGTTGGAAAATGATCCAGAATGGAGGGAAAAAATGTTGGAAAGTTAAAGCCTTTTATGAGAAAAGGATGTGTTAAGTACAATCATACCTTAATAAATCATAACTAAAGGGGCTGCACATTTCTGGAGCACCACTATGTGTGGTGTCGCCTTCAAGATCTGCCATAGTTTGGAAGTTGCCACTAGAGCCTTTCTAACAGAACACCAAGCATATCTATGGCGGAGAAAAATAATAGTAAATTCCAGCCATTCTTCAGTTGGCTACCAACTCTCAAATGCATGAGTAAAGAGAGCAATTTTCCAAAGATGAGTTAAAACCACTTGCCGTTCATAATCTTTATCATGTTACACCAACTCCTCCTCTGTGAGTGAACAGAATGAATGGTCTGTCTTTCTTTGCCATTTTAGGCCCTTAATCTACACAGAAGTTGTCAAGGGTCAAGGCCTTTAACATGTACAAAATTCCTAACAATCTACTGTAGGATTCAAAAGAAGATGAATTAATAAGTGGATACGCACTGCAGGTGGCACACGTGTGCATCATAATACCCGTTAATTTTAGAAACTGACTTCTTCTTCAAAGTATAGACAGATTTTACTACTTTCCCAGATGACATAGAATTTCCTATAGGCATTTTTTATGTACTAAAGAGAAGATGATTGCATGGTAAATTCTCAAGAAACAGCCTACAGATCAAATTTTAGGGACATAAGATTTGTGGTCCAAATATCTATGTGATGTTTATTTGCAATTATTGCTTGTTAACATCATATACATGTTTAGAAACTTGATTTACAGTAGCCATCCTAAAGGAGGGAAGCTATGAAGCTTGTCTTCCCAAAATATAGGTCTGTTTTCTTCTCTTCAATCTTTTCAACTTTTTGATAGAAAAGAATACTGAAAAAAATCACTGCTTTTATTCTCTACAGCTCTATTAGTCTTTGTCTTGGCAAAGTACTTTCACTCAGGCCTTGTATAAATGAGAAAAACATTATTCTGTTCTATTAGGGTTAACAACATTCTTCCCTTTACACTAAATTTGCATTAAAGTTATTTAAAAATCAGATGCATCGGTGATTTTAGTCTTTATTTTGGAGGTATTTGGAAGCATTATTTTATTAACATCTATCTGTGCAGTCATTACATTTATAAGCAATAATTTCCTGATCATGTACCTATATATATGCTTGCATGAAATAGAGAAATAATGACTAAAGAAAATGGACAAGCTAAGATGGAGAAATAGTATTCTAGGAGCAAATGTCTGTGTGTCTTCTAACATGCCAACCTTGTTATACATCAGCACTGCAGCTGGACTGTAAAAGGTGTATAGTCACACAGTTGACAAATTAGACGTGCCAACAGCTACAAAGAAAGGAAAATGAAGGGGATTTCACTGCACAAGAAAAAGGCATATTTTCTTCTTTTATCTGAATTTACATAGAAACCTATCGTCTTGTATAAAATAAACATTTATAAACAAAGTACTTCAGAGAAAACAGTCCTCAGACAGGAACCTTTATTAACAATAGCCTAATGAATGGAAAACTGAATTGAACTGAGTACAAAAAGCCTACTGCCAATCCCTCTTCCTTTTCCTCTGATCCAGTGAAGCAGAATAATACCTCGTTGCCTGTACAGTATTTTCATTCTAGGACAGGAAAAACATACACTACCTGACAGAGCCCAAGATTCCCTGGTGCCAACCTTCAATTTAATTATACAGACAGAGAGGATTCTGAAAACACTGATGTGTCAGTAGCTATCAAGATCATTAAATCTAATTCCTGTGAACAAAATGTCGAGTCATTTTCAAGAGGCTGAAATGGGATGGCTCCTGGCCTTTATCAAACTTGTTTCCAATCAATAACTGGGCTAACTCTGCTTATCACACACAGAATATGTTTTTATAAAAAATTGAGTTGAAGAAAAGTATTCAGGCCCCTGTGAAGAAAAGGCTCCAGGGCTGCAGCCTGTGTGCTGACAAGTTGTCTGCCAGGTTTGCTACATTTGCATCCCACACTCAGATGAGCTCATTTGGTAGCAGAGCTCCCAGGTGTACATTACATTGAATTCTGGACCCTGTGACTAATCCACATGCATCTTCTAAAATAAATTAAAGTCTTATTCCATTTCCTGACTTTAACATTTCCCAAACTAATGCAAATTCATTATTGATTATGGTCACAGAAGATTTTCAACTCCTGATTCTAGTTTCATTCTGGTGTTTCGTCAGTACATGGCCATTATGACTATTAGAGTCAGTCCTGATTTATATACACACATAGAAGAAGATTTCTGATGCTGTGATAAGAGCACATGCAAGTATTGGCCAGAAAAAAAAAAAAAAAAAAAAAAAAAAAAAAAAAAAAAAAAAAAAAAAAAAAAAGAATATTTCCATGCACAAAGCTTAATCGAAATCATCCAAGAACCTGTTGGCATTTAGTCATTGATTCAATTATATGCAACCATAAGTCTAAGAATATAGGGGGTTTTATTTAAGTGAAAAATTGAGTACCTCATAGTATCACAGAATTCGTTAGACCATGGCTTTATTTCAAAGCTTTGAAATACTTTTAATAAACACAGAACTAGAGAAAGACATAGAACATAGGCATATATTCTGAAATGTAAGAAAGGAGGCACAAATAATCAGTTAAAGTTCACATTTTCTTGCATCTTTCCATGCTGTTTTGCCTCAGTTTCTTATATTTTTAAAGAAAATGATCTTGGATATATTTAAATTCTTCATTTATTTCTAGAAAAAAAGAAAAAACAAACAAACAAATTAAAAAAAAACAGAAGGAAAAACGAAAAATTGAATGGATGGTGCCCTTTCTCAATGGCATTTTCACCAGGTTTGTTGGCCTCTTATTTGGGTTTGTTTAACTTCTACTTTTATAAATCCTTCAAGCAAACTGATGGTCATAAATGTCATAACATTTGCCACACTTGCAATCTGCAGAGACAGAGAACAGAGTTTGAATTGGAAAGGTTTCTTTTGGTCCAAAGTTTCATTTCAACCTGAGGGAAATGTTATTTTCCAACACTGTATACCAAAATATTTAGATATGTCACTTATTATTGCTGGTTTTATATTATTTATGATTTAACTATCTATACAGCAAAAGAATATCATGCCAGTGTTGTATAATAAGAGACAATACAAAGGTAAAAATATTATTTTATTTGCATGTCTTATTTTATATTTCATATTATCTATAATTTTTAGGTAATTAAATATTATGTCACTTTTCTCTTTCAATGAAACAAAGATGTGCTGGCAGGAACTGGAAGTGAAAAAATGGCTTTCAACAGTAAAGAAAATAACCCATGTTAACACAGGCATATTCACAACATTTGCTCTTCTAATTTATACCTTTAGTGACTCTTCTGCTTCTCTGTCGAAAGTGTCAATATGTCAGAACAATTTCACACCCAGTCCCAGTAGCTAAACCCTGGAATTTCATGTCTATCACTCTCCTCTTCCACGAACTACCCCCAGATGCTTCTTAGTTCTCACCTCTCCCCATCAGAAGCCGTGACCAGTGGGGCCTCTCTACATCTCTTGATGGGCTGGTGGAAATAAAAGTGCTACACTTGACTTCACCAGGGAAAGGAAGATCTTAATATGCAGAATTTGAGTACCACTGTCTGCCTAACTGCCTTCCATCCCACTTTTTCTCAATGGATGGGTCTTTCTTGAAACCAAAATATTATACTCAGACTATTGTAAAAGTAACAGACAAAATATATTTTGTGATATGGACTCTTGAACTGACGCCTCAGAGTCCTAGTCTCATCCAGGTTTCAAGAATTTGCAATTTGCTTTACTCTTACAGTTGCAAAATAAAGCTTCATTTCCTTCTCTAGCTCAGTGACAAGTATCTTCTGGGTCTAGACAATTTGTGTCATTAAATTAAAATCCTAGAATAGAAGGTTCAAGAAATTGTGTTTCCTTAATTGCAAGAAGATCTATGTGGAAGTCGAGAAACTGTGAAGTTTCTAAAAATCAAAGGCAAAATTGAGGATATTTCCACAGTTTTTAAGTACAGGAATGGTTTTATAATAAAGAGGAGAGAATACTGCAATTGCTTGAGAAGACATGAATGAAAAGATGGGAGGTTTCTCCCTCTGCCACAATTTGTGAAAGTAATTTTGCGATGTATGCAATTTCTTAAACAAAATTCTAAATTAATGTTATGAGCACTGCAGAGCTAGGTTTCATTCTATATTATGTTCTCTTTCTTCATATTGAAACAATTCTCTATTGTGTGATATGTCGGTTAAAGATCTTTGGGCAACCTGACACAACCTGACTAGAATATCACAACTTCCCATGTAGGATAAAGCACGTGAATGTCTTGCTTTTTATCTACTAAGTCTTTTTGTTTAACTAAACATCTATTTAAATACTTCCCTTTTCCAAACATGGCTAACATAATATATGTCTGATTTAATGCCTTTTATGTTTCAAGCACAAGTATCTATTTCTTCCTTGATATTTTCTTTTTTAGGTAGTGGTGGAAGAGGAGTTTAGGGTGAGCAGTGGTGAGGAGAGCACACAAGGCTGAGATGGGGCCAGGAAGAAGAAATCTTTATTTTAACTGTCCTCTTGTGATGGACTAGAGAAATAGATGGAAGTAGCAACTGTGTTGTTCAATTTCTTTTCTCCTGGACAATATTTTCTGTTATTTGTGGCTATAATAAAAATTATTTCCATACTGATCCATTTTTTATACACACCAGACTAAAATGAAAGCTATATATCAACTATATTTATATAAACCAGTTTACACTGATAGGCTCTATCATATTAACTGTGAAAGAAATAAATTTATATTTTGTCTTGGAAATGACATGTCTGGTTTGGAGATGAGCATGTTACTTTGAAATGCACTACCTTTTTGCCTGTATTTCATAGGAGTGGCTTATCTGTTGCACTAAGCTTATATAACGTTGCTGTTTGATGAAGTCATGCTCAAAAACCAGCTCACTAAACAAATGTGATTTGATTACACTATCAGTAGCTATGTATAATATGTGAAAAAGAAACTGTCCTGAAAGAATTTTCATTTTAAGATGTTTTGACAGTACTGCACATTCCCAGATGAAGGTCTCAAATGAAATATATACAGAGAAATGCAAGTTTTAACCAACTCATAAGTTACCAGCAGTAGGTTTTTCATTTCCATGTTATCCAATAGATGAATATTTCCCTCTACTAATTTTTTACTGTTTTTCATAACTAAAAACATCTTTAAAACTAATCTTAATCTTTTCTCAAAACTTTTAACACACATGACATGAGCATAATCTTATTTTCAGATTCAAAAAGGAGTATGATTTTTTTTTAGTAGGAATAACTTGCTTTCCTAATGAGAGATTGCTTTATACAACATGATATTGAAAATTCCTAAGTTATTGTCAAAGTATTAAAATGTTTACCAAATGTTATTAAATTATCATATGTATATTAATAAATTAATTAAAAATATAAATATAATAGAAATTATAAATTTATAAAGGAGAGTATCAGAAATCTATGAACATGAAGGCAATGCTATACTTCTCCTCCATGCTTGATAAAATCATTACATTTTAGAGACATAAGTTCTAAAATTTTTAAAATATGAATTTCCCCATCATTGTAGTACAAATATTCCAGCATTTCAAAGGTTATTTTACTTTTTAGTAGATAACTTTATTGCAGTACACTCCCAAACCAAGAGATTTGATCTAATTTACTCTGCCATTCTAGTCTCTCACGAGGTCTGATACATTTTACCCAGATGGCAAATTATTTGATGGTTCTCGTTAGAAAAATTTATGCACCTAAAAAAATTATTTTTCTGCCTACTAATTGTCTGCTAACAACAAAAGTATTCATTTGAATAACTGCAGTGAATGAGGAATGATCTTTGCCTCGTGAAAAGATCATGAGTGGTATATCTACATTAACATGAAGTTCCATCATGACTTTTGACATTTATATTGACTGTGTTCTTTTGATCCACCCCCTTCAAGAAGCTGAGGGGGTGGATCATGAACTTCCCTGTGCAGTCAGAACTTGCTGTGTATATTGTAAAACTCTCTTCAGCAATAATTATTTCTGTTACTAGTCTTTTATGCAATTTTGTAATTAAGCCTTGTTGAGGATATTTGCCTTTATGTGGTCTTGCCTCCACAAAGCCATCTCAGAGCTGGAGAAAGGAATAACTAATTTTATTCTGAGAATTACCTTCTTCTGGGATTATTCTGCTCACATTCTGCTTTCGTCTTGCTGTGTTTCTTTCCATTAAAGCTACTCATACTTTTTGACACTCTATAGGGAACATTTTTTTTTACCATCTTCCCTTAAAAGTCCTTTCTCAGATAGAAGGGGTCAAGCTTCAATGACAAATGGACCAACACACAACTCTAATTTGAGACCAGAGCTTTGCTGATCCTCATTATTTTTTTTTTTCAGATATAAATGTTTTGCTTTCCTTCACTTTTTCATTCTCTTCTCTCTGCCCCTAATGTCAAAAGGAGGATGTTCTCTTATCTATCTCATTAATCATCCCTGCCACTCAGCTAGAAGCCTTATCCACAGCATCTTTCCGTACCACGCTACAGGCTGGGTTCACCTCCCCATAGGAGAGGACAGTCTTTGACACTGTGATCTACAGGCACAGTCTAGGTGCACTCTGCTTTTTCAGTGGTTTTTTATGTGGAATCTTCATTACACAGGGGCTTGTCAACCTACATTACCTAAGCATGACAAGATGAAAGAACAGCAGCCTTGAGTATGACGGACAGGAAAAACTTTCACGCTGTTGTGGGATGACACTGACTGATAAAACTGCTATAATGAAAATTACCAAGCTTTTGTCAAAGTAATTTAAAGACAAAACTTATTGCATCTTTTAGTGCATTCTCATAGTTTTTTCCCTCTCACAGGAAGGTAAATAAGATGCAATAAGAATGTTATATATAACATACACAGCTGCTTACCTGTATTTATAGCATACATACACACACATACAAATCTGTGCAAATGTATGCATACTTGTGCATATAAATGCATACATTATATATATATTTGTAAACATATAAATTATTTTAAATGTCATCAACCAAACTTCTAATTCTGCAAACAGCTTTAAATACTTCAAATATTTTTGTCTGATAATATAATAATAATAAATTACACAATTTCTGTCAATAAAAATGTCACATTGATAGATTTTCTTTACCAATTTACTTTGTCCATATTGCAGGAGAATATTATTATGTTGGTTAGTTAGCCTGATTGTTTTCAACATTGTAAAAACATTATTGTCTGTGAGTGGCACAGAAAAGGATGTTGCAATGCTCATCACTTTACAGTGCTTCAGTGTATTTTTATTAGATTTTAAAAGAAGCATATTGTATGAGATGGTTATCTTTTATGTCATAACAACATTCTGATATTTGTCAAATATAACTATTTAACTATTAAATGAATATTAAGGGAATATTAAAGGAAAATAAAAACCAAATTCCAGTACAAATTTCTTTACAAAAAATGCTGAAAAAGTAATTTTAATTTTTTTTTTTAAATAATGAAATGTTCATAATTGCTGCTCACAGAAAGATGTTCCAAAGAACTTATGATCAGTAAAAAGGAGAACTTTTCCAAATTTATGTTTAGTAGTTTTTGGAAAGTCTAATCTGGAAAGAAATTGGAAAGATCTAAAGTACTAATTAATATTTTAAAAAAAATAAATTCTGCAATATTAATATATATAATGTTCAAACAATGAGAAATAATATCACAGACACATTCAAAATTGTCTATGATTTTTATCATGGATACCATTCCAATGTGTTCTTTATTTTTGCCACAGACAAGCCATAAACCACTGCCTGTGAAATGCTAAATTTAAAAAAAAGAATCCTGTAAAAAGAGTGTCTTCTGAGTGGTCTTAGCTCTGGAAGGGAACTGTTAATTAGGCACATCTGAGATCTGAGTGAACTAACGTAGCCTGCTCCAAGCATGTAGAGACTCAAACTGCCTCTCTGTGTGCTACTGCTGAAAACAGGGAATGACATGCAGATCCCACCTGCCAGCTCTTCTGGAACTGCTCCCAAACCTGGAAGCAGGCCAGGTGTGTCCACACAACTCTGAACAGAATCACCCAAAGCCAGAGCGCTGACCAGAAATAGTGTCATTGCTACAGGATGCTGTGTCGGGTGGATTTAACAGCTGAAGTTGCTCCTGGCTAAATATCAGTACATATTTAAACCAACCTCTTGCATAAGCACTGGAGAAAAGTAGCAGTGCTTACCCTGTCTGTTAAGGAGACTTCTCTGGGGCACTCGTAGGTGGCTCCAATGACAATAACTTTTAGACATAGCACTGTGAATTTGCAGGTCTGGTGGAAAACTGCAAATTCATTTTGCAAGCGAGAGAGGAAGTTTAAGAGTCACCTGACTTTGGCAATCTTTACTCAATACAACTCCTGGACATGATGAAAACTAATGATGTTCATAGTATTGCAAACAATTCCTATTGAAAAACAGCAATTGCTCCATCAACCAAGCTGAAACCAACCATGTCCTCAAAACAAGCTAATTTTGCACTCATCTAAATGTAATGGAACTGTATTGACAATATTCCTAAAAGTATGAAACAGCAAAGTCTACAGGTTTCTTTTGTTTGGTTGGTTGTTTTTTTTGTTTTGTTTGTTTGTTTGTTTGTTTGTTTTCAGAAGTATATATTCCACCTTCTCCACGGACACCCCCTTGTCATGGGGGAGAAGCTTGTGTGCCCTTATGAGGTTGTGAGCTATGCTGGTGGTGGTTTATGCCTCCGGTAGGGTCTCCCATGGTGGTCAGGTCTTAACTGAAGGGTCAGACAAAGTGTGTCCTCAGGCAGGACGGGCTCGTCAGCTGCCTGGCAACCATCCTAGGAGAAGGACAACTCTAACTCCAAACCCAGGCAGATGGAGCTCACTTAGCCCTGTCAGGCCATCCATCTAAGAGAAGGATACTCTAATCAAACCTACATCCTGAGGACCTCGCTGTCACTGCCCAAGCTTGCTAGGCCCTGGCAGATGAACCTCAGGAGTAAAGGGTGGGGCCAGTTCTGCTCACGCTGTGCCTCATCTAAAAAATCCACTGCGCAGGCTTGAGGGATCAGCCATCAGCGCGCTTGCAGCAAGCGTGGGTAAAACCCTCCCAAATCTTTGATCGCAAAGTCTAGCCATGATGATGAGATTTCATGAAATAACTTTAGATTAATAGCTTAGTAATTTTTTAATGTAACTCATATTAATACTTCAGGATATATAAGGGAGGTGAAAATTAATATCAAATGGCTATTAATGGCAGCATTTACAGTGACTGATGGATTGAATACATTTTGTATGCATCTTGAAAAAGACTGTTTTGTTTGTTTTTGCATAGAAAAAAAAAAAAAAGACATTAGATTTTCCTTTCTGTTTCCTTCAGGACCCTGATACAGTCCACACAGAGTTTCAAAAAATGTTGTCCTTAGGGAAAACAAATGGCAGAAAAAAAATGCATTGATTATGAGTCATTTAACAATAATACAAATCACGATCTTTGTGTGAATGCTAATCCAAAACTGACCTATCTTCTTACCTCACATACTGAAACTTCAAATTAAAATGAGATGTAGCCCATACTGAAAGCAAGCAGTCAACCAATCATACACAACAAAAACCCCATCTCATGAGACATTATTGGCAAAGGGAAGGAAGAGAATGGACTGTAACTCACAGCAATATTATGACTGCTGATTTCTGAAATATATCATGTCAGAGAAACCAGACAACCGTATTTATCCTTTTGAAAAAAAGAAAACATATAGTGCATAACAAAATATTCTGACTCATTATGGACCTATCAAAATGTCATTAAGAACTGCAATAAAAATAAAAAATATGTCTCCAAAGTGTTGCAGAAGAACTCCTCATGGACCATATTAAATGCAAAAATAATGCTAAAGAGTGATAGAGAATCTGAAAATCCAGTTTCCCACCAAGGATATGACAAAAGAAATATATATTGTCTAAATCTTATAACTCATCATTCAAATCATCTCTGAAGTGTTTGTGTTTTCCCAAACTAGCTGATGTGTGGTCAGTTCCTAAAATATATTTCAGAACTAGGCTTCATTTAGGAAATATGCAGTCATTTCGAAATGTAGTGACCTATGGCATATTGAATCATGAACATTTTGACTTTTGGTCTATTAAATAATGCATCCTTTGTGTAATGCCTCTGGACAGTGTCTCCAAAAACTGCATATACAAGGGCATAAATCTAAAACTAGAAAACAGAGACTTTTAAAATATAGACTGTTGTTATTGAATCTATCAAACAATTAAGAAAATGATGGGCTCAAGTGCCATGTAAGAGAAAAAAATTTAAAGTTTTTATTGCCTATGATATTGACATATTTTAATGTATATCTCTTAATCAAACTGAAGAATATAGAAGTGAATACAATGCATTCACACTGAGCATAAGTGACAAGAATATGCAATTCAGACTTCACTTTAGAACTCTTGCAATATGTGCCTGAGCTACAGAGTTCAAACCTTTAGTCTCAGTAGGTCAAAGCTTTCTGTCCAATTAATATTTTGACAAAACACTTGTTCTCTGAACAATCTTATAGATGATAAAATCCTGTAAATTATTAGCAGCTTGTATTTAACAGTCTTAAATGACTTCAAACTTTCCAGCCTTTCTCAAATGTAATATATATTAGCCACTTGACATGAATGGAGCAAATAACCTGGTGTAACTGGAGGTAGATGTCCTCAGATATATTTTTTCTACATTGTCCTGCTTCAGCTGTAAGTCTGCCCAACAGGGCCATTCCAAAATACTGTGGTCTCCTGGAAAATGCTCCAGATTCTGACAGAACCTTTAAACAATAGGTCATCAAACCAAATCACCTATATATTGATCAGAAAAATTGTTTTGATAGGGTATATATCCAGTGATACCTTAGCACAACCTTGTGAGTATCGTGGCTTGCACGCAGCCACTCTCCCAGTGACTGCTGCTCTCAGAAATTCTCTTAAGAGTTCTTACACAACTGCTCTCAGTCTGGCCCCCAGGCTTTATCCATTTCAGTTTCCTTTGTTTCTCATGTAAAGTAGTTCTATGGGAAAATCAATAGGAAGCCCAAAGATACGACAGAGTAGGATCAACGAATTTGGCCTTCTTTACTTGAAAAATAGTTTTCTCTATATAGCTGTGCAAATGGGATTGCAATCTGGTCTAACACATACAGAATTTTTTTAACAAGAGAGTTGCTTTTGCCAGGAAATGGATGCAGGAGTAAAATTCGATGACGTTAGGTTTAATGCATGAGTCATCTAAGCAAATTAACTATTTCTCCTGTATGTAAAACATTACTCACTTCAAGCCACAAATATATCATTAAAAATAAAACAGTCTACAAATAGAAATTTGAGCACATGCTTAAAGTTTTCTCAGATAGCTCCAACATCTTACCTTCAACATTTCATCAAGTCAGTTCAGTAATTTAAAAGTCTGTTTTGTCTGAAGATTATAATTACTGTATGAAAATCTATTCAGGGTGTTACATGGCCAGCAGATAACCATTAGTGTGAACAAGTCTAGTCATTTGGAAGAAAGCAAAGAAACCCCAGAGAGCACCTGTGTTTCAGTATGAAAATGTAACCCTGTAGCAATAAAAGTAAGCCTGTATTACATTCACTGAGTCATGAAACCATAAAAAGGGGCTAAAAAACCCGAGTCTGTGCCTTTTCAGGGACCATGTAATGACACAGCATCAGTGCCTACCCATCAACGTCCTAACCATAGAATACCCTGCAGTTCTCCAGGCAATAAGAACAAAACTCAGGTACAACAGGTAACAGAGGAATAAGCAGAGTTGCACTGCCTATATAGGCAATTATGTTTCTTTATTCTAAAATGTCTGCTCTGCTTCCCGTTTTTAAGTAGAAAATGGGGAGGCTGAAAAGGGAAAGTCTGCATCTTGCTCTGCTGTCCTTCTTCTGCCTTGGCTAGCAGAGATGCCAGACATACTGTCAGGGCACATCGCACCACACCAAAGGATAAATTATACTCTATGTGTACTCTGATCAGTTCAGGGACATGTTCTGCTCTTCAAAAGGCAGTACCTCCCAGGGTCTTCACAAGGCAGGCAGAGATCTGCATTACCCTGATTATCTATCCCCGAAAAGGCACAGGTTGGAACCCCAGAAACCAAATGACTTCCAGAATGTGACATCAGTACTTTATTTCAGCAAAAGTAACTAATTTATCTAATTCATAAAGAAAAAAGAAATAGGTGAGAAATTTCCACAGAAGAGGGTTTTACTCCAAAACTACTTTTCACACTACTACCTCATGGTCTTCTACGCCAATCCGCACCAGGGAAACAACATCTGAGCCTTGTTAAAAACACTTTATTTGAACAGCTTGATTGCTATTATGAACCTTGCAGTGGGAGTTCAGCTTTTAGCATATGTGAAAATAAGTATGGCGTGCTCTGTTGTATGTATATAAACAATTTTCCCATAGTAACATAGTAAACATTGCACAAACTAGATATGGCCATGAAGTCCAAGAACCTTCTTTCCATGCCTAGTGCTTTTGAATGACTCTCTTTGTTAAGCAAGTTTTGAAACAAAAAAACCAAACCAAACCAAACCAAACAAAACAAAAACAAAACAAAACAAAAAACAAACAAAACCAAAACCCAACAAAAACAAACAAACAAACAAAAAACCTAAAACCTCTTTCAGTGAGCCTTTTAAATCTTTCAGTAAATCTTTAAAAATCCCAAACAACAACACCACCAATAAAATACTTTTAATGTTATTAAAGTTATTGTAGATATAGAAAGGATGGGTATATTTGGCATATAAAAGGGGAAGGCAGGAAAACATAAGGCAGATCTCTAATATTTTTGTGACTCAAGCAACAAACAAACTGCTAATAAGAGAAATAAACAGGATTCAGCACATTTAGAGGGTCTTGATGTGTAAGATGCACTTGTAAAGAAAGACTTTAGTGCTGGGAAGGAGCCGAAGCCACGTGAATGGAGTGCTGCTTATTCTGCAACACAAAAGCTTGAACAGAGAATACTGTACAGGGTGATAAAGAAAGCTGCACTTCTTTTTTAAAAGTATGTAGATCCTCAAATTTATTGAGAAATGCAAGACACCTGGATAGAGAGAGTCCTTGTAGGAAAAAACAAAAACAAAAAACAAAACAAAACAAAACAAAACCAAAACAAACAAAAAAAAAACAGAAAACCCCAAAACAACAAAAAAACCCCACAAACCCAAAACCCAAACCAACCAAACAAAAAAAAAAGAACAAACAAAAAACCACAAAACAAACAAACAAAACAAAAACCGACCAACCAACCAAAAAAACCACAACAAAACATCCAAAAAACAAATGGGATGTTTTTAAGCACCTTTTGCGCCACCCTCCATATTTCAGAAGAATTAGAACACTGTCATAAGTGTCAAGAGTCCTGTTCTGTGTTACTGAAGTGCCCTGAGAAAAGATCAAGGCAGGTGATCACTGTCAAAGTGTGAAGGAACGGTTCACAGTTCAAGACTCTGAGAACAAGGATGCACGTGCACAATTGCACATAATTTTGAAGGGAATTAGAAATAGGAAGATTCTTTTGGGTAACCTAGTAGGCATCTGTTTAACTTCTGAATAGATATTCGGTTTACAAGATATTTTACAAACATCTTCTAAAATCTGTTCCACACTGCTAGACAATAAACCCCAAAACTTTTATGAATTTCATAAGTGATACAAAAANCATAAGTGATACAAAAAAAAAAAAAAAAAAAAAGAAGAGAATTACTCTAAAATAATGAAAACCTTTATATCCTTGACACAGAGGATGCAGAGGTTGGTCTTATGGGCCCTTCCAGCTGCCTACAAAACCATCTTCAAAAAGTCTGCTTACAAAAGATTGAGACTCAAACAATCTGAAAACAGGATACCTTCATTTTCTGACTTATAGGATCAATCATTCACTCTTACATATTGTGGTCACTGTATCACCTTTGCCTTTCTCATGACTTTTATTTACTACACAAACTTCTCTTCGTTTTCCTCTCTCTTTTGACTCTTTAATAGGCTCAAAAGGCTGTGAAGGATCAAAACAGGTCACCTAGTTCACCCTGTTGGCTCAGTGTTAACTAGGCAGTCCCTGAGGGTCATGTTTTCTCCCTTTTACAGCTTTTTTATTTTTTGAAAACTGCTTCTTCCTCCTGTGGATTGACTGTGCAATTTTGCAGCTTTCAAAAACATAATAAAGCTTTTCAATCACTTGTATGCATATTATTTAAAAAAAAACACTAAAAAATATGTTATCAAAAATCCATCATCCAAAGATCCATATGGCTTGTACTTTATTAAACTGATCAAAACAAGAAAACTCTGAACTAGGCATGAATGTACTTAATGTACTTTGCACATATTCTTCCTGTAACAAATTGATATTTGTTAATGTGTAAATATCTGTTTTAAAAGCAAGTATCCTACAGGCCTTGCATAAAAAGATTTTGAGTGTGTTATGCTGCCCCAGTATCTTCAAGCAGTAAAATAACCAGTGATTTATGGACTGAGGGAGTCTGAAGAACTTCCACAGAAAACAGAGAGAAATAAACAATGGCAGAAAAGGTTGACAATGATGTATCAGTCAAGAGGTTTTTTTGTTTGTTTTTTTTTTTTTTTTTTTCCTTAGTAGACATGGGACAACCATTTTTCTTGTAAATAGGAATTTCATCATATCTCTGGTCAACCTGGTGATATCACTCCAGCCTTGAAGAAAATTCTATAACATGCCTGAAGAATAAGTATCAGACACTAAATCGAGGCCCCTTTGTGGGTTCACTATAAGACAATGAAATATAGTCAGAGTGGAATTTCCCAGTTTCCTTTCACATTTCTGGTTCTTTGAAATGGAACAATTTAGATTTTTTTTTTCTTTTTAAAGTCTACCTTTGTAATACCTGGATGTTTTCAACTGAAAATCAAAATAAAATAAACATTGTTCTATACGTTGTGCAAGTTTCAGCTTTGCGCAATTTTATACAAATATAGGGAAATTCCAAAATTGCACCTTAAACTTTACTTAGACTGTTTTCTTTTTTAAAAGCCCACTTGTGTGAACTCACATCCACATGCTTAAAATCTTGATGTATGCATAAGCATTATGATGGATTAAAGCTGGGATTAATTATCACTGCAGGTATAGCTAATCATCTCAAAATTTAATTTTCTTCAAAATCTGTCAAACTTTAATATTAATATTGGAAATTTGACATATACAACAGTTTGAAAGCAATGCAGATCTTCCTTGCATATTTTTTACTTCACATGTATGTCAGTATTCTGTGCCATGTTAGATATGTATTAAAATGATAGTACATGATTTGATAGGTCAGTGATTATTACAATTTTAGAATATTAAGCAAAATTATATTTCTTTTAAAAGTAGGCAAAATGCCAAAATTGCAGAAAACCTTATATTGAATTTTGTATTTGATTTAATGAAAATATCTATTTATTTAAAGTGAATATAGAATTAAAAGGTACTATTTTTTTTCCAGTGTTGAAGACTATTTATACAAATCAAAAAATTGTGTGAGCGTTCCAGCTAACACACAAAAATAGATGAGAGCAGGTTCAGCATAGCAACATTAAGACTAGCAGGATAAACTAAAATTGACTACTTTTTAACCTTATAAGGTAGTTGTAAGAACAAAGTAGATCCAGACAAAAATATTTTCCCCTGAATTTTTTAGTTAGTTTTGATTAGTTCTGTACATTTCTGATATATAGAAAATGACAACAGAAAATATACTGACACTAAAAGAAAAATGGCCCATTCGATTTCTGCTGCATTCTTTATTTTCTGAGCCCACCATGACCATAATTTAAGTGTCAAGTAAAATTATGTTAGACAGGTTTTCCTTGTCCTTGTTTGTTCACATCATAACTTTGGCGTGCTTTTCCAGTTTAGTTGAAAAGAAACTAAGAAACTAACTTTTCCAGTTTAGTTGAAAAGAAACAAGAGACTTGAACTAAGAGACTAAAATTTGAAATGATGGCAGTAAAGAAAGGAGAAGTCTGAGGAGTATTTTTCTGCACCGTGCTTAACTGTAAGTACCTTGCCAAAATACCTTTTAGAGATACGTAGGGTTAGTTCAGAGTGGCAAACAACTATGTCCTGAATCCTTGCATAAGAGAAAACATTATCTAAGTTCTTACTTAGACCCAACAGAAAACCCAAGGTATTTTTATTCTCTCCCCTCATTCCTAATCCCAAAATTATGTAGCAGAAAACACACAGTGCTTGGCAGTGGCTTAATACAACCTACTGTTTCTCATCCCACCTCCAAGCTGGATTCAAATGACGGTTTCTGTTTTAAACAACCATAGAGAAACTGTGAGAAAAGTTTTCTCTTAAATCTGCAAAATCAGAGAAAGTCTGACTTTTGCCATATAGCTAGTTTTATACATTTCCACATCAATTCTATAAGTTTTAACACCAAATAGTTCTGCATTCTCTATCAATAATTATTTTTCTAAATGCCTTATAAGGCACAGTGACTGCAAATTGCACATTTTGTGATTAAAAAAAAGTTTCAAAAATTATTTTGTCTTTTAATTATGCTTTTCACAGGGTTGACAGTGTTGGAAGGGACCTCTGGAGATCATCTGGTACAACCTGCCTGCCAAGGCAGAGTCAGCTGGAGCAGGTGACACAAGAACCCATTCAGGTGGGTTTTGAGTTTCCAGAGAGGGAGACTTAAGGCCTCCCTGGGCAGCTGTCCCAGTGCTCTGCCACCCTCAACAGAAAGAAGTTGGTGGAATGTCTGCTTTAGTTTATATCCATTAATCCTTGATTTCTCTTGCTATTATGGCAAAATTATTCTTTATCTTTCCATTTTACCTTTCTTCCTAATAATCTTATTCTGATGTCTCAGTTTCTTCTACAGTTTCTTAAAATAAAATATGGAATAACAGCAAAATACTGGAAGTTGGAAGTGGACTACTGATTCATCGCTTATTGCCTCCACATCCCCAGGTGTTCTGTATGTCACTCATGTAGTGTATTTTGGAAATGACTGTAACATTAATTAAATTTCTTTCAGCCTGATGAAGTTTCTTTCCCTAACACCTAGACAGACTCTGTGTGACTGGAGAATTGTCTGTGTTTGATTCACAGATTCTTCATTTTCAAAAATTGCTATTTAATGTGGAATAGAAATATTTTAATTATATGTTTATTGGGAGGAAACCAAAATAATATTGCAGAAAAGAGTAGATTTGCACTGAAACACAATATCTGAAAGACGCCTTAGGGATTTGGAGTTACATAAAGGTTGATGACGATACCAAGATAAGTATTAGAAATGGAAAGAAAAGTGTCAACTGTGTTCGAATTTATTTTTTTTTAAGCTACTTTTTTTAAAACAGAAATAATTAACTTCTAACACAAAAGTGTGCCATTTCTTTGCTTCTATTCACTTTTCATCTGGCATGAATGATGCTGTTTACTCAGCATTGTCAATGATTTCATAATTCAGAGTCCTTACTGTGGAGTACCGGTGTATTATGGATGTGTTGTGAAGGGTGTGGATAGAACTGACTCAGACAAGAGCTGAAGAAGAGGAGGTACAAGGAAACTGCTGCTCCAAGAGCAGTTTTGAGAGCTGCTGCCCATCTTAGACAAGTCTTTAGACCATGATTCTTTCATTTTTTCCCCAAAAAGAGAATATGATGTGCAAATTTGGATTCAGATGTTTGAAGCATCTATAAGGTGGGTAAAAGCCAAACATACCATCTGAGACATCCAATCTAACCTTTGAAATGATTTAGAAATTAGTAAATTAAAGCATAGACAAAATTTTGATTCCAGTTCTTTCCATCAGTTTCTTTCAATGACTGAGATAGGCATTTGCACATATCTTGACTTTCTATAATTTATTTTCCCTATCTGTAAAATAGAAGTAGCAGCAGATGTACCACAGTCTGAATGCAAATTGAATTCTCCTGAAGAACTTTCTGAGATCCTGAGGTAGAAGGCATCTTGTAAGTGCTAAACATTATTATAATTACAGCATAATTATAGATCAGAATATGTCTTTATTATTAAATGATCTTACTAGAGCAGAATTTCCTTAATTGCCATATATGCTGGCAAAATCAGGAATGTGCTATTTGACCAATTGTCCTAATTAGTTGAGATCCTGCAAAATATGTCATACTGAGATTACTATATAAACAGGCTTAAGCAATGGAACAAATATCTCTCTGTGTGTACACACTTGGTAACACCATAAAAACAAATCACAAAAAAAATTAATTTGGAAACAGTGATGCATTATAAAAACCTACATTGAAAGTTCTTATTCAATAATCTTCTTGACAGACTGAGAAAAAGATGAAATAAAATAAGAGGCTGACAAAGTATCTGTGTTGAAAGTTGTTCCTGTTAACCTCAATGAATTAAATTTTGCACTAGGCCAACTCTTCTGCCATTCAATCAGACCAACCATCACCTCCATTCATTGCTTTTCATTAAAGTACTCACTGCATTTTGCCTCTTCACTTTTACTCATTTCTTCTGAGTGTTCTGCCTGGTCTAGGAGTTTTCTCACTTAGATATCTTTAAAGCACTGACAGTTGCAAAGCCCTGGTCTGTATTGTGTAAGTAGTTGCAACACAAGTAAAAGCAATGCTTGAGTACCTAAAATCCTTCAAAATAGTTCCCTCTATTAGAGTACTGCACCAGTACAATAATTTTTTACCAAAGGACCTTTATAATTCTTTTTTTTTTTTTTTTTTTTTTTTCTGTATTGCATTATTTTTGTATTGTTATCTAGCTTCTACTATACTGGTAGCGTTCTGCATGTCTCTCTCCTCTTTTCTATTCCTCCCTTCTTCTCTCTCTCTCTCTCTCTCTCTCCCCTCTCCATTTCTGCCATCTGTAGGAAGATGGTTGATGGTTAAAATCAGAGGAAATTGATAAGTTATATTCACATCCTGACAGATGTAACAATGATAGGGTAAAATGCAGATGCTACTCCCTGGATGGAATGAGGTTGGCAACTCCATGATGATTCCCCTTAGGAGAGCAAACACCTACCAAGAGGGATGGAATGGAGAGTGGAGCAGAGCGGACAGGCTCTGTAGAAATCCTTATGGGTGGGAAACTCAGTGGTACTTTGCAGCTGATAAAAACACATAGCAACAGTCAACCACGACTGGAGACAGAAGATGCTGAGCCAACAACTGTGGTGAAAACTCTCTCCTGAGATGAACATGATCCATAAAAGACCAACTGTAATATTCGCACAGAGCTCCATCCCAAAGTTACTCACCTCTAAGGGATGACCAAGCTGCCCTGAGCATGATCTCTATAATTTTTTTGGTCTATATTTTTAAAAGTGAATCAAGAGAATTTTACAGCAACCAGTAATAAAGATACTTATGACTAAAGCCACTCAAGTTCCACCTAGATGTAAAAAAATATAGTATAAAATAAGTTGAGAATGGGAGAAAAGTTGGAGAAAACTTCATTTTAATTGCATGGATCAGCCAATGGGCTGACTATCTTGTCCCACCACAAGGATGCCTATTGGGTAAGAAACATACTCCACACACACTGAATACTTTTACTGGGATTAGAGCTTGTCTGTTTATTGCTTTGAATATATTTCTGCAGTCAGATATTATCACCAGCAATCTTCAAACCTCAACCTGTCACAATGTTGTATTAATAATGAGTGTTATTCCCTAACTTGTTAGACTGAGTCCTTCACAGGTGCTGGCAGTCAAATAACCCTCCAACCCAGCAGTACTGCTCAGTGAAGAGTCTCCATAGTGGGATGCTGGCAGACTGGTTGGGCACAAGGATCCCAGCTTTCCTGGAGCACTTATAAGAAAATCATACACTAAGAGTCGAGGAAATCTCCCTTTTTCATGGGATACCCTCCCACTCCCTCCTATTATTATTATTGTTGCTATTATTATAATCATCAGTAATTTTAAAGCAAGGAAATTCATTCTTGTGTCATAACCTAAGTTACACAATTTCCTAAATTCTACTTGGCATGTTCATAGCAGGAAGGATAAGTGTTCCTCTACTAGTTGCAGATAGTTAATACAGAAGTGGAGGCCTTGATATGATCGCTATAAATCATTCAAAAAAAGTAATTAGATTAAGATTGCATTTCAAGAACAATGAATAAGCATCTGTGTTAAAAAAAATAAAAATAAAAAAAAAGTAAAAATGCATTAAGTCTTGCACAAGTTACAGACAGTACCATAAACACCTTCCCATCCTGCTTTACACATGAAAGTATGACTATAAAAGAAAGCAGGTAAAGGGCACTCTAGGAATGAGAGTTTGTATCTTTGCTCAGTGATGAGGCTTCTTTTCAACAGGATATGCTGTTATTAATTCCTATTTCCCCCTAAGGAGTTATGCTGCAGTCTTAGTCACCAATTTTCAGCAAGTGTTATCATACCTGCTCTCACAGACCAAACGGAATACAATCCTAAAGACTATCAACCCCACTACACCCCCAACCCCAGTCACAATCACATGTCCACGAGCTCCACAATATTAATGTTTAAGCTTCCAACTTAAATGGTGCCACCCCAGAGACTTGAGGTTAGCATAATGCACAATAAAGATTTCAGGACTCATCCTGCCCTTCTGAGGAGGAGGAAGACTCTGGCATCTTCCAACACCAGCCATTTGCTGAAAGAGGAAATCCCTTCCCCAAATAGAGTGATTTGTTCCAGTGACCACTTATAATTTCTCTGAGAGGGTGGTTGGCTAGTGGAACAGACTGCCCAGGGAAGTGATCACAGCACCAAGCCTGTTAGAGTTCAAGCAATGTCTAGATGGTGCTCTTTGTCATGTGGTTTAGTTTCAAGTGGTCCTGCAACAAGCAAGGAGTTGGACTTGATGATCTCCATGGGTCTTTGAACTTGAGATATTTTATGATTCTGTAAAATCCTGTGATTCAAGTCACATCTTGGTGAGACAATGAACCCCTTTTCCTGACTTTAAAAATACTTTTGAGCCCACTGACACCAGATGAGTTGCTTATGTGTTGGCAGTTTGTTTAAGAATGGGAATGTGTAATGCCTGCAAACAAAATTTTCAGTTTCCTTCTATCAGATAGTTGCTGCTGCTTATCAGCCACCAAAAACCATGAAAATCCAGTACTGACCTATGACTGGCAACTCAGGAATGAAGAATATGAACTGTAATGCTTGTTACTTAGGAAAAAGGACAAATCATTCCTGCATGCATAGAAAGTATGTAATGATTCCTTCAATCTAAAAATACACAAAAATGATGAATGAAATCAAGCTTATAAAAGATCACCTACTACCCATAAAGAAATCCAAGAACAAGAATCCCCGGAGTTGTAACAAGCCACTTGTACATTACCTAGCAGAACACCCTTTTTTCCTCTTTCTTTTAGTCTGTTCTTTTTCGTCCTGCAGTTCTGAAGTTTGGTTAAATCCCTCTCTGTTTGCCTAAAGTATATATTAAGGATTAACCAGATCTTCCAAAATGTTGCACAAAATAATTGCTTTTAATTAGGATGTATCTGCTGAATTTTCTAGTTATATTTCTTCAATTCTAAACATTAGCTAAAATGTGCAACTAGTTGGTTAATTCTAATCTACTATTTCATACAGTTAATGAATTATTCATTGCTTCATGCAGCTGCTGAAGTACTGCAAAAGCTTAAATTTAGCACTCAGATGGTACACGTGGCAACTTGGCAATTATTACTTTTTGGAATATGGCTTTAATTTCAATTCATATGTGATTGATGTGATATGACATGCTGAGAGTACAACAGATAGTTTAATCAACAAATGGTCCTTATGAATAATGTTGATGGTAAAAGTTCTATTCAATTTCATGTCACTTTCCTGATCCTAAAAGTGAATTTCAGTTCTTGTTCAGCTCTTACATTCAACATGCTGTTTTCTTTCATTAGAAAAGATCTTAAAACACTGAGGAAGGATGGACAGAAATGCAAATAAGGACTAGGTTATGACAATATTTCATGTCTTCTATGAGTTTCATTTCCATTTCTGCTTATGTATCTTCAATGATTTGGACTTGGTCTGGCATTTTCTACCAAAAAAAGGTTTTAGATCAGACCCAATGATCTATCAAGATATATAAAAATATGGAAAAGAATTGCCCTAATTGTCATGAATATTTGTATTTGTAAGAAAAGATTTAAATTATGGTTGTAAAATTGCCTAATTCATGATAATTGAAATATCCTGAGGAGGTAGGGCAACTATTTTCATGACACTTAAGAGGGCTTTTCTTTCAAGATACTATGGCAGCAAGAAATGAATTTTTAATAACCTAGATACTCTCATGGAAACATGGAAGTGGCAAATACCTTTCACTAAATTATATAAACTTCTATTTTGTAAAAGCTAAAAATCAAGTACCTATTTCTTTGAAAAGTAAAGAAAATAAAGGCAGGATTATGTGTATTAGCTTGTTGTTGTTGTTGGCTGGACTTTGCGAACGCAGATCTTGGGATAAGCCTGTGCAATGGATTTTTTAAGTGAGGCACAGGGTGCGCAGAACTGGCCCCACTCCTTTTACTCCTGAGGCTCATCTTGCCACGGCCGAGCATGCTCGGATGGTGACAGCGAGTTCCTCCAGGATTCGAACCAGCGTCCTCAGAGGAGGAGCCGGCTCCACAGGCGGGGGCCTACGCCACTCGGCCACCTCTCAAGTGTAACATACAAACAGAAAAGCAATAATGTCAGGCTGTTGAGAAATCCTGGATGCCCACGTGGGTCAGAGCACCAGGGGAAGACCTCGCCTTGTCCTCTCTGCCACCGAATGACACAAATGTGGCACTGCAGCCACGCCTGTAACATGAGCTGGGGCAGGCCCCAAAAGTTGGCAAGGATTAGCTTATGGTCGAGAAAAAAGAAAGTAATGTATGGTCTTCATATATGCAGACTGAAAAGGATGAAGAAATGTTCTACATGGGGAGTATCTCTAGGATTCAGAAATTCCTCAAATGTGTAAGCAGATGGCCAACCTATACTTCAACATAAGGACTGCATTCTCTGCTAAAGACCATTAAGTGGTACCTGTTATACTCAAAATGTTTCTTTTGGCAAAAAGTAAAAAACAAAACAAAACAAAACCAAAACAACAATTAAACCACATTTTATCACGAATGTATTAGTTGTGCAATAGAAATCACAAGAAAATAAGAGAGAGGGAAAAAAAAATATTTCAGAGGAAAGTCTCAATAATAATACACTCATAACTGTTAACAGAAATTTCTTAGAGTTCATACTCCTTTCAGTGGGATTCTGCCTTGCCCTTATTTGCTTCTATAAGTCTTGCATTCTGCAGCATCAGAGAGGCAGTGGGACACTGTAGCATGTCATCACAATCCATGTCCTTCCCTGATTTGTATTATGTTGACAGCTTGTTCCACTTTACAGGTAAACTGAATTTCTAACATAGCTTTTTGCACATTGTTTGTGGTTTTGTTTTCTTGGGTTGTGTTTTCTTGTTTGTTTGTTTCTGGGTTTTTGGTATTTTGGAGTTGTTTTGTTTTGTTTTGTTTGTGGTTTTGTTTGGTTTTTGTTTGGTTTTACTGGAAGCCCTCTTAGCTGAATTTGCTATAGGTCAAACATACTTCCTATCTTGCATTCTTGTTCTTCATTATCCTGTTACTTCTATAAATTGGTTTTACCCAAGTCTGAAGGCAGTATTTCTCTATCAAAAGGAAATTGACCACTCGTGAGTTCTTTATAGCCCCAGGAGTATCTCCATGTGTCACCTCTGTCATCACCCCATCCCTATACATTCTCTACACTTAATGCTGTTTCCTCCAATTTCAGGGCTCTGCTTCACTCCCAGTCTTTTATTCCATTACACTGCATCATTATGGGAGGGTCATAAATAGTTCATTCTACACAAAATAATTGCTTAGCTGTATTATCTATACAAAAGTTATGGTTATACTACCAGGTTACACAAAGCTCAGCAAAAGTAAAACAAATAAGGAAATAGCAATTAGGAAATAGGTCATTAGAATATTGCTTTTACAGCTAAACAATATAAAACATAGCTCTGGGAAGGTCAAGAGAAGCCCTGACAAAGCCTAAAAATCCTGAGGCTTTGCAGAGCTGCTTTAAAACCTGAAATCAGCTACTAGAAAGGTCAATACTGTATCTATTGGGTTACAGGGCTCAATTTTTGGATTGTCTCATAAACATTCAGAATAGTAAGAGTTGCCTAGAACACATGACTGATTTTTGTAGAATGATAGAAATACTTATTAATTTGGCAACGCAATGGAATAATACACAACAAATAATTGCTGAAAGTTTACAATTTATGATATGCTGCTGAAGAAAGGAAGATAACTGAGTGGTTCATCTAAAATATAAACTGTATATAAACTTCATATTTTAGCAGCAGAAAATGATTTTGATTAAGGGCCAAGCTTTGCACTTAGTTACATATACACAGCTGCTACTGGTGCCAATTGTAGTTATGGTGGTGTGTATCTGAGTAAAGGATCTGTATCTGTTTCTGAATAGGGATGGAAATTGTAGTGTTATTTGCTTTCAAGAAATAATGGCATTCTGGAACCTCATGTATTTCATATATAACAAAAGGAACTGTTTTGTAGAGCTAAAAATCAATTGGAACAGATTCTATCACCTTTTTGGAGTATTATCTATCTACCTGTCAGATAAACAATCTTCCTGATTCAGTAGAATTACATCCTATATAAGAAGTATTCAACATAAATAGCATGAAGGGAAAAAAAAAATACCTTAGTAGGTATAAACATTTCCCAAAGTTCAAGATGTATTATTCTACAGAAAAAGCAGAATATTTGAATAGAATTCATTTCTGAAATGCTTTTTATAAATGATGTAAATGAAGGTTCATTAATTTTAGATTTGTGTAGAGCTTCCATGAATTTAAAGCATTTTGTATTTGAAACAAAAACCACTTTGCAACTCATCCTACATAAAATTTCCAGTACATATCTGAGTTTTACATTGGCAAATTACTCTTCAGAAACTCATATGACAAAAAAAACTCCACAATAGAACAAATAACTTAAAAGATTTTCAATTAAATTCACGTGAACTTGTTCTTATTTGGATTTATGGAATCTAAATAATGCAATATATATGTACCTTTCTTTTAAGATCTGCTTCATTTCTCCTTAAAATTTGCAAAAATATGAATTTTTCAAATTTCTCTTGAAAAGTTCATTCACTCATTCAATTTGACAAAAATAGAAACAATGTAACATGCAGCTTATATCTGTTTCCTCATAATTCAACTTACAATGTCAGCAGTATAAGAAGTCCTGTTTGCAACCCATTAATACAAGCAGTTTACAGAAACCAAATCAAATACTCATTTTTCTTTAAATATAGACAATATGAAAAACTTCATGGATCACCACCTAAATCACTTAAATCTAAGAATTTTGGAAAACACCTTCACTCTTTTGCTGAGTATAGAAGCTTTATGTAAAACAATTGTTTATTTCAGCCATTGAGCAGGAAATTGCCCACAGATGTACTATGTACTATAAGTTCTCAAGTACAATTTGTGCTTTGTTACCTTTTCTAAAATCTACCTACTTTCCTTTTGCACATACTTTTGCCTTTCATGGGTCCCTGAATTTACTGTAAGTCTTTCAGTAAGATTGAGAGGGTAAATGTGGAGAGGTAGACAGTAAATTTCAGTTGAACATATTGCCCTTATTCTTCTCCTGTGGACTAAATACATGTAATAATTTGCTGTGCTCACAGTTAAAGAAAAACAAACATATATATATATATTTAGTTTCTTTTTAGGGTGGTTACAAGAATGAGAAAGACCTTTTTGTAGTCTCAGTAGGAAACTGGAGCACTGTCACACGAAAGGGGCAAACTGCTGCCCTCTCCAGTTTCACGAGGCTGTGGCTGAAGCGAGCCTAGAACAGTTTTCTGCTATTTACCTCTGTTGCAATCTCGTTACTTTTACCTCCTGTCTTTCTGAGAGGGAATTTATTTTAATGGTAGTGTCAAAATGGTAGAAAAAAAGGCCTTTGGGACTGCTACCAGTGAAGACAGGTGGAGCAATAAGACTTCAGTAGCACCAATGAGTTGTTGCAATAGCTCTGTTGTTTGTGGAGCTAACATCTTAATCATCAGCACGTCTGGGCTGACATGAAGTTTGATGGAAATATAAAAAAAAAATAAAAATAAAAAAATCAATCAAGTAACAGAATCTAAGTTTTGATATTAGGTTCTTAGATTTGTCTTTCTATTTTAGCCACCTAGATTTAAGTATGATATATCCAATTCTGGAGGAAAAAGTGAATCTGTGGCCAGCTGCATCCAGATATGCAGAGGGGGAAAAAAAACCAGGAAACCAAAACCCAGACATTAGTCACCAGCTAACTTTCTATTTCAGCCACTAGCACCAGTGTTTAAAGCACATGAATGGGTATATAATCTCAGAATTTGTGAGCTTTACAGCTCTCTATTGGCACGGTACTTTGCAAACAATTAATTTGTTCTGGGTTTTACTAAGCTGTGCCAAAAATGTAGCATTACTCTTCCCTGGCCTACTTCAGCAGTCTGATGGGAATGTCTGCTGAAATATCTAGAGAACTTTCAAAATATATATTAGGCAAAACTTATTATTTTACTACACAGAAGAAAGTGGGCTGATTCTGAAATTCTTCATAATGTTAGTTTTTCCTCTTACTCTGCTGAGAGAGCTAAGAAATAGGAAAAGCAAAGCTCTGCAGCTTAGAGTTTTTGTTGTTTTGGTTTTGTTTGGCGTTTAAACCTGCCAAACCTTCCTGCAGCTTTTCAACCAAATAATTTCAAAGCTGAAGTGTATTCTTTTGTCTACTTCTGATTCTTTAAAACCTTGACCTTAATAAATTCACAATAGGATAAATTTAGATGTTATAAATAAGCTGTTATTATTGTAATCTCACACACACACACACGAAAGATTCCCATATGTATCTCTAAAGCTCAAAATCTAAAGCTCAAAAATTGCTACATTATATTCCCTTGTTTAGAAAGTTGAACAGAGATATATTGAGGGTCCTTTGGCAAAAAAATTTTATTTCTATGCTCCTAAGAGGATAAGACTACACAAAAGAACAACAGCAGACAGTAGAAAATATTCATGGTAGCTGATTACAGGTTTTTGTCTGCTATTAAGAGTTATGAACAGAATTTTTTGTTTGTTTGTCTGCTTTGTTTGAAAACTTTTGCTCTGAGGAGAGCTGTGTCATTCTGCTTAGTAGAGGATAATCAAGCTAACATCCCACTTGGTAGTGAGCCACTTATAGATGTCAGCAAATATATTTATCTTGTTAGGGAAATTGCCTCAAACAACTGTGATCCTGAGATACAGAGGACAATCTCTCTGGACTGAGCTGCTTTTAGAGATACAGGAGTCATATACACACCAACACATCTAAGTGAAGAGTGAAGACATATTGGACACATTTCTTGTGTATTGAGTAGTATAGCTTTAAAAGAAAGATACTGAAGGGCAAAGATAAACAACAGCTTTTGGCTTTGAATCTGGAAACTGAAATGATCTAAGAAGAAGGCCTAGAAATATATAGTGCCACTCTGTCATTCTCCCATTTGCACCCAGCAAATAGAATATGTGTCTATCATTTGATGATTAGTATTAATAGGCAGATAAGCAGGTAATATTTCTGCACATATAAAGATTGAATGGGTTAGTCTCAATCAAAACACAAGACCTCAAAAAATGGTACTGAAAAAATTAAGTTCATGTGCAGTTTTCTAATGTTCTTGGGTTTTCCTGCCTTAAAAGTACCTGTTAGGAAAAAAGAAAACAAAAAAAAAAACCAAACAAACAAAACCAAAATAAATTATTTATCTAGAAGTAGATCTATTCTAAATTCTACTCCATACATTAAAAAGTCAGAAAGGTATAGCTATGGGGAAATAAATATTTAACCAAAAGAGAAGAAGGTTCTTGCTCAAATAAACAACAAAGAAAATAGAGAAACAGTGTTTCTGAATCAATGTATTATATGGGTTGCAAAAAAGTAAAGATCTTTATATAGGTTTGTATACAAAAATAATGAATATGAAATGCTGTGAATTCTTGAAAATTTCTCATATTTAAAGACTGACAAAATTCCTTTGACACAATGAAGAATAAGCATCAGAAAACTACTCCAAATTATTATTATTTATTTTTTTTAAAGATTTGACCAGCTAATCACTACAATGATACCAATAATAATATATTCAGGCTGACTTTCTCCCTTGGAAAGAATAGACTGAGTGCTAAGATGCATGTAAATCACCATAACAATAAATAAAACTAATCCTGCTCTTTATGATGTTTAGACAGAATGGTCTCAGAGGACCTACAGTGCAAAAAAAAAAAAAAAAAAAAAAAAAAAAACCAACAAAACTTATCAATGTTTAACAGACCTCAGTACAATGTTTTATATAGGATTAGAGACAAGCAGGAATACACATCACGAGATCCTTGGGGTTTCTGGCCACCAGCAGCTAAATTTGTTTGTAATTGGTGCGCATGGAACAAAACAGAAACATAAATCATGTTTATTCTCCTTCTGTTTCCTTCTCTTTCTTTGAACCAGAAATCAAATTTTATCTAGAAATTATTTCATCCTTTAGTAATTTTTCACACTTTTCTTCAATATGGGTTTCAGGTAAGAGTGGACAATGGCAGAACAGCTGATAACTTCCTGTTTTAACTTTCAGAATTGTCATTGTTCAGGCTCAATTTCAAAGTAGCATTTACTGAAGGCTCTCTTTAACTAGGGTATTTTCAATAGAGCTGTATAGTAGAATACAAAATATTATGCCTTTAACTGCTAAGAATATATTCTCAAAGGATAGAGGACTTTGAAAATACTAATAAAGCTGAGAGAAGCTATTTTCTCAGAGATTAAAAAAAAAAGGATTGTAAAGTAGTTTTCAGTTTATTTGCAACATTTTCTAAATGTTCTATGCTATATTGTCGTTCTCCTAACTGTGGCAAAACTAGGTTTTATTTTCGCATTTGAAATTGAAATGCAACCTTATGAGTTTCTTTCATAGATTGTAGCCAGACTATGTGGAGTTTTCTAAATGCAGCCATACATACTTGGTATTTGACACTTACAAAAGGATATACTCCCAAAGTAGAAAGAGTTATAGAAGGAAAAAGGTTCATATTACAGCAGAATTATTTCAAATTAAATGATATCTTCAGGGCAATATGATAATAAAATAAATTTCTGAACACATGAGAGGGGACTGAAGTTCCAGGAAATTTGCTGAATTCTCCTAATATACACATTTTTTCTCTTCAGGCTTTATACACTTTCCAATTTTTGCAGGAGGCAAAGTGCTGCCATTGCTGTAAAAGGCATTTTTACAGTGCCTTAAACTTGACCCTGAGGATGGAATATTAGAGATCACTTGAATTAATCCACCTAACTTTTTAGGCTACTTTTGAAAACTTTTTCAACCTGTGATATTTGGGTATAATTATCTGAATCTCCAAGCTTTGGATCAATACTTTGAATTGCCATGCCTATGAGATTTTTTAAATGATTGTCTTAAAATGCCATAAAAACTGTGAAGTTCCTGGTGAATAATTTATCCAAAGTAACCTCAGCAAGTCACTCTATAGCAAGTCTTATTGATCCTGAGAGCATTGCATGAGGCATGACTTGGCTGAACTGTTCTAAAAGACATCTCAAAATCCTGAAGGTTTCCTCTTCCCATTCTTCTTCCTTGTTTAAGAAAAATATGATCCTTGCCAGAATCTGTGTAAGTTTTAATTTTTATAGCAATATTTTCAGATATTCTGGGGTTTTTATTTTAAAAAAAGAAATCCCATGTTAAAGGAAAAAAAATTTATTCTACTAATGCAATAAATATCTTAGAGCAAAGAAACATAGGAAGCACATCATAAGTGCTTATCATTTTATCTCTTCAAAGTTATTGTGAAAAGATTACAATTATCAAACGTCAGGGTTCAGAAGACAGATAGATATTACACACAAAAGTGTAAAAGAATATATTGACAATTAAAAGCAAATGTTATTATTATGTGGCCTTTCCCCCTAAGAGGTTGCACAAATTTTCTTCATATAATTTTAACACTTAGAGCAATAGGTACCAGTTATAAAAGAGTAGAGGGAAGAAAAAGTCCAAGAGAATGTATTTTAGTCATTTGAGGTAGAGAGTGAAGGGGAGAAGGAAGCTAGAGTACTTTTAAATATCATAGACTTAATGTAGTCTCATAAATTGACATATATTTGAAATTTCTCTTTCTCCAAACTTATGATACAATCAGAAAAACAAACATAGGCTCTTTTCTTAAAGTTTAAAAGTAATAGCTTCTAGGGTAGGTAAAGTTTATTTGTGACCTATTAATGAGAAAAAATAATTGCTCATAATGGCTTTCAATCTGATTGCACGAAAGATATTATTTGGGAATGCAGGAATACTTTTAGTTCTAACTTTCTAAATGGAGAAAGCACAAAGGAGTAGTGCCTGGAAGGGCATCCTCTCACATCCACTGCCACTCAAGAGAATCATTTCTTTTGAATTAATTCCTGACCTGCTGAAAAGATCTAATGAGATCTCAGACAGGCTGAATTCCTCAGCATTGCTATTGCTGTGGCAAGCACAGTTCTTGACTTTCTTCATTACTGCACTTGCATGCTCTAATAGAGTTGGAAGGAATAAGTAGGAACCACTACTTTGATTTTCACACTTTTCAAATTTGCAGGATACGTAGTTGAAATATAGTAATATACACACATAGATGTATAGTATATGTGTGCACAAGCACACACATGCAAACACACAAAAACATCCATCCATAACATGAAATAATGTCAGAAAAAAGTTTCAATTACTGTTGTATTGAATATAGGTTACATTTTCAGTGTTCCTGTCTTTCTTCCATATCCCTCTGTTTGCTTTTTTTATCTGCCTTCATAAACATGTTACATACTTGTAGAAAAAAAAAAAAAACGGGGGCATTTTGCTGCACTCCTTTTGGAATTTTAAGGACCACCATTGATACAGAAACCGTGACCTGATAAGCATTGCTCTACACAGTTTGATGGAAGTAGGTAATTTTCTTTCCTATATGAAGCCAGTACACTACAGGTCTAAATAGAGCACTATTTAGATGCATCTTTCATAACAGATCTTTCGGCTGACATTGCTGAGTGATATTCCTGAGGTTTAATCCAAAAGTAGTCCTACTGAACTACCTGGAAACACAATTATTATGCAAGCCCTGCAGGTTTTTCTCATTGCACAGACTATGACAGAGGCAAGGTTATAGATAGAAGGTTGGGAAAAGAAGTGAACTAGGGAGTAGATGCAAGCTGGGATAAACTTGGGATTTACATGGAAATGGAGGAATATACTGCTCTTAGCATCTTTTGAAAATTTCTTTCAAACTTTATAGAAAAATGCTAAGTGACCACCACAATTTCCATGAAAAATCAAAAAATGCTACCGGTACTATCTCTATGAAAAGAGACAGAGATAAATGGCTACACTGGACTGCACTGGGTTTAACTGATACTTCATTTAATTTGAGGTTTTTAATAACTGAAGATATTCTGAGCAAAGATAGTCATGAACTTTACAAACAAGAGTCTCTTCCTCTCTCTTCTTTATCCTTGTTAATTTTCCTCTTAGATCAAGAAGCTGTTAGCTTACAAGTTTTTTAAGACATGAAATGTACAAAAGTTGATATTAATTGTGGTACTACAGTGTCTGCACTATCTGGTTAATGGTTGGACTTGATGGTCTTAGAGTTCTTTTAGAACCTTAATAATTCTATGATTCTATTATTTTATGATCAATATGCTGATTCAAGTATGTTTGCAGACCTATACTTCACAAGTATATGTGAAGCACTGCAGTGGCAATTTCCTAATATGATTTGCTATCTTAAGCAGTTGTATCCTGCCTGGCCATATGTCACAAATACAAGAAAACAGCAATGAATTGTTGTGGGAATGGATTTCCCATATACAACCTGGAAAGAGTCCTGCCAGAGATGGGCAGAAGAAAATCACCCAGAGAATGTTGATACCTTGAACTGATGTGTTAATATTGTTTAAAATGTATGTTTACCTTTGCCATGTGTTTCCCCCCGCCAGAATCCATGCGTACCCCTTCCCAGAATCCATGTGTTCCTTCCCAGAGATCCTTTGCATCTTTCCAAGATCCCTCCTCAGGGAACAGAGGGGCGTCGTCCACCTGGCTACCGGAAACCTTTCCCCGCCTCTATGTTAATTCCCTCATTCCTATTGGCCCAAAGCCACAACAATTCTCTTTCCCCCCATTGAAGGATTTGAACTCCCTCCAAAGGGCTACAAAAACCCCTGCTTTGTGAATAAATTGCTCTCTCTCTGCTCTCCCCCTCTCCAAGCTGCGTGGTGTCTGTGTCCTATCCCTAAGGGCTCAGCGACCACGTGGCGGGGAGGGCAGGAGGGGGCACCCCTCTCTCCTAGATACATGGACTGAAAACCTAACCTAGGAGGCTAAACCATACTGCTGCGACCATTACACTACCAGCCCAACACTCCAACGAGGCTCTCAAAATATCCCAACTGGGATAAATCGTATCCTTGGATAATACATGCATGTGAAACAACAACAACAAAAAGGCTCATGTGGACATTAAAAGAGCAGGGCTTACTTGAAGCTTGCTACTAAAATGTTTTCTGATGCATTATTAGCAGAATTTATATATGTACAAAACACTTCCTTTTATTTTTTTTCTGCCATCCCTCTCCTTTCTACTATCTTATTGTCTAGCACATCATCATATGGGGAAATCTTTGCTTATGTTTGATTTCCAAAAGCACAATATGAACAATTGTAAGAAAAGTCATTCAAGAAGACAGCAGATGAATTTTAGTCTAGCTCTAGCAGATAGCATAAAGAAGTTTCACTACTGAAACATCATTGAACTTCTTGCAGAAATCAGCAAAATAGAAAAGTCTTCTGAACTAAAAACCAGCTCTGAAAAGGAAGACTAGCACAGACTACAATAACTTATCTCTTTATTGTTTGACAAATGTGCTTTTTAGATGGCCATCTACTGAAAACTTCAGTACTGAAAACTGAAACTAAATTTACTGAAACTAAAGAGCATGAACAATATTATTTAAAATGTTCATAGTTTAAGATCAGTGGCATTAAAATTAGTTTAAAAATCACTAGGTTTTGATTTTTGAACAGGGTTTTTTTCATTGATGGAGAATAACATTCTCATAAAAGGTCAAAATGGAAAAAATGCCTCAAAACACTCATGAAAATATTTAGATCTGACAATCAAGATGGCAAGCAGACTGTTTCTAATATAATTGTCTGAATATAATTTTTTTCATAAGCGATGAGTGTCAGTTCTGCAACATCACACAGATCTTCCCTTCAGGAAAGTGTCCTGGTGTCAATTCTGTTTGGCATTATCATTAGTTATCCAGATAATGGGCCAAAGCACACCCTCAGTGAGTTTACAGATCATACAAAACTTCAGAGTGGCTAATACATCAGATCGGTGTCCTATTATTCAGGAGGACCTTAAAAGGGTGGAGAAATGGACCAAAAGTTTTAAAGATCAACAAAGAGAAATGCGAAGTCCTCAAAATGTGGAAGAATAACCCCAGATATCAGTATATGCCCCATCTAAAGAGCAGTTTGGTGAGGAATTCTCTGGGCGTCCTGGTGGACACAAAGTCAGACGTGAGCCAGCAGTGTACCTTTGCAGCCAAGAAGGCTAAAGGCAACCTGGGCTGCATCAGACAAGACTGCTGATAGCAGGTCAAGGGAGATGATCCTTCTTCTCTACTTGGCACTGGAAAAATATGTATGAAGTGATGAGGCCAGTGCTGGGCTCCTCACTATGAGAGAGACGTGAACACACTGGAGGGAGTCCAGCAAAAGGTTTCTGGGACTGGAGCAATTGGCATACAAGAAGAGACTGAAAGAACTGACTGTTCATTCTGTAAAAGAAAATGCTCAGAGGTCTCCTAAATACCTCATGGGGGACTAAATAGGAAAGACAGACTTCTCTCAGGCAATAGGCACAAAACGAAACTCGATATAAGAAAAGTTTCTTCACTAGGAGGGTGATCCCACTCAGAAAGAGGTTGCCCAGAGAAGCTCTGGTATCTCTATACTTAGAGACATTAAAACCCAACTGGACACATTCCTGGCCTCACTGACCCTGCTCGGAGCAAAGGCTTGGAGCAGATGATCTCCAGAGGTGCCTTTTCTGCTTCAGACAGTCTGTAAGTTGGTCATTCTGTGTTTTAATGAGCAAGTTATAAAACTCATTATTTTCCAGAGAACTAACTGTATCTCTAGCTTCCAACCTTTTCTTCCACACTTCCCTTTCATTAAACTTGACAGCATGACAGATGTTTCTATACTGCTGTTAAATTTCCACCTGCCCGATGTATGCAATACTAACTCCAGAAAACCAATTCTGGTAAACAGGAGCAGCTCCACAGCCACTACACTCTTTCTATTTTCAATCATAGAAATGAATTCTGGTAACTTATTATCTAGAGGGGCATGCAACCTTTTTTCTTGTATGCCTTGTATTTCCATATCAACATCCATCCTGGCAGTGTATGTGCACATAGTAGAGGGAGTGCTCCACAGGCACTAAGGGAGAATTATGTGGGCATGACTGATCTTAGTGAACAGATTTACTCACCAGAGTAATATGAGCACATGAGTTACTATCATTCTGATGAGTCATAAGATAAAGAGGCTTTAGAGAATTTATTGGTTTAGAAATTTTGTTGAAAACCTAAAAAAAAAAAAAAAAGTTTGCAATAGATTCAGAGCTAGAGGGTATATACATGAATATATATATTTATATAATAAATATATTTATAATTATATAGATGTATGTATGTATAATATATCAAAGTTATGGCAAACTGCTGGAAGTGAAACTGCTAATTTGAGTACCACAGCAGGTTGATGACTTGAAAGAGATTTGTTATGCAACATCATATTTTGTTGAGTTTTTTTTTTTTGTTTGGGTGTGGTTTTTTTGTTTGGTTGTGTTTGTTTGTTTGTTTGTTTCTGGTGTGTGTGGGGGGTTGTTTGTTTGTTTNCTTATCTGAAATTAACGCCGGGTTTTTTTTTTTTTTTTTTTTTTTTTTTTTGGCTGCATAGTGTATAAACAAGAAGCACTTTATTCAAGATTTAAGACCAGGTTGTTCTGTGTCCATGTGACTGATACTGGCAGCGTGGATGCTAGTCTTGAGAGAAGGGCTGCTATTTCCAGAGGAACAGAACTTAGCTTGATCTGACTAGAGACTTTGTGCTAACTTGGACAAGGGCAAGGTAAATTGCTTGTGTGAATATGGTCCAAGTCTCAGATCAATGAGAATTGTCCTGTGCATGCACCTGTTAAAATAAAATCAGCTTGTCCAACAGTTGTTACAAGTGACCAATTGAGGTTTGGATGCCTGTCTTTTGCAACAAGATCTGAAAAACTGAGAAAGGAAAAGGACAACCTAGCCACTGTGTATGAGGCAAACATAGAGACAGGTTGTGAGAAAACCAGGTTAGTCAGGACAAGATGAATCCAACTAGTAGGAAACTGTTTGTAAGTTTACCTGATTGAAGAACTGCTCACAGCTTGTCAGAACTTCAGAGCTCTGTAACAGAATTGAAATGAATATGTAGCAGCTTTCATTACACAGAAGCAAAAAATAATTGACATCGACCACCTGCTGAGAGAACATCAGCACTAATGTAATGAACTTCAATTTGCAGAAGACAAAGAATGCTTTGTCACAGTGATGAACAGATACTACCACACATTTGACTTCTGAAAGTGTCATGAGGAGCTGGAGTCCTTGAAAAGAGCACCAAAAGGAAATCATGCTTTGTGATAGTTTTAGAGAGCTAGCCACTCTGGCAGCTAGGGTCTCTGTGCCTCCTTATATGCCTGAATATGCTGTTATGAATATGCATAATCTAAATAAGTTATGCACACATATGAGTTGGTATGCATATTCATATGCATACACTTATACACGTGTGTGTACAAACATGTTTGTATATTCACACACAAGGTTATGTAATTGCAGTGTATATTCATTCAAGATGACAAGCTGGAAAGCACAATGAATGGTTGTGAAGAGTCATCAGAGAAGAGCTCACAGTTCCTAGAAAATCCTTGAAAAAGAACTAAAATATGCATGAAAATATACGAATCCTCAAAACAGATGAATACAATTATTTGAGGCTTTTCAGAGTCTCCAAGTGCATTAACAAACATAAAAAGAGCAAAATAGCATCAGTGTTTGAAAATTTGGTATACTCTGATAAAGGAAGGAAGAATCAGGATGAAGAGCACATTTTGAGTAGCTTTCCAGAACTGCTCTGCAAATGAAAACCTAACAAATCTACAAATCAGCCTGCGGAAGATATTGAGACAAATTAATCAAGGGCATAGGAGGTCACTAAACTGGTTGAAAGCCAGTAATTTCTTAAACTGATGGCAATCAAAGATGGAAAGCACTTCAGTATTTCTTTATACAGGTCTATGAGCTGATTTTTTTACAAATATAGAGGCTGCTAATAAATAAATCTATGTCACAGAAGCACTGCCCTTAAACCAAAGGAGCACTTGACCCACTAATGCTGAAAATGTCTCACTGAAGATGAATCTGAAGAATTAGACTTGCTAGAGAGTCAGAGCTTTCAGAAAACAATGAACTACAGTTTGTGTCCTTTGTAATATGTTGCCATGAAAAAGCATTCCTGCAGTTCTGACTAAAGGAAAAGCTACTAGGGGCCACCACCATTCTGGTAAGCACTTCTGGAAAAGATTAGGACTGAAGAAGCATGACAAAATGCAATTTTTATTTTCTTACATCATAGTGGGTTTTTTTCTTCATCTCGTATCTCTTATTCAAACTGTGCTGCTTTTTCTGCTATACACAATGAAAAACATTATAGCAGATAACCTTTTTTTACAGAAATTTCACACAGACACACATGTTCTGTCCTCACATGCATGCATGTGAAAGCAAAATTTGGTTGTATTTCTTTGCCAGCAAGAGATTTTATAAGTATTTGATAATCTGTGTGCACTATGTTGGGTAACAAGGCTTGGGTCAGTCTGATAGGATACTTTTTGGTGTAAAACAGTGAACATTTATTCAAGTTGGATATGCTTTTATTTTTCACTCCTTGGAGAAAGACTAAGTTCAGTGATTTATGTCTTCAGTGCAATTGCAGGACACTTTGAAAGCTAGCAAACATAGAGGTAAAGCTAGTGGAACTATGTTATATAAGAATTCACACAATATAAGAATTAAATGATGTGTAATTAAAGCAAGGCAGTTATCCCTGAGCATACAGGGTTTTCTAACAGCAAACCCCCACAGTTAGAATTTTAGGAGCACTGATATTTTAAGTGATAAGAAACTGGTCAAGAAAGACATACCTTATTTATGGGAGACTAGTATTATCCTTCACAGGGACACATAACATATGGCAACAATATCTGGAAATGGCATTTATTCAATTACCATATTATCTAATATTTAAGATCATTTTCAGAATTTTAAATCTGTGTTGTATAAGATGATAATTTCCATGAATCCACACAGCTTTAAAAAAATGGGTTAATAGTCTCAGAAGTTCTACACAGAACTGAACTGCTCCAATCTGCCTTAAATGTATTCTAAGCTATTTCCTACTTTCATGATTATAAGAACATCCATTTTTATCTACAGAAGACATAAAGATAATTTACAGAGTTCAGGAACAACATGTTTTGAGATATATATATATATATATGTATTTATGTGAAACATAAATATACATATATTTATGTGAAACAATAAAGATCTGAATAGTTGAATGAAAAAGAAAAACAGTATTTTGCTCAGGTACGTGTTACCTGAATATTTTTAATTCAGAAAGAAGGAAAGTACTGAGGTTTGGAAGTTATGTAAGTGCTGTATTTATTTCTAGAGTCGGAAAAACTGAACTGACAGGACCAAATCAATTTTTTAAAGTAATAAAAAGTAATAACCCTTAAAAATATATCCCTAAGTGTCTCGTGATGTTTTGAACTTAGACATGTTGCCATTTAAAGCTGGGGCTGTATTTTGCATGATATTCCCTCTTATTCATTAGTCATTTTAAATTTTCATTCAAATTTTAAAGCAACTGTACCCATATGAACCATCTTTTCCTCCTGCAAGATTTTCAGTGTCTCTGTTTGCAGTGTGGTCACATTATGTAGGAAAAAAAAAAATAAATTAAAAAGTCCTCCCTCAAACTCCTGTAATTGACGTCCATTCCATGGCAAATAGTAGATTCTTTCTGTATGGCTTAAATTCCAAACTACAGTCTTTTTGAAAAAAAATTTTTGCTAGCCAATTCACACGTCAGACAAAATTTAAAGGATTTCCTGAAGGAGTTCCTTGATTTATGGCTTCTAGACAGTGAGATGAAACGACCCAATGATCTTAACTCCATAAGAGGATGAAAACTATGAAACAATTTAAAAAGACAACAGCTAAGTCAAGAACACTTCAAACACTTGGGGTCTAATTCATAATGCAGACCCAAATACATGCAGGCTATCAATACATATTTGATTTTTCTGGTGAATCAATGTCTCTGCCATGAAGGAGTTTAAATAAGGGACAGTTGAGGATTTTGACTGAGAAAACTGCTGGATTAGGATGATCACTGGTCTCAGATCTTTAATCAGATGATCACTACTGTAATTAGTGGTTTATTAACCATCTTCGTGGGTTGCAAAGACACCATTGTCCCATTTTCAGCCAGTAAACAGGTGCTTGATGATTTACCAGAGAACAGAGATTTACCTAAGATGGAGCAGGAAATGGAACACTCCCAATTTCTATTTTTTTCTTGAAAGTATGCAAAGTTTGCATTAAAATTCAATATTGTATATACTGAATTTCATACTAGCATTTATAACAGTACAAGGTATAAAATGACTTACAAGTTCAGTCAATTGGCTTTTTTTTAATGTGCGTTTTTATGTGTTTTCAAATGGAATTATGTGCTATTGATAGGCAATGCTGTACTTACACTGGATCATCTGTTACCTCACAGGGTCTGCTATGCTGTAGTGGATTAGTTCACCACTCTAACACTGGTCTGGACCACATACATTAGAGGAAGCTGCAGTGTACCCATGGTGGAAAATGATGGAGGAATCTGCCTCCTTAAAATACAGTTTTGTGCTTTGACAGTGAAAGATTGCCTTGTCCCCTGAAGAGCGACAGAAATTACCTGAAGGATGAAGGATTGAAGTTTCTTGTTTCAAGCTGTACAGTCTTAAAGATATGGAAAGAAGTACACTCTCCAAATGGGTTGTTGCAAACACATCTGCTACAGTACTCTCTTGAACACATTATCTTCTGCAGCACCAAAGGAAAAATACTAAACAGATGGACTTCTAGTCTGGCCTTGTCAGCTTTCTATTCCTTTACAATAGGGAAAATTACTTACTATACAATTTGATACCTATGACAGTATCCAAGGGTGGTGAGGATCTATATTTTGTAGCAAATTGTTTTCTTGGACCTAGTATAAGATATAATATGTTGCATTACTCACCATGTTAAATTTGCCAATGTCAAGAGTTAAAACACTGAATGGAAATACGTCTGTTTATTTTTATATATTCCAACCTCAAATGAACAAGAATACTTTTTTATTAAATTAACCAAGTGTTGAAAAAAGTGTCAGAATGTGAGGAAGAGTAATATGGTAGTACTTTAATAGTACAATGGATACACCAATACTAAAAACACTAAAACAACATAGAGTGAAGAAAACATTTTTTTTTTTTTTCATCTGAACAGTGAAAAAAGTTGCTACTGGTAGTCAGTAACCACCTCTTGTTAACCTTACTAGTTAGTCAAAGATTTGTCATTATAATGAAGAGTTCTATGACAACATTATCTAAAAGGCAAAGAGTAAATAGACTAGAGAGTGAAAAGTAAAAAGAAAACATATAAGAATGATAAGGAAAGGAAGAGAATATAAAATACTTATGGTCCTCATATCCCCAAAAGGATAATAAAACTTGAGAAGAAGCAAAGAAGGGCAGAAGGATTCTCAAAGGTGTACAAACACTTCTGTATGAGAACTGGCCTTTGAACCTCAGGCATGCAATAGCAGTCTGTAAAATCATGAGTGCCAAGAAGAAGGTAAATAAGGAATGATTGTTTATTTTTTTGTCATAAACAAAAAATGGAATCAAAAGACTGACATCATCAGACTAGAAGTTCAAACCAGAATATATGGTATCACTTTGCTCATAGTTGAACTCTGTGCATGCAGGTAAATGATTGCCTCTTTTTGCATAGGCTCAAAACATTTATTTTAATTCATAGGAGAAAAAAAATCTAAAGAAGGATTCAAACCAGCTGACTAATGGAGTGCATGAGTGCACCTGAAAAACATAATAATAAGAAACTTACTTCTTTCTTGTCTG
>VXAU01005206.1:183636-204575 GCA_013399695.1 Formicarius rufipectus
AAATAATATATATATACATACAACTTAATCTACACTACAGTGTGATACAATTTTCTATAAATAGTTACTGTTCTGCTTGGCTCAACGGACATTTTTTTGTCATTATTATAATGAAACTACGAGGTAGTTTCATGATAGTGGGTGGTGGTGTTTTAGAATGTATTTCTGAACTTTAATGAGAAATTTGAATNCTGAATGGAAATACGTCTGTTTATTTTTATATATTCCAACCTCAAATGAACAAGAATACTTTTTTATTAAATTAACCAAGTGTTGAAAAAAGTGTCAGAATGTGAGGAAGAGTAATATGGTAGTACTTTAATAGTACAATGGATACACCAATACTAAAAACACTAAAACAACATAGAGTGAAGAAAACATTTTTTTTTTTTTTCATCTGAACAGTGAAAAAAGTTGCTACTGGTAGTCAGTAACCACCTCTTGTTAACCTTACTAGTTAGTCAAAGATTTGTCATTATAATGAAGAGTTCTATGACAACATTATCTAAAAGGCAAAGAGTAAATAGACTAGAGAGTGAAAAGTAAAAAGAAAACATATAAGAATGATAAGGAAAGGAAGAGAATATAAAATACTTATGGTCCTCATATCCCCAAAAGGATAATAAAACTTGAGAAGAAGCAAAGAAGGGCAGAAGGATTCTCAAAGGTGTACAAACACTTCTGTATGAGAACTGGCCTTTGAACCTCAGGCATGCAATAGCAGTCTGTAAAATCATGAGTGCCAAGAAGAAGGTAAATAAGGAATGATTGTTTATTTTTTTGTCATAAACAAAAAATGGAATCAAAAGACTGACATCATCAGACTAGAAGTTCAAACCAGAATATATGGTATCACTTTGCTCATAGTTGAACTCTGTGCATGCAGGTAAATGATTGCCTCTTTTTGCATAGGCTCAAAACATTTATTTTAATTCATAGGAGAAAAAAAATCTAAAGAAGGATTCAAACCAGCTGACTAATGGAGTGCATGAGTGCACCTGAAAAACATAATAATAAGAAACTTACTTCTTTCTTGTCTGCCATAATCTGGGTTCAAAATTAAGATACTGAATTAGATGTAAATGTTTTCTGACTTGGCATGGCTAATTTCATGCAGCACAATAGAAAATTTAAACAATTACAATGCCACTTCCCAATTTCTGTTTCCAGGGTTGCTGCCTGTATCTTGTCCTCTACTAACGTACCATCATCCTTGCTTTATTTCCTTCTTATTTTCTTAAGCAACTGTATTTAATTCCGTCTTTAGGAATGTCTCATTTTCAAATTTTGCTATACATTTAATAATGCATATGTTGCATACATATCTATATGTATCTATATCACATATATTTTTATAAATAATATATNTATATTGACTACTAAATTCCAGGTTCAGGAAAATAACTGAGAAAAACAAAAACTTCACTCATAAGAAAGTTTTGGATTCTGTTGCAAAACTTGACAGTGATTTGAGGCAAAGCGTTTTCGCTTCTGGCAAAATATTACTGCTCCAAAATAACAACCATGAATGTCTTCCAGCTTCCTGCAACAGAATTTGTCCTAAATTCTGACAAGGCATCTGACAGAGTTGGTTTTTTACTTTCCTTTTTTATTATATAGTCATGTCTGTGATTGATACTCTAAGCCAATATTTTAAAATACACACATTCATTTTCCTGTCTCAAAGTGTTTTAATGTAGGTAGAATGAAAGAAAACATTCTTATTCCAATGACCTAGACTTCAAGAAAAAAAACTGAAAAGTTTATTGTGAACTTTCCCCTTTCACGTAGGAGGCCCCAGCTTTTTCTATTGTTATCTTGAGTCCATTTTTTAATAGAAAAAAACCCATGGATTTAATCAGATAATACAAATATCTCATTTTCCTTGCTGTTTCTCTAGTTTATGCTTTAAAAGGGATGTGGAACTTATAAAAGTTTCCTGATGCATTGCTCTGGAGATAGTGTATGACTTCAAGGTACTCTTTATCCTATTAATGGTAATCCAAGACATACTGTTCATTACTGTTTTAACACTCTGAAGAAGACGCACTTCTTATTTAAAAAGCCAATCAATGCAAAATATTAATTACAGAGAGTGAAACCATGATCTTTAGAGAATCTCTGGAGAACCCTATGTATGCAGGGCAATGCTGTTTGTTTTGTTTACATAAAAACAGAAATATACATGTCTCAATCACTGTAAAATGATAATGATACCTGATAATCTGAATCCACTTAAAGTTTTATGGAAACAAGCCCCTTGTCATTCCAAAAAAGATACCATTCTCAAACACACGGAAGCAGAAACTAGATTAGGTGAGTAAAACACACATGTATCCATAAGTGGTGAATTTTACATTGAAAGAAGTTTTAAGTTAAGACTTTCATTTCAATTCAAACAGTAATGTGGAAAACTATGAGAAACAAAATGAATAGAAAGACTATTACTTGAATTCTAATTTGTCCACAATGGAATGTAACAAGACATGGGTAACATAAGCACGGTTTTCAGAATTTGTAATTTAAACTAAAATGTAGAATTTCTACATCGAATAAGGCAAAATTACACTCCAATCACTCAATCATATAAGATGTTTATTACATGTGTAGTCAGCTAACCTGAGTTCAGCTCTGTCCTACCACCTTTATCAGCAACACCCTACCCTAGGAACAAAACCAGCCAGCTGATAAAACCTAGGCAAACTGGGTCTACACAGTGTAAGAATCCCTCTCTCATAAAATTGGGTAAAATTATAAAAATTACTTTTCCCACTCTTATTGAGAATATGCAAGAACATATGAAGAGTTTTTGCCAGGGAGTGTTTTCTCCTGTAGACATAGGCATAAAACATTGCTGAAAGTAAACAACAAAAAAAAAATACACAAAACACATATCAAAGAAGAAAGATATACCAGAACCATCCCAAAGAAGTTGTGTTTTCTTTTGTTTTGTTTTTTGGTGTGGTTTGGTGGGGGTTTTTTTGTGTTTTTTTTTGTTTTGTTTTTGTTTGTTTGTTTGTTTGTTTTTCTTTCTTTTGTTTGTTTGTTTGGTTGGTTGGTTGTTTGTTTGTTTGGTTGTTTGTTTGTTTGTTTGTTTGGTTGGTTGGTTGGTTGGTTGGATGGTTGGTTGGTTGGTTGGTTTTTTGGGGGGGGTTGTGATGGGTTTTTGTTTGTTTGTTTGGTTTGGTTTGGGGTTTTTGTTTATTTGTGTTTGTTTTTGTTTTTGTTTTTGTTTTTGTTTTCAAAATCGTTAGATTTATAGAATGGCTTCTTTACTCCTGTTCTGTTTACTTCCAAAAATAAATTTAAGAAGTCCATCCACTTAGTTACCTGGATTGTCTCTTCCTGTTTTTGATTTAGCTAACAATTATCTTCTAAGGAAAACTATTTTATACTCAGTAAAGATTGATTTCTGTTTTCTCCTCGACCCTGACAACCTACCATAACATCTAAATGCTGGCTGCAGCAGAAGAAATGACCACTGTTTCTTTGCCAGGTGTCCTGTAGCTTTCCATTCTATTTACCAGCTCCAGCTTAGCCCTGAACTGGTCAAGCTGCTCGTTGTAAATAGGTCTGTAGAAACTCCTTTCAAATCAATCAAGTTCTTTTTTTATTTTATTTTTTTTAATGAAGTATCAGTCATGGAGTGTACACAGTCTCATAAAGGACATGCTAGACTAGATGTTCTGGTCAGACACCATAGTTTTTTGAGTTAGTTTAATCTTAAAGCAATAAGACAAAAAAAACAATGTATATTTTCCATCTCCAAAGATTTATTTTCAAATGGTTGGAAGTTGCTTTGCCAATTCAGAGGCTTTACATTGCAATTCAATGCAGAAGAAAAGGTAGGCATTTCAGTGGGAGTGGGTTTGATCATGCCAGAACTTCACTTCCCTAACAGAATTATCTAAGATTTTCTCCAGCTGAAAGCCTGACTCTCCCCTTACAAGCAAATATCTTATTTTTGATGCTGATAATAAGGGAAATCATTCTGAAGCAGCTCATACCAACAGCGTTTTCAATATCATAGCATTGTTGTTTCACAAGACAAACCCCAAAAAACAAGCTGAAAATACAATAATGTAGTGAATGATTAAGTTTAAAAAATCATGTATAGAAATCCAATGTAATGGATTTACTGATGGTAAAGGGAAAAGGCGAAGGGTTAAGACATTGTAAACCCTTCTTTTCTGTTACCCATACAGAATGTCACATATATACTTAAACTTTAAATGTTGTACTCTGTATCCCTCATGATCTGGAGTCTAATAAATGTCATCATATAACAAATTTTACCTTACATTTAGATTTACTCATCTTTAACTTTTGCTGGGCAGTTGAGGCCATCAGCATTCCCAGGACAGTGGAGGCTTTCACTCTAGAAGCCTTGATCAGCACAAAATCAGCTGCCACAGTGGCTGTTGATGGCTGCTTGACAGACTGAATTTTTTTGTTCAATCATTTTCATGGCACAGAGGTAAAGTGGCAAAAGACTTTATGATTGAAAGTCCTATTTCTAGTACTGACACAAAACCAGAATGTGTTTTTCATCATCACAAACCTAACAGTAGGAGGAAAAGCACTATTAAGCAGAGAAATGTACTGATGAAATGTGAAGGTTATGTTTGAGCTATCTCAGTTCTGCCAGTGCAGGAGTTTCCAGCATAAGAATTTGATATTTAATACTTGTAAGTATTTGCTGTTAAGTACCTAAAAAAGTCACTGATTAGCGTGTCATGAAAGAAAAAAAACACCCACCATTTCTTTGATTTCTCACTTCTAACATAATTTCAACATTTACATTACAATTTTCCTTTCTAAAATTCAACTTATGGCTGAGAATCACGGTATGCATTTGTATCTACTGTCTTTGAAAGTGATTGGTAGCCTGCCACGTGGTAATTCAGCACTTTAAACCTCAATAGTCACTAAACTACTTTTTTACTGTTATTATCATTATGGTGAGGGAATATCTGCAGAGAGGTTGGTAGCTTAGCATGAACAAAGAAGAAACTGCAGGTGACAATATATTTTAGAAACATCTGGGAAGCTTACTTATTCAAAAACTCTCAAAAATGTAACAAATAAGAAATACGCACTTAACTATGCACTTATGCTAAATGACTTCTGAGAAATTAATAGGAACAACTCACATCAGACATTTATAATCCTTGTTTCCATAATTCAGTCTGCGAGTTGTTCCACTTGAAACAAATACACTCAAAGAGCTTGTTGGAATGTGGTTACTACTATTTGCATCCTGGTCTGTGAGGTATTGCTTAATTTGAAAACCCACCTTCAACAAAAGACATAAAATCCTCTTTTCTCATCACATTTCACACACACACAAAGAAACCAAACCAAACCAAAACAAACAACAAAACAAACCAAACAAACAAACAAACAAAACCCCACACAAAACAAGGAGATGGAACAGGTCTGGTTTGTCCTTCAATTTGTGTCTCTCTGTCAGCCTGCTGGGACTGAGCATTGCTGTTCCTTGGGTACAGGAGACAGAGTGGCTTCTCCTCTCCAATCACAGGACAGATTATACACAGGATAGTGACAGTTAATTACAGGTAATGATAATCAGATGATAATTAGAAAAATGGATTACTTGACCTTCTGGAAGTACCTACAGGATTTTGAATAATGGTTTTAAAAAGGTCCAATGGAAACAGAAGCAAGTTCCAGGCTGATGGCTGGTTAATTATACAACAGGATACATTTATTTCTATACATTAATAAATCATTGCAATTCTATTAAGAGGAAGATAAACAACTTTTTCACAAATATTCAGAAAAAATTAGTTAAATTATCCCCAAAATAACAGTGCCATATCTGAAAATATCTTTCTTCCAATCGTCTCAACTGAGCTAGGCGAACATAGCTACATCTCTTTATGTTGATTAACTCAAACTATATTAAAGCAAACATATATAATCGAACCTTTGATGGAGGGATAGGTAAGAATTCTAATGATGATAAAATATATTGGTGTTCATTTATTTATGTTAATAGAAAAATTTAGTAACTCAGAAATATTACAGCATAAGAAACTATCATCCCTCAGACATCTATTTTTTTTCAGCATCTTGTATTTTAAATGACATCTCAATAGACCAGATTGTATTTCAGAGTTTTTTTATTAAAAATTTTGTAATTCTTACTTGGGCTTAAATACTTTTTTGGGGAAATTTTTTTTCTTTTCATTAACAAGTGCTTCACTCTGCCTCAGTGACTGCTGATATTCCAACAGTTATAGATAAATTTAATAGACCTAAGGTCATGATATTTTGATGTAAAATAACCAGGGATTTTTTTTCCCCCAAATTTACTACTGCAAGAAGAAGTCTGACTTTTTTTCCTATTAAGTTTTCCTGGGTGCATTTTTGCCATAAAGACTTTGTATCTTCTGAAAATTGAAAAAGACTTTTTTACTTCATTAGCTTTTCATATTGTTATCGCTCCAGCAAAGACAAGAAATGAGTTGACCTTTCTAGAACTTTTGAGATAGATATTGCTGTTTCACTTAGGGTATGGCTCAGGTATGTTCAGGACTCTCAATGTAACAAAAATGCCCCCAGACAAACAGAGGCTATGTTTAGAAGAAAATATTTCATTTTTTTTAACATTAATTGTGGGGATTTTTAAGTCCATGCACAAATGGACTACAAAACTAGAATATATAAATCTAATTTGTAGAAGAAAAGCACAACAACTAGAAATAAAACAAAAAGTCCACGTTTCATACTCAGTCTGGAACAATGTTGGAGATGCCAGTTAAATTCTGCACAAAACATGAACCAAATAGAATATTGATCACCAGCACCCACTAATGCATTATCCATTTTTCACGAGACCTTTTGGGGCTGAGGAGTAACAGGAGTTTCTTATTCCCTCCCCTTCCCTCCTTTAGGGCCAACATGGTTAAACTAAAGGGACAAAACTGCCACAGTCCCATGGGGGACCTCAACCTGCAGCTGAGATAAGGAAGTGAGAAAGAAAGAGAGGATATCAGATTCCATTTTTTTCTGTCTTGATTTTCAAGATTTCAATTACACAAAAAAAATCTTTTCCTTCTTTATGCAGGATTCTCTGTAGAATTCCCTGACTCCCAGGACAGAGCGTTTCTGCCCTACACATCCTGAAAGAGTAATATTATGTATACAACAGTCATATTCGCACTTAAGAGTTTTGGCATTCTTTAAATATAATAATCACTTCAAAATGCATTATATTTTATTTCAGATTTCCATCTTTTAAAGTTTTACACCGATATTCCAGCACAATTTTCTGCCTTTTAACAAACACTCTGTGAAGAAGTTAAAAAACCATCATTTTTAGAAGTGCTATTGCACTGTTATTGCCATGAGAACTCATCAGTTTTAGAGGTGAAGGAGAAGAAAGAAAAAAGACTGACCAGCAAAACAAAACAAAAAATAGATTCCTCTTTCATCTGCCATCTTTGCTACCTTTCAACTCTTATTTACATAGTCTTTCTCCTTGTATACTCTATGCCCCTTTAATTGTACACTTCCTCACTTTTGTATCCCTCCCTCAGTTTCTATCCCCTGTATTTGTCTTTTTATGTTGTTTTTCCATGTCTCTGCTTCCTTGGTTTGCAGTTTACCTCCTTCCTATGTGTCAGCTCTCCTGTTATTGCTGAATTATCAGGCAACAGAGACAGAAGGAGTAACAAATGGCACCCAGTCTAGCACTGGCAAGGATGAGTGACACGTTTTTGCTATCAAATACACAGAAGTAATTTCAAACGACCAGAAGGATGCAAAGAAACAATATTCCTTAACTACAGAGAAATATTAATATTCTGAGTTATGTTATTCTTTTTTCAACTCAAAATACGATTTTGACCTAATAGTACTCTTTAAAACTTAATGTCTCCTCACATGCTCACCCCAGTGGTTTATTTATGTTCAGTGTTTTCAAATATGACTGTCATTATTATTTAAAGGTGAAATTTGTGTTTTCTGTTTATCCCCTTGCAGTTTAAGCTGACTCAAAAATATTACTTTATGTTTTACCTTTCTTCTTGTATTATTACATTCAAAAAGTACTAGTTTGTTCTAAAACTGTGAGTGGTGAAAGCTCTGCCTTTAACTTTTGGCCTCAGATTGCAAGCATCAGACAAAAGTGCTGATTTCGCTCCTAACATGAGTTATTCACTATTCCACTCTGTGCCAACAAGTATAGAAACAATTTACAACCTGGTCTCTGTTAGTACATGAAGAACAGTTAACTGGTTAAGAAAATAATTTTATTGTTATTTGAATCAAATCATACTGTGAGTAGAGGGGGAATCAAATGTTTCCAGACCAATTCACTGTGAAATATTCTTAATTCTCCTTTTCTTCGAGTATGATGACATGATTATTTAATCACAAATTTTGTATGTTAACTTTTTATCAGATGTACCTTATATGTGTGTGTACTTATACACACATGATTATGTGTAGATCTAAAATTTAACCCACTCTCCCCAACTCTTCTCATAAGATTTTGAAAAGCAGAGATGTGTAGTCATGCCTCAAGTTAACCATTCCCATGCTGAAGGGGCACATTAACAGCTGATGCAGTGGAGAATGCTGAGATGACAATGTATCAAAGACTAAATCAGGGATTATCTTGGTAATGTTTCTGTTTCTCTGAACAAAACTCTCTCAGTGCTCAGCCAAGTAGTTGTTTAGCTGCATATTTCCATGTCTATCTGATGATCTATTTTAGAACATAATACACTAAAAATTCATAAGATTTTGAGGATTGTTATTATTGCATCTTCCCCTAAGTATTAGGGAAATCATAATTACATCCTTACATAGGGTAGGCAGTCTGGGCTCTATTTATATCTTTTTTCTTTTTCATTTTAATCTTTCATTTTACTAGCTGTCAAAAATATTGCAGAGTAAAATGTGAGCTCATTATTCTTTAATACTTTGCACACCAGGAATTGTAACTCTGCAATACTTAACAACTCTAGCACAGAATTCCATCTACACTGTACCTCACATCAATACATATTGTCAGGATCAAGCTTAATAACATAGGCAGTGTGTCCTTCTGAGCACAGCAAGGAATAGCTCTGCAAATGAAAGGATTTTATTCTCCAGTTAGTCTGCACCTAAGAAATTCTCCTTCTAAACTTGAGTCTTGCTTTCATATAAGCTGCATCTTCCTCTGATGTCACCCCTGTTATTCCATATACAATTTCTAGACTAATCTCTTTCTCCATAGTTTGGTTTTGTAGAGGAAAGAAAACCATTTCCTTCATAGAAGTAAAATCAACAACTTTCCTAAGTGAGACAGGAGCAATGTTATTCTTCTTACTTACACCCTTCATAGATTTTTCAAATACATGCAGACACAGATGATATTCCTCTATTAAAATTGTTATCTTTTGGGCCTCAGTACTTTTTCACTTGAATTATAAAGTCTTTGCCAGTGAATCTTATGCTTTAGCAGACAAAATGTCATCCATGTTCATTGGAGAATAAATCCTACCAACCACCTTTCTGACGTGTAGATGGAAAGTCAGTAGATTTAACAATACATTGATTAAAGTGCCCTTCTGATGGAAAAGGTGTACTCTAATATTTCACAAAACACACCATTTTTTTTTACATACACAGGAAAAGATCAGTTGCTATCACATGTTTGTGCTGGGTGCTTTTTTTTTTTTGGGTAGGAAGTAGACTTTGAAAAAGTCCAGTTCTTAACATGATCAGTAAAAGATATTCATCATTTTCCTGTCATTCTAAGATGGGAGAACGTATGCATTGTAGTTAAGAGATAATGCACCAAGAGTAGAAAAAAGAAAAGGAGTCCTTATTTTTCAAATGCTATTTATACTCATTAAATCTACCAATGAAATGAAGTCTTATTATTTGACATGACACTTAAATATGATAAACTGAAACAGGGGAGATTTCAATTGAATTTAAGTTTAAAACATCTCTTGTGAAGATAATTAAGCAAGGAATAAGGTTGTGCAGGGTGGCCTGTGGAATGTACATTCTTAGAGGTTTTCAAGGCCTGACACCACAAAGCCCTGAGTGACCTGACTTTAATTCAGTTTTGTCATTGTTTGGAGCTCCCGCTTGAGGAAAGGTTATTAACTTCTATGGTCTCTTCTCTCCTGAGTGATCCTATGATTTATCAAAGAAGCAAGATGTTCAGATCATGATCCATATCATTATATTACAACCAATCTGTAGCTGAGCATGGCATCAGGGCTGAGTTGCTCTGTTTGGATTGCATGAAAGAAATATGTTGCTTTTACCAGTAGCATCATTTTCCCTATTTCTGCCATTGTGCCTTTGAAAAGTTTTCAGTTCCAGCCCCACTTCTACAAATAATTTCAGTGTGATTTTAAGGATATGTGCTCCCTGAACCAGGTGATTATTTGCAAAGGACTGTCAAACTCATAGAATTGATACCCATGCTTTTAAAGCATTTTGGATAAAAGCACTCAAAATAGAAAGAAAATGGAAGTGTATTACATATTCATCTAGTATGATGTTTTTTGCAATAATTTAAACTAAGTTGTGATGATTCCTGAGATCTGAAGGTCATATTTTTCCACTGACTTAGATGGCTGCAGCACAGTTAGACACTGGGCTGTTTCCCAAAGTGTCCAGTAACTAAGATCTAATGGGAATTATTTGTTCATCCTATTTCAGTTCCTTTGAAAAATACACCTATTCACTTACCTTCATTTTAGTGAACATATATGCCTTTCAAATTAGCACTAAAGTAACTAGTCTTTCAATTAAGGGCTTAAATTTTTTACTACTTAGTCTAAAATCCCTTTTTAACTATCTAATATTTTAAAATCTACTGCTGTAAAATGTAACCTTTCTTCTGTCTTGAATCCACTGTTTAATATGAGTGATCAAAACTATTACTTACTATTGAAAGAAAATAATCATTATCTTGGCCTTATAATTTTAGGTCTCCCTAAAACACAAGTGACCAAAGATCATTATGTGCCTGCATTTTATTGTCCTATACTAGATAGCCAGTAGATTTTTCTAGAGGAAGAGTTTGTTACACAGCCATAGTGTGTATCTTTCTACACAAGACACACGGTGGAATCTGAAGGATGGGGTTCAGCTGCTCAAACATAGATCAGGCATGTGTAACACTGTTTCAGTTTGCAGAGGTGTTTGGTAGGCATGGACTGTAGAAGGAGTTCCTCAACTTCAGGGCAGGCAACCGGAGACCAGAAAAAACTTTATGGAATGTCTAATATAATGTTAAATGTTTACACTAAAGAATTGTTCCCTAGTAGCCCTCATGCAAGATCAACTCATTAAATAGTGGAATGATAGTTGACAGACTTTTTCTGTGACCTTACAAATATTTTATTTTAATGACAGTAAAAAGACTCTATAAATCAAGTAATATACCTTAATGAAATATTTATTACTGGCTTATATCATCATTTACATATTAAATAGAAAACAATGAGACCCTGGCAAGAAGTTATTCAGTGATTTTCCAATTGATACTAGATATCCCACACATTGTTCTCCCTTACAAGTATGTTTGTTACTCCGGTGGTTTTGTAAGGGGTTGATTAAAGGTGGTCCCTTAAAGACCACATTTCAAAATTCTTGTACTTACATATAATAAAAGTCTACATTTGCTCCAAGCAACTATTGTATTTCATTCTGTCAGTTATATTACAGATTCTGTTCTTTGCTCGATATTTTGCCCACAGAAACTTGACCAGCAAACGCAAAGTCTGTGTGTACATGCAATGGATAGAACATCAACCTCCATCTTTTCTGAGGTGGAAGGTGCAACAAAGTGCTCTTTCATTAATAATTCCTTCCATGCTTCATGGGCTTTATGAATAGCAACTACTTGGGAGCCTCCTATATGATTTTATGTCACATAATCATGTAGATCCAGCCCACAGAACTGAATATCACATTAGATGCTACAACTTACTTTGAAAGCACACAGAGGCACTGAGTGAGGTTAATCTCCCCTTCAAGGAAGCTATCCAAGTCTGAGCTTTCTTTTGCAATTAAAGAGATGGAGGAAACCAGTCAGAGATTCTGCTGACTTTTCTGTCTGTGCTTTCCTCTATAGATGCCTTCTTTTCCATGGATTATGCAGTGAGAATCAGGTGGCTGCATCTTATTTCTAGGTGATTACATTTGCCCAAATGAGTCCTTCACACACTTTCCATAATCAAGGAATATTTCTTTTGTATTTCTTGTTCCATGAACCACCACCAAACAATAAAGTTGTGCCAGGTAAAGTAGATTTCTGCTTTCTGCAGTGAAGATACAGCTGAATAAAATCAGAGGCTTAACAAATAAAAATGTAACCATGTCTGTCCAAATATGAAATTATAAAACCCCAATTAACTGAAGAAGACACTGTTTAGGCAAATGTTTAATGATTTCTATCAGGTTTAGAAATATTTTAATTATTCTTCAAGGAAATATAATTTATTTGAATTATGTGATTTACTTGGTTTTGATGATGGTGGTGGTGTTTGTAAGTGATACTACTTTTTTTTCCTATCAAATTAATATGCTGTTTCTTCTAAATGATGACTTTCCCATTAGATTCTGTAAATAGGAGGAATATTGATTTTTTTCTTTTTAGTGATGTCCTTTTTTTATTGTATTTTAATTGATTTCACTTTCCTTTAAATAAAAAAACTGCATCATTTTAAATTTAATCTCTATGCAAATCTAGCTTAGCTTTGCTTGGATGTCAGAAGCTTTATTCATGTTAACAATGAGATCTGACCTTTAGTTTTTTGTGCTTGAAAAATTGCATTTACCTGAAATATTTTACAAGCTCCCAAGTACTTCTAAAAAGAAAGTGGTCTGCAAAAATAATAACCCCTTAATGTTAATGTTTGATGCTCAAAAAATGAGGCTATTTTCTTTTTCAGTGATTGGCTTACCTGATAAAAATACTAATAATTACTTGCTCAAGTGTGACACATGCCTTTAAATAGGTTTTTAAGCTTTAGCAAAAATCCTAAAATAAAATGAGTTTAAAAAAATCTTTATAACCAATTTTAACCACAAAATCATTACATTACCATAATATAACGTGGAATTTCTGTGTTAATAGAGAACTAATCTTTTAATAACTCAACCTATCTAATAGATGATATGTAGTTATTGGCTAAGGTAAGTTACAATGATACACTCTTATGTGCACATGAAAATATTTATGCACAAATCTATGGTTCCAAAAAGAAATTTTAAGTTAATCTATAGTTTATTAAAATACATTGTTCATAAATTGACAATTTCCTTCAATTTTCCTAAGTTCTTGTTCCTATAAATTACAGAGACATGCCATATACTCTTCCCCATATCCTGGGGAAATAAGGAAAATGTGTCTTCAGAAAATAATTTTCCTGCTCTCCCTGGGCACAAACAGTAATTATTCCATAGAAAGCAAATCCATTAGTGTGCAGTTTCAGACAAAACCATCGAACTCAGGTGTTGCCCCTGGCAAATACGGGATGATCATTACAGAGTTGACAACATGTATATCTTCTTACCATATTCTGAAGAAAATCAAATCTTTCTTTCTACATAAACTTCAATAACCAGAAGTCATTTTGTGAAAAAAAACAAAACAAAACAAAACAAAACAAACAACAAACAACAAACAAACAACAACAACACAACAAACAAACAAAAACACAGAGAAAAAATAAGAAGAAAATAGGTCTTTGTCTAGGTAAAATGTAATTTGGAATTTATACTTTCAAATTTTTCAATCAGGTGAAGAACCAATAATATTGAAACTGATCACAAAATGAAATTAAAAAGAAATATTTCAAAACAAATCAATGCTTTTGATAAATTCAGTGGTTTTAAAATTGTAGTTGAACCCACTCAAGGTTCTCTGATACAGCACATAATGACTGCTAATATGTATGTTCCATAATGAATCACTGGAGCAGTGATTTACATGTACTTGTAAACCTCATGAACTGAAAAAAAATGCCCCAATATTTATAACTTTGCTGTTAAAGAGGAATTAGTTTGATTGTTACATGCAATAAACACCTGAAGAAAAGTACAAAGATCAGTGTCTACAAAGTCATCGTACTGTCTACTCTTCTCTATGGGTCTGAATCTTGGGTCATCTACCACCGCCACCTGCGACTCCTCGAATGCTTCCACCAGCGCTGCCTCTGTACAATCCTAAACATCCACTGGTCTGATTACATGACTAATGTGTCCGTTCTGGAACAGGCAGAGGTCACCAGTATCGAGGCCATGCTGCTGAGAACGCAGCTGCGCTGGGCAGGGCACGTCTCCAGGTTGGAGGATCACCGCCTCCCTAAGATTGTGCTCTACGGTGAACTCGCCACCGGCTGCTGCAAGAGAGGAGGCCCAAAGAGGAGATACAAGGACTGCCTGAAACAACTCCTCAGCCTTGGCCATATTGACCACCCTCAGTGGTCCACCCTGGCCTCCAATCGGGAGACGTGGAGACACACAATCTATGATGCTGCTGTCTCCTTTGAAACTGCACACAGAATCAGTCTGGAGGAGAAAAGACAATGCCGAAAGAACCATGCCCTGACAGTACCACCTATGGAAACTTTGTGCTGTGCCTTTTGCAACCGGACTTGTCTATCTCACATTGGTGTTATCAGCCATCAGTGCGCTTGCAGCAAGCGTGGGTAAAAACCCTCTCAAATCTTCGTTCATGATGTCTAGCCATGATGACATGCAAATTGGACTTAAACTAGGGCTCTAAACACGTCATTTCATTTGACATCATTGACTTCTGGAAGAATCCAGCTTCTGATGCCTCACTGGAAAAACTATGGCCAAAATATTCTTAAAGGGAGTAGGTTGGGGTTTTTTTCACCGAAATGTGGATATTTCTTATTCACCGCAAAGTCTGCAACATATAGTGGTGATAATACAAAGTACAAGAATCCAGAGAAACCATTGTAACCGAAGAAGATGAATTCCTGAAGTTGTCTCGCTGGAAAGAGAGAAACATCCATGGTTGTGGATCCCCTCCAACAGCGTGGTCTGTGCTTCTGGGATCTAAGTTCATGTGTGTCTGTTGCAGAAAGCTGTGGAGAACCTCTGATTCATTACATTGCACTCTGTCTTAACTGCTCCTTCTGGAAAATACACCTTGTTAAAACTCATTTAAAAGGAGTTCTGGCCCTTACACTTAAGATAACAAATTAGACATGCTCTACACATATGATCACTCTGCAGATTGGTGCTTGTCCAGATGGGTAGCTACTACAGAAGAGTACCAATTAATCAATTAACTTTAATTAACTTGGAGAGAAAAGAAAAGGCAACAGAATAATGAATAGATAGTTCCTGCAAAATCAAAGAGAAGATGCAACCTGAGGGGATAACAGAGGATTTATGGGTTCTTTGTCTATCCCTGTTTAGAGCATTGTTGTTGTTGGCTGGACTTTGCGAATGAAGATCTTGCGATAAGCCTGCGCAATGGATTTTTTAAGTGAGGCACAGGGTGCGCGGAACTGGCCCCACTCCTTTTACTCCTGAGGTTCATCTTGCCACGGCCGAGCACGCTTGGATGGCGACAGCGAGTTCCTCCAGGATTCGAACCGGTGTCCTCAGAGGAGGAGCCGGCTCCACAGGTGGGGGCCTACGCCACTCGGCCAACGCCCGCCGCCTCTCAAGTGTAACATACAAACAAACAGAAAAGCAATAATGTCAGGCTGTTGAGAAATCCTGGATGCTCACGTGTGTCTGAGCACCAGGGGAAGACCTCGCCTTGTCCTCTCTGCCACCGAATGACACAAACGTGGCACTGCAGGCACGACTGCAACACAAGCTGGGGCAGGCCCCAAAAAGTGGCATGTTTAGAGCATTATAAGAGGACTGGAGGCTGAGGGAGGCTGTGAGCCTAAACAAAGAAGATCACCCTATAATACACACCAGCCTGGGAATATTAGGGCTTTATGAGATACAGGTGAAAGTTGTAATGAAGGAGTTCCTTGCTGTGCATGCATTTTTTGCTACAATGATGAAAAAGCTGGGATAGAAGATGCAGGTAAATAAGAGACAAGTGATATAGGTCAGTGAGACTGAGCTAGATACAAGGGAGGGTAAAACGAGGGCAGATGATCAAGAGTATTTGAAAACTACTATGAAATAAGCTGCTCCTATTGCTTCTTTTTGTTCCACCATCTGCAATAAATTTTCTTACTATATGAAACCAAGGGGATTTATCCCATTGAAGTTATTCTGTAATGCTTATGGGATAATGAATTATCTAGGATTCTATCTTTGAAGTCAGAATTTCTACTCATAAACCTTCATACACAGAGTTGGAAGTGTCATTTATTTAGACACTCTGAAAAAAGCCCAACCCACAAAAAATTCCTATTTGAGGAATTCCTTAATGAAGGCAGACTTTTTCATTCTGTAAGGTTTGGACCGCACATCTAAGAAACACTATTCCTTCTTTTCAGATTTGCTAAGAATAGGAAGGAAGATTTTTAGTCCCAAAGATGAGGGAGAATTTTGTAAACTATGCTTATAAAAATCAGTACCCTTCTGAAAGACCTCACTCTAATTTGTGTTGTGACAAGCAAAAAACAGACTACACCAAAATAGTTTTAGTACATTAGTCATAAGGAAGAAAGCAAGGGAAAGTGAACAGAACTGTAGAGCCAATCTCAACTATAAGTCTACAGCTGTAAGATGTCAGACAGAGTGGAAGGGAGACAAGACGTATTTTGACAAAGGAGAAATATTCTTCCTTAAGATGCTCTTGGATAAAGATTACTCTGCAGCCCTGTTGCCAAAATTGGTAGATAAGCAACGAAGTTCTGTGGCAGCTCATATATGCTAATGACAAGCAAACATAATTTAATGCTGAAGAAATGTCAGTACCCATATTTGGCCCACAGTCCAAAAAAGATGTTGAGTAACTATTATAAAATGTAGCATGTAATGGCAGTGATCTGATCCTTTCAAAAACTTTGCTTTTCATGTGTTATATATCCCTAAACCTTTTACATTTGGTGAAGATTCTCAAATTGATAAAACAAAATTAGTAGAGATTGAAACACAACTAAAATGACCAAATTTCACTTTAGCCCCTCTTAAAACAGTGTATAATTATGTAACAATAATATCAGTAAAATAACAATATTTTTATTACACACTGACTCAGTCTAAAAACTGCCAGTAACTTGGGATTATCCAATGATTCCTTATGCACAATCTCTTTCTCAAATGAAAAGTTATAGCAAAGCAAGATGAAATTTCTCAGTATAATTTGTCTAACATTTCTTTCAGCAGTACTTGGTGGAAAAGACCTCTATTTTCCTAAATCTAAACACCCATCTGACGTACAATTGAATCAGTCCAGTACAGAGTACATAAGGATTTTAGGACAAAGGTCTAAAATTCAGGCTAGTTCCTGACTATACTTGGCCTACACAATCTCCACATAAACCACTCAGACTTAATTCTCTTCCACTACTGTATTGGAAGTTGCTTCTGGGTTTCAGTCTTAGACACACACACACATATTCTGTACAGTTCTCACTAAATCATGGAAAATGTAAATCTTCATGGTAAGATCCATATATTTATAGTAGCCAGCATCAAAATAGACCACATTTACTTCCCTTATATACATTTGCTCCAAATGCATCAAAAGTCTTGGAACTCGTGCAGGTTTTCAGACTAAGGAGCCTGAAAGCTCTTCTATTCTGTCTCCAGAAAGTCCATCATTCAGTATGGTTGCCCCTTCAAGTAACTCATCTATAATACATACTACTACCAGTTCAAACAAGTCTGGCATTTCCTTGTATTTCTCTTTATATTTTTCACATTGCTTCAGAAGTTTTTCTAGCCAGAAAGCACAGCTAGTTCAAACTATCCCTTAACAGAGGCTGTTGAATTATTACTGCCTGTATGTGTTGAATTTACCACTTTCTGACAGCCTGGATTCTCAATTTGAAGGCAACAAGAGATGAGGAACCTGCCATCAACTGGCAGCTTGCTAACCTTTGAACCTCTCAGTGTTCCCAGTACCACTTCCAGAGGACCCAGGGGAAGGAGCAGTGTTTTCTCTAATTCCATGTTCTCAGAGAGTTACATTTCTGTTGCCTAAACTGAGGCATAAATAATGCCCAGGGAAGAAGAGAATAGCGAAGCTGTGTGACCATGAAGATATTTTTACAATGTGCAAGAAAGAGCCTAAGTACTTGAGAAATACCAATGGTGGGTAAAGATGTCAAACCACATATAAAGCTCTACAGAACAAACCTGTGGCTTGCCTTAATATTTCATATTCTGCTTTCAAGAAGTTTAAATCTAATAACTTCTTGCTTTCTAAGTGGGCAAGACATGTTTGAGCAATTTCAATTGTGTCAACAGCATTTTAAAGTAATTATTAAAATGACACTTTTATTAGGTTTTTAATCCACATTGTGGTGCAAAAGTGATTAAAGAGGAATGTCATGAATCTAGTATTACAATTTCTTCATAAGGCAAAGACATGTATTTTTGAAAGGTGCTGCAGGCACTTGATNGTTTTTTTTATATATATATATATATATATATATAGATATAGATATAGATATAGATATAGATATAGATACAGATATAGATGATATAGATATGGATGGGGATGATTCTACACACTGGCAAACACCTGCAGAGCTGTATGTAGAATAAGCCATCCTGCAGAACAGCAGCAAGAAAGGGGTTAATAGAGAGCAGAGAAGGGAATTAATTTATCAGAAATAATAATTAGGCACTTCNATTCAGGCTAGTTCCTGACTATACTTGGCCTACACAATCTCCACATAAACCACTCAGACTTAATTCTCTTCCACTACTGTATTGGAAGTTGCTTCTGGGTTTCAGTCTTAGACACACACACACATATTCTGTACAGTTCTCACTAAATCATGGAAAATGTAAATCTTCATGGTAAGATCCATATATTTATAGTAGCCAGCATCAAAATAGACCACATTTACTTCCCTTATATACATTTGCTCCAAATGCATCAAAAGTCTTGGAACTCGTGCAGGTTTTCAGACTAAGGAGCCTGAAAGCTCTTCTATTCTGTCTCCAGAAAGTCCATCATTCAGTATGGTTGCCCCTTCAAGTAACTCATCTATAATACATACTACTACCAGTTCAAACAAGTCTGGCATTTCCTTGTATTTCTCTTTATATTTTTCACATTGCTTCAGAAGTTTTTCTAGCCAGAAAGCACAGCTAGTTCAAACTATCCCTTAACAGAGGCTGTTGAATTATTACTGCCTGTATGTGTTGAATTTACCACTTTCTGACAGCCTGGATTCTCAATTTGAAGGCAACAAGAGATGAGGAACCTGCCATCAACTGGCAGCTTGCTAACCTTTGAACCTCTCAGTGTTCCCAGTACCACTTCCAGAGGACCCAGGGGAAGGAGCAGTGTTTTCTCTAATTCCATGTTCTCAGAGAGTTACATTTCTGTTGCCTAAACTGAGGCATAAATAATGCCCAGGGAAGAAGAGAATAGCGAAGCTGTGTGACCATGAAGATATTTTTACAATGTGCAAGAAAGAGCCTAAGTACTTGAGAAATACCAATGGTGGGTAAAGATGTCAAACCACATATAAAGCTCTACAGAACAAACCTGTGGCTTGCCTTAATATTTCATATTCTGCTTTCAAGAAGTTTAAATCTAATAACTTCTTGCTTTCTAAGTGGGCAAGACATGTTTGAGCAATTTCAATTGTGTCAACAGCATTTTAAAGTAATTATTAAAATGACACTTTTATTAGGTTTTTAATCCACATTGTGGTGCAAAAGTGATTAAAGAGGAATGTCATGAATCTAGTATTACAATTTCTTCATAAGGCAAAGACATGTATTTTTGAAAGGTGCTGCAGGCACTTGATTACATGATTGACATTAAATTGTTGTAATACCTTCCCTTATAACAAAGCAAACCACTAAACAGAGTCTTTAGATGAATTTGAGAAAATGTAATTTTGCAATGTGATCTGTGGAATAAGAATAAATGTAAAATAGCAGTAGCTCAAAATCCTCAGGAAAAGGACAAAAGTAGCTCCCAGTTCCTTGCTAACATGATGGTAAGAAGCAGGAACTGTTTTAAAGGTAAAAAGTGATCTTGTTTTTTTTATATATATATATATATATATATAGATATAGATATAGATATAGATATAGATATAGATACAGATATAGATGATATAGATATGGATGGGGATGATTCTACACACTGGCAAACACCTGCAGAGCTGTATGTAGAATAAGCCATCCTGCAGAACAGCAGCAAGAAAGGGGTTAATAGAGAGCAGAGAAGGGAATTAATTTATCAGAAATAATAATTAGGCACTTCTGTTTCTAGGAGATTCTTGAACATCAGTACTTTCATATTTTGGTCTGATTTTGAACAGTTCATCTCAAGTTTTCTGAAAGTGTGAGTCTCCCTTTTAACTTGCCTCCTAGTGGCTCAGATTTATAGAATGTCAATTAAGGGAGGCCTACCTCAGGATTGATATATGTTGTAGTTATAAATGATACATATATAGTAATGGATAAAAGCTCTGTGTTTTTCTTCTTACAAAAAGTATATTTTCCAAATACTTGCAAGCATTTTTGAATCCATTTATGACCTTGCCAAAGAAACACTGGAGTCACTTCCCTGAGACCACTTTTTGCAGTCTTGCAGAAGAGTCAACAGGTATTTCAGACTCCACAGGAAAGCAAAAATAGAACATACCGGAAGCAAATATATTGGTTAGGGAATGTCTTTTATTCAAATGTGACTTGACTGTATATGTCCTCTGCTTTTTCCTGGTAGGTCCTCTTTTTTCCTAGCAAAGGTATTGTGAGCATTCAATGAGAGGTCAAAGGCTGCTTGATGAGATAAAACCCTTTTT
>VXAU01005206.1:204615-246038 GCA_013399695.1 Formicarius rufipectus
TTTTTAGCTTATGAGAGAATAATATACCAGGAAAGACATTCTCAAAACACATGAACCCTGTTTTAGAATGATTCATTATGACAAACTTTTTTAAACACATTTTTCTTATACTAACATCAGAAAAATCTTAACATACAGCGTTTCAAACTTTTCTGAAAAATGTAATTTTTCAAATATTTGTTTGCAGACTCTATCAAGTTTCATAGAAGTTTATGCAGAAAACAAATATTTCATTATGTCACTTATTTCATAATTTTCTCATCACAGAAATTGGTCATAAAAGCCTGACCTATCATTTTCTCTTCTTAGCTTTTTTTTTTGTCCCTCAGACATTCATAGTGCCCTAGGCAAAAGGATTGGAAAAGTCTGTCATCAGCTATCTCAAACTGTAACAAAAATAATAAATAAAATTAATTTGATAGTTTTTAACTGTGTGTTATTTAAATTCAGAAATATTTCACATAGATATTCATCCTTTTACTTCTCTTGCTTTTAAGCATGAAGTAACTATGCTACCATGTTAGATGTGATCTGGAGTAAAATTAACCTTTAATTATGAAAAAGTCCTAATATTCATGACTTTAGGGCTTAAAAATTGTGATTTGAGAAGCAACTTAGATGAAAATAGCTGTTTGAATTACTAATACCTCCTTTCCAATTAAAAATTTACTTGAGAAATTCCTAGCCATCCCTGTCATCCAATATTCTCTTCCTTGCCCTGTTAATTTGTAGTGTTTTCACCACTGTATTCAAATTCTGTCATATGGCAATGGCTTCCAAACTACAGAGGAAGACAAATGACAGAACAATACTCAGAATGTTAAAAGGAAAAAGCATCGTTCAAAGAGGAAACATTCAACTTTTTACTTGGAATTCCTAAATTTTACTCCATCTCTGACATTAAAAAATGGTCCACTGCCAGGCTCTATGTTCCACTTAAACATCTTAATCTTAAATAAATGGAAAACAGAAATATAAAGAAAGAGAAAAGAAGTATAAGCTGCTAGTTTCAACAGGAAGTGAAGACTCAAGGTATGAATACAAGCCCAACTGTACAAAAAAATGGTAAATTCTGAAAAACAAAGAGGAAAACAAACAAACAAACAAACAAATAAATAAATAAATAAATAAATAAATAGAACCAAAACAAACCTTCTCAAAAACCCAAAGCAGAATAGTTATCTTTTGCTTAAAATTATTTTATTTTTAAAGCCAACAACTGATAAGCAGAATTTTCCTAAAGGAAGTTATGTCCTGAGCAGCTGTAAAAATGGCAGCTACTGGGGTCATGTGATTCTCTCTCTGATGAGGGAATGGTGAGGACATGGCTAGAGAAGCCAGCAGTCAGGTGGCAGGCTGGTGTTTGTAGGTTCTACAGTGAGGCTGAGAATAGAATTAAAGCAGAATTAGTTTTAATCATCCTCAGGGGGACTTCCCTTTGGACCTGAAGACTGTTCTGGATGAACCCATTTTTGGAAAAGAGAGTCTGTTGGACTGTCACCTGGCTGGAAATATCTATCAGTCATTACTTGGCATTCAAAACTATTATAAGGGAAAAACCAAAACAAACCAACCAGCTAAAACAAACAAACAACAACACTGCTGGTTGTTTTTGTTTCCTCTCATCTCTTTTTTTTTTTTTTCTTTCCTTGCAGTTGCATTTGACATCTAAACATCAGTCTCGCCAAGAGCTTCTTTTTGAGATAGATTTCAAAAATACTCTAGATCTTATGAAAGAAGACTGCATTTGCCATTGAAAATTCATTGTATTTTATTTGAAAGTATCAAAAGAAATTTGTGGTTTTATTATTCATATGAATTCTGCTCTCAACAGAGGTTTCTAGCTTATATTCAGCCCATTAACTCCCACTAATGCAATTTTTTGTTTTAGAGTTCATACTGAAAGCCAAATATCTTCACTACTAGTCTTCCAAAATCACCTCTGTCAAGCTGAGCTATATTTCAAAATTCAAACAAGACCCAAGAGATCACTTTTGAACTTCAAACTATCTGGTTTCTTATCAGCATTTTTTCTTCTTGATACAGGTTTGCACTAATTTTTACTCTCAGTTTGTTCCTTATACAACTTATTGTTTGAGAAGATTTTGGCATGAAATGCAGCTCATGAGGAAATAATGTATATTAAAAATAGCAGTGATTTAGCATACCTCAAAGGCCTGCACTCACTTGTATTTACTGGTATTTGCTTTTAAAGTCTTCATGCCAAGTTATAGGAGCTTTTATAAAATACTGAACAACAAAATCATACCATACAAACTTACCAACCACCTTTAACTGCATGTTCCCCCACAATGTTTCACGAGAAGCTATTTCCTATGGAGACTAACTGGATTTTTTCTTTTATATTTCCCTTAATATCTCATTTCTAGTCCCTATGGTAAAAACGAAGAATGTTTTATTATTACCTCAAAGTCATCAGATCAGTTAGTCACAGCAGAACAGAGAATTCCTAACTCTACGGTACCTGACAGAAAAAAAAAATCAAGCCATCCTGAAAAGCAAATTAATACCATGTTGCTTGTATTTCATGTTTAATGAAGTATGGAAACAGTGATCAACTTATGTAGTAAATAACAGTTTGCATTGAAGGAAATTTCAGCATTTGAGAATCATTACAGTTTCTTTTCCATTTAATATTCTGTCTTACCCTGAAAGTCTAAGGGTTTTTAATTTTTCATACGCTTAACTTCTCCCTTGTTGTAATATATATTTAAAAACATTTCTTTTTCTACTCTCATGGGCAGTTTTGATTGGTTTTGTAATTATTAATAGTCATAAGAGGTGTGAGACAGTCAAGAAGTCCCAGGGTAATGTGTAGGCCTGGATCATATATTGAAGCATAATGCTTTTGTCTTTCTGAAACGTTTTAGAGCTACTTATAAGGAAAGACTATTGCAGACAATTACCCTTTTCAAAAATTACTGAAAAAAAAAAAAAGTTTAAAATCTTATCAAGACATTTCCATAATAGAATCCCCCTTACTCCCAAAAAAACAGGTTGAATTGAAAGATAATAAATAAAAGAAATAATAAACCTCATTATTTACAGAAAGATGGTGGTCTCTGTTGCATTCTGAATCAAGATCAAATGAAGCATTTTGCCTTGTCCAACATATTTTAAAATGCATATGGATAAAACTGAATTTTTCTTGTCTCTGATACACTTAAAAACATTGAAATGAAAATCCTTCATTGTAAATGTCATTGCCAGGTTTTTCTAGTACAGCAATACAAAGCACAAACTTTTAGAAATCTGTATTATAAAGGCTTGTGGTTCTATAGGTCAAGGTAGAGTGAAGTAGTCCCAGCATCCTCTCTCTCTGTTCTTCCCAGTGGTGGGGGGCGAAAGAATAAAACTGTACAGTTTCATATAATGTTCATAGATATGTTGTAGCTGGGCTCTGCTGACTGCTTTTCAGGAGAGTGCCACGCTGAGAAGGCCCAGCTAACCTAACAGGATATGGCTTCAGGCAATCACTCTTCTCAGCAGACAGTGAAATGGAGTGAAACAGATTCTCCAAGCTCCGATTTCACCTTCCTTTCTTTTTCAATCACTTTGATTAATATAAGCCCTTGATCATTTCTGCCCTGTGCACAGCAGAGTGCACATGGTACCACAGACTGCACAGGGCAGGATATCCACAGTGGTGTAGTGCCAGCAACAACATCTGAGAAACATACCTGTCACCTGGTCACCTTCTGACACTTCTTGAGTGTTCCTCTCTTACTCACCGTGCCAATTGCCTCTGTGTCTTTCTGCTATCAGTGACTGAACTGTCCTAGTTCCTTCCCTAAATAGCCAAGACTGATCAGTTTAACATATGGAAGTTACATTATTATTAACACAAATCATTTGGTTCCCTCTAATTTCAACAAATTAAACAGGAAATCCAATCCATCAGTAAATAAATTAAGCAAAAAGCAAAATGCACAGTGGACATTCATACCTTAGAATATTTTTATTTTTACACTGAGAGAAAATATGCAGAAATTGCACAGTTGTTTTGGTTTTGGTAAGTCTTGCTAGAAATGAAGGGAATGTGATTAGAGTTCAAGTGAGATTAAGGGTTTTCACTGGTGTTAAAACATATATAGATATATATATATACACACACACACACACGCATATGCATTCACCTCAGCTCAACAAAGCTGTAAGCCCAGGCTTAAATTTCTCCTTACTTGGTAAAGCATACAAAAGTGTGTTTAACTGTTTAAGGCATGAAAAACTACTTCCTCTGATGTTGGCCGTGATGATTTGGTCTGGGATAGAATTAATTTTCTTCACAATAGCTAGTATGGGGTTAAAGTTTGGATTTCTCCTGGACACAGTGTTGATACAGAGGGATATTTTAGCTTTTGCTGAGCAGCACTTGTCGCATTGTCAAGGCCCCTCTCCAGTGAAGGAGCTGGGGGTACACAAGAAGTTGGGAAGGGACAGAGCCAACTGACCAAAGGGGTATTCCATACCATATGGCATCATTCTCAGCAGATAGAGCTGGGGGAAGAAGGAGGATGGAGGAAGTTTCAGAGTGATGGTGCTTGTCTTTCCAAGTCACTGTTACATGTGATGGAGTCCTGCTGTCCTGGGGATGGCTGAGCACCTGCCTGCCCATGAAAACTGGTGAATTAACTCCTTGTTTTCCTTTACATGTGTACATGGTTTTTGCTTTACCTATCAAGCTGCATTTGTATCAACCCACGTGTTTCCTCATTTTACTCTTCAGATTTTCTCCCTCCTCACATCAGAGCAGAAGGAGCTGCATGGGGCATAGTTGCTGGCTGTGGTTAAACCACAACAGTGGTTCATTTGCTGCTCACAGACATAGCAGTCAAACAACTGCTGAATCTCACAGTTCCGACTCATTTAGTACCAGTTTAAGTATGTCCAAGATGCATGACCAGTAGTGATGACTGCATGTGTAAGGAAAACATTAATCTGAATTCAGTCTAGTCATTATTGTACTTTAAATATTACTAAATTTCCTGACAAATAGCAAAATGACATATCCTATTTATACTTAATGAAATTCTTACAATCAGGAAACTGGGGGTGAGGGGTGGGCATCTTGTGCTTATTCGCTTATTTACTTATCCTTTGCCAGGTGTCCTATACCACTGAGATAGGGGGATTAATGAGGTTTAAATTCTGAAAATAATTTCATTCTTCTGTTTTGGACAATAAGGGTTATTCTTCTTCCACTGCTTGAGACCAAAAGTGCTTATCATCAGAATTCTGTGTTAATGCCTCTTTCTCTTTTTGTACCCTGGTCACACAGCCTCACTGACATATGGTGCATCCCACATTCCCTCTGAATAGTTTCTTCTTTGCCCTTTCTTGCTCTAAAAGTTTGCCCAGCACTTTAGGAAATGTTGCACCTGGCCTTTTCAAAAGATCAAGGCTATAGCTTCGTTTCTACCACAGATACCACAGACCTCAGACTAAATATCCACCTCTGTTTCAACAGTGCTAGAAATAAGTGTCTTACAAACTTTATCAACACAGTTCTCCCAGTTGGCAATCAAACTGTGTCACCATGTTGTGGCAAAGTCAGATTTTGATTCTCCACCCACAAAACTTGCTTTACACAAATGATGTTCTTCTACAATGCATTAACTTCTTCAACTTTGTCAACTAAATTCTATCCTGCAGCTCTTCCCTTAATTTCTGCTATTTTTACAACTTCAAGTACTTGTTTGTATTGCATGTGGAAGAATGTGTATTTTGGTTTGAAGTACGTGAATTTTACAGCCTGTGTACATGTGAAAATACGAACTTAAGTGAAAAAAAAGTAGGTACCTTCTATTCAGTCCCTTCCTACACCTGAAAGGCACAGACATCCAAGGTTTTTTTTTTTGTTTGGTTTTTTTTTTTTTTTTTTTTGTTTGGTTTTTTTTTTATCATCTGGGCTTTCCTTTTGGCCTTCATGTATTGATGGTGGTAATTCAAAATTTGAAAACCTTTTCCATCAAATGGAGTTGAAATGTGTGTGTATGTGTGCACATATGCATGTAAATAGATAAGCATGTCATAGAAAAAAACCCAATATTTATCTTCATAGACGATTACAGATAATTAGATACTAACAGTGCTGAGAAGGAATTCAGATCAGAATCCCAATCTTCCTAACTGCAGTTAGGCAAAACATATAAAATTAAATATACAGTAAAATTAAGATTTAAAGATTAAGATTTAAATAGGTAATCATCTTATCAATCTTTTTACTTTCTTTTTACTATCTCCCTTGGTAACTAATTATAAATGCAAAAAGGAAAAAAATCCTCCTCGGGCCATTCTGAGCTGTATTAAATTAAATTAACCCTCACATTCAGGCTTCCTTATATAATTTATATATTTCTAATCCCCAACATTAAATATGTTACATCACTGTAGGGACAACTCAAACTTCAACAAATTTAACAAGAATTTAAACAATAGTGTTTAATCTATTCCGGAATGGTAAAAGCCTAAAGTACACTTACAGGAGAGGCACACATAGTGATCATACCTGGAAGACCATCGTACATGGAGGAGTTAATGATCCACACAGAAGTTGACCCAAGCAAGTTTTGGATAAACTTATTTGATTAATCATGAAGAACATGCCTGCACATGCCACACTTGGCTCCTGGGGATGATATCAAGTCTTACCTTTATAGCAGGTTTGTGTATCAACTATTAAAAGTCAAAAGACCACAACATTCTGAATCCCTTTCTGGACAGGATTTGCACCCTGTGCTATGTTCTGACCGTAGAGCCCCAGAGCTGCACAGCTCAGGATTTCCAGCATCTGAAGGAATGTAAATCACTATCTTCTTTCTCTTTCTCATTATAGCTCCATTAAATAGTACAATCCAATACCTCAGACTACAATTCTTTCTGGGATCCATTACGAACAGTAGTACAGCATCAGGTCTCTTATTGAAAGCCTTACCTTAAAGAAAGAGAAGGAATAATTTTCAAATATCAAGTTTCCTCATCCATTAACAGGTCATTTTATATGTTATTAAATAATATCTATTCCTACATATTATATACTGCAAATTATATAAAGGAAAATAAATAAAAAATGCATGCTAACAAAAACATAGTGTAAAGGAATTGAAGCATTGTCAATGCAGCTCAGTAAATCAGAAAATATGTAAGTGATTTACTTTTACTTTAAAACTTATCACCTTTCAGTCAAAAGGAACAGGACTTTGTAAGTCATGCTGAGGACATTCTATTAACTAAGGGAATGGGAAAGCAATATGTCTGATTTAGATTAAGTAAAACACAACAAAAGGAAAACTGGAAAAAAACACAATGAATTAGGATAAAGTTAGCTGTGGGCTGTGAGACATATCTGCAGGATGAGCAGGTAATAACCAAAATGGAAAAACTCAAAGGAAAAAGGGGGTTGCCTCATAGGGTATCCCAAAATTATATTTTTTTTTACATTTTATTATATGCGTCTAACATCATATTGAGAATTATTACAGCTTTCACCAAAGATAAAAACTCAGTGATTTATAAGGTGATTAAACTTCTTAAAAGAATTTCCATGTTCCTATACAATGGTATAACATTTAAGCCTCAGAAAACTTTCTCACACATTGAAAAATCTGACACCTGGGAAAAAAAAAGACTCAGCTTATTGATACCAAATAAACTGTTCTTTTTGCTAACAAAGAAACAAACAAACAGGTTGAAAAAATGTATGTCTCCATTTGCTTGAACAAATGTAGTTACAGTCCAATTACCATGTTAATCTAATTACTACTGAACAGACCTCTGAGTAAATCTGCAGACGTTTTGGTCAGAACTGAAAGAGGAAACAGGGGAAAATGTGACTCCATTTGTATTGTCTAGATCCCTTAGGCAGCTGCAGTCTAATTGGTTTTGTACGACAGAGCAACAACAAAAGTGCTTCAAACAGTTGTACCTAATAATTGTCTCAGAGGGGCTGTTACATTGCCCTCATCTATCAAAGCACATAGGACATTAGCTGTAATGCCTTCATTTTGGCCTGTAACCTCTAAGAAATTCTTAGTTTTCTTTTTTAGGAAAATTTCTGGCTCCATATGCCATCAAGGTTTGATATCATTTTGGACTATTTGACATAACCTCCCTTATAAACTTTGATTTCCTTTCTCTTTGTGAAAATGGAAGTAGGACAAAGGAGAAATCTAATTTTTTTTTTCCATACTGAATAATGTAATACTAAGTGCTTAACCTTTCCTAATACGCCTAAAATATAAAAGAATAAATAGCTGTTGTCCTTGTTTTAACCACCCTTTAGTGAGACAGTACAGTGCACACAAATTTAGATTTTATTAGAGATTACACCAGATTAAACGACTCTAGAAGAATATTGCAGATAATTTAAAGCTATCTATTTTTATTTAAAGGGAATCATTTGTCAAAATGTTCAATGCATACTCATAGAAAGCACTCAGCACATTTAAACCCAGATTGTGTTAAAACTGTTGGATAGAATCCATTGGTAGGCTCCAAAACTCACTTCTTATGTGTTAATTCTAAAACTTGGATGACGTTTCTTTGTGTGTCTTGGCTTTTGGCACACCATACTTTGCATTCTTGCCTTTAAACACAAGCACCCATCTTGGATGAATGAGCCCTCCCACCTCAGAGGAAGGAGGGTGCAGCTTTGGGCTTCAGCCTCTTGTAGTACAGAGAGCAGAATCCACGTGTCCCATAGCACAGGTTAGTGCAGTGCACCAAGAAGTCTTCAGGTAATAGCAGGTGTGCAGAGGACTAAAGAAAAGCAGTACTAAAATTGCATTGTGGTTTAGAAGGGATACATAATCTCTATTCCATTTTTAAAAGAAACAACTTAGGTGCCTAAATAGAAACAACAACACAACATTTTTCTATGCACACAAGTTCTGTACTGAAGACACTCAAAGAGCAAAAAGCACTGATAGGTCACTTCCATATTTTGTATTCAATATTTCCCATTGACTGAATGTTTGTCATGAAAGCTATTATGACTTTTTTCACTTAAATAATACTGCCCAGACCTTGGACAATAAATAGAGTCTGATTAGCCCAACCAGTTTGTTGGTACAGATCCCAATGTCTCAGCGCTCTGGAAACAGTAAGACCAAAAACTTCTAAGAGTCACCTCTTGAAGGCTGGAAGGGTTTATCAAACCTGTACTGCAAATACAGATCTCTTCTTCCAAACTTTTCAACTCTTCCATAAGCTTTGGCCACTTTGATCCACACATCTCTGTGTCCTTTCCACAGAAATTAGGGCAAAGAGGTTAGATTGCACATTATCCGGACTTGCCCGCATGGAAACAGGATAAAATCCAGACATTGCTTCAAGACATAGAAGTTGGTACTGTCTCAATATACAGAGTTGAAACATAATCTTAGAGGAAAAAAAATTATAGAAATATGGCATTATTAGGCTATTATGGTTAAAATTTCAGTAGTGAGAACTACTAGGTGAAACTTTAGAATTTCATTTTAACTTAACACTTCTCTTATACAGTTGAGAATCTAAGGCAAATGTTCTGCAGAGGCTAAAAGCTAGAAGTTGATTTGTATGCTATCAGATTCTGCTAAAAGGGAAAGTATTAAAAAAATCTTTCATTTTTATCTCACTGACATTTTAACCCTGAATTGTGAGATTACATTTTTCTTAAGAAGTCTAAGTATGATCTAATATCCAGTGAGGAACTTGGCAAATACCAAAAGAAAACCTTAGACCAACCATAAAATCAATATGAAAACAGCTTTTACCAATACTGTTCCAACAAATCCTTCCAGGCAATGACAAGCTCAGTAATTAGATATCTGACCTTCCCCATTGTTCACACTCCTGAGTGTTAAACTTTCCACATTCCACATTAGTATTATTTTTAATGATTAAGTGATCCAAATGTACAGCATATTAACATTCTACCTAGGAATCAAAGTGTTCCTTCTTTCCCTCACCCTATTTTCAGTAGTTTATCAATTTGCATATGACAATATTCCATTTTTACATGAAATGGCCCATATTTTTAGCTCAAATTTGAAATCATTCAGAATAAATTTCTTGTGTCCATCATTTCATTGCTGCAAGGTGTTGTACCAGAGAGGAATAATGAATTTAAGATTAGTAGAAAATAGTATAAAAAAATAAATCATTCATTCCACTCTAAACTCAATACATTTTGACTAGTTTAACTGTGCAGCATGTAAAGATTGCTTCCTCAGTAATTTTTTTCAGCTGAAAAAATGTTCTGAACAAATAGATAATTATTATCATGAATAATAATTAATATTATTCAGAAAGTGGAATCTGCAATAAAAAAATTTGTGTATGTCACCACATAAGTATGAAGGACCATTTATAGCAAGGAAATGCAAGCGTACTTCCAAATAGGCTTGAAACATGTCTTACAATTTGCACAATAAAGGAAATTTTTTAGCAGTAAAAAGCTGGAAAGGGAAAATATATCACAAATTAAATGGGAAATTAAAAATAAACAGGCTATAAACAGTCGTGCAATCTATTTTGTTCTTAAACCTCATCTTCTTACCCTCTCTGATTTTTCCCAACTCCTTTGAAGACATAGCTGCAGCACTGAGGACATATTATGCCTTATGCAAGGAATAGTGTGTGCATGATGTGTTTTTCAAGTTTGGTTTTTTTTATTGCATACAGGGCTACCTTGGTTAAGGTTTTTTGCAGGCACAATTATTCTGTAGACTAACATACCTATTAAAGGGAGCAGGAAATTTAGTGAGATTGATGCACACACATAAAAGTGAATAATGTTTTCCTACACGGAGTCTGACCTTAAAAGTTCATTATTCTTAGAAACCTAGTATCTCTGGAAACATGGAACTCTTTTATCCTGACCACATTTACAATTTTGAATGTTTAATCAGTATACTTCTTGAAATGGCAAATGTAAGTGAACAAATTTGTATTTTGTTTATTTGATTATATTTGAGATTCTGTATGAATTCATACACACATACAGACAGCCACCTTCTCATGCTTTGTTTTCATGGACACCCATCAAGATCAATCAGAATTAACTTTAAAAATAGATTAGTTAAACTGTATTAAACTCCTGCCTGGACACTCTTATTCAGAATGAAAAAGAGCTTGCATTTGGTTTAATTTAATTTATTCAGGATGTGAATCCACTAATCTACTTAAATTAATGATGCTCTGAATTCATGACTTCAGTCAATTTGGGTTAACTTTCACAATTGTATTAATGTAGACAAGTCCTAATGTAATTTCAAACCTAAAGCAGTATTACCCTATAACCAACTTATTTATTCTCACTGTATGTCTAAAGTCAAGATAAATTTCATGGTTCCTGAATGGATTTCATGGTTTTGTGAAGCTATAAAGGCCAAGATGCAACCCAAATTCACAGAAGATGCAGCTTTTAGTTTGAGTCCAGAAAACAAAACAAAACCAAACCAAGAAACAAAAAAAAAGAAAAAAAAAGATAAAAAAAAAGACAAGCAAAAAACAAACAAACAAAAACCAACAAAAAAAACAAACACAAAAAAACAAACAAAAAAAACCCCAAAAAACCAACCAAACAAGCAAACAAAAACAAAAACAAAACAAAAACAAAAACAAACAAAACAAAACAAAACAAAACAACCCTTTCAAACAACTGCATTGAGATAAATACTTCTAGCTGAAAACCAGGTGTGATGGACACTTTACCCATGTGGGTCACTAAGTATGCCATAACACTTTTCACAGGATTATAAGTGTTATTCCCAAGATACCCTGAGTAATTACATCCTGTCTTCCTACCTCCCCCCACAATCTCGGTTGGATGCAGTATTCTCTTCTTGGCAATGCAGGAAAGGAAATTCTGCTATGTGCTCCTGAGCAGCTGCTACTTTGCATCTCAGTGTTGGATTAAGCGACCTGTGTAACCTGCTGCATTCTGAGGTTAGCAACCTCAGAATCTTCAGGAAACAAAATATACAATTATCATTATATAATATATGCCTTGCAGTTGTTGCATTCCCTGAACTGAAGAGCAGCACATATGTGTATTTCACTACGTGAAGATTTGACAGGGATTCTCTGCTTTACAGTATATCAGATATTGACATTATATTAAAAAAAAAAAAAAAGCCTAAATAGACATTAAAGAAATCACTATTAAAATTAAATTAATTATAAGTTTAATTAACATTTTAATTACATAAATAGCAACACATATTTATTAAATACAAACTCTAGGAAACGTCAAAAGTTTATACAGTACTTTTAAATTTCAATAGCCTAAAAATAACTTGAGTTCTCTAGCTACTGAAAATGAACATTTCTTTATGCCTGCATTTTTCTTTGCCACTGTAACAACAGATTTTGATGTTTTCTTCAGACAAAGCCTCAGCTAACACTTCACTTGTTACATATAGGCAGCAGGTACAATTGTCTCAAAGTCCAAAGGTATTTTTATTCTTTCAATTGATGAAAAAATATAATGTTATATACCTAAGCATAGTGGCTAACAATTTGTCCTTAATTTGGACAAAATTGCTACAAAATTAACTATATTTACAGAAAGTGTTATTTAAAGGGTAAATTACTGTGCATATCCTGGCAGCCTCAGGATGACATCCTCTGCTCCCTCCCCCCATAGACACACACAGTTTGGCACTGTTTTATGAAAAAGGAGAAGCAAACATTCAAAACAGTAGAATATCTGCTTTCTCATTTTAAATAAAGTGCAAGTATTGCTATGTACTGTACTATAGTACATTGCAAAATTTGCAAAGTTGTTAGAAAGCATAATACATACCAAATTTCAGTCGTATCTTTGTTTAAAAAAAAAAACAAACAAAAACAAACTACAAAACAACAAGCAAAAGAATATATTTTAAAATCATTTCAATAGAAAGGCATATTGAAATTTGTTTTTTTTTTAAAAACTCTTGTATGTTGCTTATAAAAATAGGTTGTTTTCTTTACATGGGAACAGCTAAAAGTATCCAGGGAGGCTGAAGCTAATCTGGAAAAACAAAAAAACCCAAACCAAACCAAACCAAAAACAAACAAACAAAACAAAACAAACAAACAAAAAAAACCACAAAAAAGCAAAACAAAAAAGAAAACAAAAACAAAGACCCAAAGAAACAAACAAATAAAAAAAACAAAAAACATACACACAAAAAAACCCAACAACAACCAAAAAAAAAAAAACCACACAAAAACCCAANAAACAAACAAACAAAACAAAACAAACAAACAAAAAAAACCACAAAAAAGCAAAACAAAAAAGAAAACAAAAACAAAGACCCAAAGAAACAAACAAATAAAAAAACAAAAAACATACACACAAAAAAACCCAACAACAACCAAAAAAAAAAAAACCACCAAAAAACATGTTTGGTGATTTTTTTTTTCCTCTTAAGTAAGTATTTACTTACTTCCACTAGAGTAGCTTTTCTGATTTTCATCCAAGAAACAGGTAGTTTTTGAATTGCAGATAAAATTATTAATAATGTGTGGTATAGCACTTTTTTTTTTATTTTTCCTTTTCTTACATCATAGATGATGACATGGACATCACAGTAGGCTAGCATTTGAAAAATTGGTTGGGTAAGTAGGCAAATGGAAACTCCGATCTCCTAAAAGCCTAATAAAAACATTACCTTCCTTTGAAATTGCTACTAGGAGTGTCTCTCCCTTCCATGTGCAGTGATGGTGAATCCATTATACATGCAGTGATAGCAAATGTTACACTTTACTTGTGCAGCACCTTTGAGTCCAGAGTTCTGAATATGCTGTGCAACAATGGGTAAGTAGCCTGCATTCTCTTCTTAAACACAGAGCAACTGCTGCCTCGGGACATTCAGCGTTTCATCCACAGCCACTAAATGGCTTATTCTCCATCACAGAACAGCTCAGTGGAGGTCATAGAACAGGGCACAGTATTTCACACACTGGGAAGGTTCATTCTCCTGTGTAAGTTATTATCTACCATTAGCTACCAGGAAAAGGATTCCAGTTTGAAAAGTTTAGGATATACACATATTTCAGTCAAAAATGTGTAATGTGGAAGCTACTCTGCCAGTAAAAGCTGGTCAGGTCTGCAAGGGACCTGAGAAATCCTGTGCAGAACATCTAACTAGGTCCTTCAGGAGAGATCAAGAGGAGTCTGTGAGTGTAGGCAGGGATAACAGAGGATTTCTAATTGGATCACTGTGAAGCCCAAAATAGGGGATGCAAAAGCTTGGGAGTCTTTAAGCAATTCATAAATGTTGTGACCAACTGACCATGAGATGACATTCAGATGAGAATCAAAATTTTTTTCAATTTCTTAATCTGACTGTAATTGCTGCAGCAGTAATTCACCACATGCAAGTTATTTTTTTCCACAGTTCCAGAAGCTGAGCTGAAAGTCTTCAGGAGACCTTGCAGAAGCAGAACAATGTTTTTATATATTGTTGCCTCAGTGCAAGACCTTATATTCAAATACTGATCAAAGTTAATTGAATGTTAAGTAATAATGCATAATTACACATCCACAGAGCTAATAAAGAGTAAAGTACAACAAAGGGTAATCTAATCACAAAGGCAAAGCATGCAAATGAAACAATCAGGTTAAAGACACTGAATTGGCAGTGCTTAATAAAGATTTATAGAAAAAGAATAACATTTAGCATAGCATGGAAAAAAAATCTATTAGCAAATATAAGCTCCCTGATGCAATTCCTTTTTGGTACATGTTAATTCTTCTATTAAGAAATCTCCAATGATTTTGCATTGGATATTCAAGGGAACTGAATCAATATTAGGGAATCATATTATTCCCTGCCAAAAAGGAAAGGATTTATTACAACTACTGAGAATTCATTTAAGCACATGAAATAAAATATTGCCAAGATGTTGTATCAAGGGATACAAGATCCAAGTGGTTGAGACCTATGGAGTTATGGTAACCACCATCCCTGAAACTAGGATGTATGACGCATCATCTGGAAGCACTCTGGCTCATTGTTCCTGTCTATCTTAATTTAGACATTTGTATGTCTCATTCAAATATCATATTACAAAGTACAGTACTTTGTACAAAGATTTTTGTCTACAAGAAATCAAGACATCAATATATTTTATCCTAATGAAGAACCACCTTAGCTGTTGTGTGGAGCATAGTAACCATGCTCTGTTACTGGTCTACAAAGCTTTAAAAGAGCCTTACCTACTACAAAATGACATCTTACTTATTACAATGAGTACAACTAAAGCACTTTGTTGAATAAGTGGCTTTGTGCATGTGTAAGATGAGTATAAATTTACTTTTAAATTGAATTTTATTTTTTTATTTAAGAAAAAGCAAATATAAACATTCATTATACACCCATAGACTATTGATATTTTAGAATATCTGGCAGAAAATCCTTCCTCTTTATGTGTCTCTGTGACTATATTTTGATTCGCTGTGATTAAAACATACCTAAATAACAGCACATAGAGTAAAATACAGGTAATTTGACTTATAATTGGCAAAAATGATCAGTTAACATTTAGATTCTATGGTGATGTCTGGCATCATTCATGCACACTGCAATATTTTGCTCACCGTTTATGATTTCTAGATAAAATAAGCATTGCATTCTGAAAGGGTTTATCAGGCAGCTACTTTGATTCTCTGCTAACAAGTGATACACCGTGTCTAGTCTTTCAAAAATGCTCTCAAGGTTGAGGTAGTGAAGGGGCCTGCTCTGTAAAGCATTTGAGGTCCAAGCTAATAACCACAATTGTCTTACAAGGTGTGATTTCCTAATGCCATTTATGACACAGAGGGACATTATAATTAAAACTTTTAGATAGAATTCAAACATTTGAATCTGGAACACAAGCTGGTCTATAGCTGGCACAAATCTGTAAGCATTTAATCTTCCTCAAAGACCAGAAATTATATTAGCTTTTCACTACCAGACTGCAATTACTGCTGAAAGACTCAACACAGGACTTGAACTTCTTGAATCCCAAGGGCAATACTGGGCACCAGTGCTTTGCCATTCCCCAGATGGGCTTTGCCCACTCCCCAGTATTTTCAACATATTTTCTCTCCTCCCTTTTCCCCTTCCACACTTAAACAACAAGAGCACACACTTTAGCATTTAATGACTAGGGAAAGAGGGGAGTGAGGAGTGGAGAGCACAACTGATAATTTAGCTCTACTAAAGCTAAATATGTCCCTCTGATAATTTAGTTATGAAGGATATTCCCTCTATAACCTCAATCAGAACAGTATTTAAACACTCAAGGAGTTCCTATGAAACCTATGGTGTTATTCACACTTTAAAGTTAAGTGCTTTGTTGGACAAGGATCTTCATACAGATAATAAATTTACTTTTTACTATTCCCCTCCAACAGCTCAAGAACATTCATTTTGCAATAATTAGGAATATTTTCTTTTTTGTTTTGAAAGCCCTTTTACTCTAACAATGAGAAGTTATTTTGACTTTGAAATAGGATAGAAAATTTCAGCCTTCAGAGAAAAGGCTAAGCACTTCTTCAGAAAATTGAAAAACAAAACCCAAATACCGTTGCTTCTGATTTTAGATGTCTGTTGTCTGCGTATTAGGAGAAAGAAAAGTGTTTAGAGAGACATTTTTTTTTTTTTAATTCAGCCAAAATTTTCACTTTGTGAGGAGGGAAGAAAACTATCTGCAAAGACCTGTATCAATCAATTTGAAATTCTAGATAGTGTTTTGTACTTTGAGAAGGAGTTTTCATTGACCTAGTTTTATTTCATCAACAGTCTTAACTCCTGTAAGAGTCTCCGTATTGCTGCCACTGGACATGTGTTTGAAAGTCCACATGCACTTTCTGCTTTTCTTTCTTGGCAGGAAAGAGGAAACTTCTGTGTTGTAGCAGCTCAGGTACTGACAGTCACCCTGAAGTCACACTCAGAGAAACATTGAACTTGGGAGCATCAGGGACAATCTGCCTCTCCAACAACTGAGTTGTTAAAACCAGAGGACTCATGTGCAATCACAGAGGCAGAGAAACAGTGAGCAGTAAGATGTTCTGATATTGAAGTAATTTTTCACACCTCTATAGTGAACACATTACATTCATTCATCTGTGTCAGACCTTAATTGTCAACCTGCATTTATGGACTCATGAGCCTTTTAAAAATACTTGTCATCTGAACATGTGCACTAACAAATTCATTAAAAGCTTATTTAAGACATGCCAAATTTTGGTCCTGGTCACCATCGCATATTTATTTTTGGAGACAGCTAATCAAATGAAATGAAAAGTGACACAGAAATGCCTAGTTGCTGAACAGGTGCATATGTTTTCAGAATGAATACAGTTCTTACAATACTGACTACTGTATTCATCTCTCTTTACTCATGTGGATTTTGAAATACATTCACACATATATATTTAAATATATGTTTTAATAAATCTTCTAATAAAAGTTTTAATAAAAGTTCTCACTTTTGTCTTAGATGAAAGTGAACCACAGTGAGCTGGTGATCTAAAAGGTGTCCTTCATGGAAATCTCCTCACTGGTACATTCTTTGCACTGTGTTCAGTGTACTATGATAGTACTACTACTGTACTGTACTACAGTGTACTGTATTGTGTATTACATACTGCTTTAGTGTAAGATAAAAAAATATTAATCAACAAAAGAGAAGTATTTTCCTGAACCAGAAATCATAAACTCAGTAATAAATTTCAGTATATATCTTGCTTGTAGTTATTATGAAACTAGTCTTCAACTGATAATAGTCTTCTATCTTTGGATCCACGTTAAAATCTCCCTGGAGTAACTTCTCCAGCAATAAAACTCCTTTAACCCAGTATCAAAAACTGCTGTGGGAACAAACCTTGGTAGTCTGCACTTTCTGGACTCATAGTTGTGAAATTTAAAGCAGATGCAATTTCATATATGTTTTTGTAGGCAACTCTAGTCTAGCTCTAGGACAGATTTTAAGCCACTCAACTTCAAGGCAAATCAAAGCGGAGAGGAATAATTTCCTGCCTCTTTGACAGGGACACAAACTCTGAACAGAGTATGGTCACATTCTCCCTGGAAACTGAAACAGCTGCAGCAAACATATGGAGCTGCCATGGAAGAAAAGCTGTTCAGTTTGTGCAGCAAGACTCTAATCAAAGTGATTGATGCTGGATATGATGCAGAAACACAGTAGATATGCCTTTTGAAGGAAGATACTCATGAGATAAATACAAAATGCTCTAATAAATGGAACAGGCTGAAACACCTGTAATACCTCTAGGATAGATGTTAAAATCACTTAGAGTTATATTAGCAATTAATCATTTTCCGTAATGCAAAATATAGAAGATATAATGATATAAAAATGAATCACTGGTCCAATTTTAACCATGGCATACCTGGCTTTATTTCAGTATTATTTTATTCTTTTTTGGTAGTTGAAAATGTTATGCTACATATTGGAAAAAAGTGTGATATAGCAATTTATTATTAATAGGATACAAAAGTAGGGTATTGTCAATGAATCAGGACAGTTTCTGTTAAACGTTCTTGTGCTTCATAGAGTGCAAAGAGTAACTATTTTAAAGTAATTTGATCTTTTCCATTATTGCTGAGGAAACCATCACTTTATTTTTGAGTAATTAGAGCACAATTATGAAGACCGAAGGCTTATTTTCCTGCCTGCTATGATAATCATGCTACTTTTCATCTTTGGTAAAAGACATTAGGGTAAGCAAGAGTGATTGAAGTTTCAGAAGTTCATTAGAGACTAAGAGAAAAGCTGAGAAAGGTTATTTTTAACATATAATTTTCATGAAAGGATGGTACACTCACGGAACCTCTGTTCCACATATATGTAAACAAAAAATATTAAATTTTTTCTGTGAAAATGGCATGTGTTTGCTTTCTAAAACAGTTCTGATTGCTTTTTATATTGCTTTTCCTTCCCTACATCTTTTATTTATTATCATATGTAAGAAAAATGGTAAATCACTCTTATTAGATGTTCATTTGACTGAGTAGGATGTTATTTAAAAAAAAAAACAAAAACAAAACCAACAAAAAAAAAAAAACCAACAAAAACAAAACAAAAGACAAAAAACCAAACCAAACAAAAAAACTGATCAAACAAACAAACAAAAAACCTTGGAAAAGTCATATTCAGGCATTACTATGTTTTAGTTTCCAGTATTTTTCAGAATACTTATAAACTGCTGGATTTCAATTTAACATTAAAGAAAATTATATTCATTCAAGTAAATTATTAAATCAAATTTCAAGTGCACCAGAAGTATTCTACTGTGTCTTCAGCTCTAAGAAAGGTGAGTCTGGATCCAAGAATCCCGTTCCACTAAAAGACTCCCTGCTGTAAACAAAAAATGTTCTATTTCTCTGTTGCTTTTGTCTAACTTCTGACCCTTGCTTTTGTAATATTAAATGCAAACAAACTTTTCAAAGAAAAAGAAAAATAATCCTCAAACTTTATTCACATGCATTAGATCATGAATATGCGCTGAACCATAAAAGAGAAAAAGCCCATAACTACAAATACATACTGGGAATTTTTGAATATTCAAATAATGCTTCTTAATAAAAATGAGGACCAAAATAGCAAGGGAAACAGGATTGGGGTATCTAAAATGACTGAAACAGCTTAGAATGGACAAGTAACATAAAAACAATTCAATTCACAGGAGATATTTCCCACTCACTATATCAGAGTTTTCATCTGTCTCCAGTGAGTTTCCTATATGGTCAAACGCATTTCTTGTGACAGTTTCAGTTTGTTCAGTTTTTATCAGTCCTTGTCTTTAAAATATCATTTACTCTGCCCAATCAACACAGTGTCAAAATATTGCAATACCACAATGAGATCTTATCAACACTGCTTCTTTCCATCATCAATGTCTGAATTGCACTTTTCCAAAGTTTATGAAATTTAAAGATAGACAAACTTGGACCTAGAAAAGTTTAGAGTAATGCTATCCTCCTTAAACATTGCCGTATGATAAATATCACTCTCAGATATACATCAGTATCTCAAATTTTGAGAATATTTTGGTGCTAAAATACCAGTGGATATATTTAAACTTTGCCAGGACAATGACTGTTTGAAGGACAGTTGAACATAGCTTACATTTCCAAAACTTGGACCATCCTATTTTCTTTGCCTATTAGATATGTAAATTCCTAGGAAAGCCTAAACTTGAGAAAAAAATCTCTTTTACCTCTCTACTTCTATAAGAGCAGTTTCCTATTCAATTACTTTCTCCTAAATCCTTATATTTTCCTTTTAAATTGAGTTTTTATTTTGAGTGGTTAAATAACATATATGTAATTGCATCTTTGAATTAACATTTGTCTCCCATGACTCACTCAGATTCCAGAAAATTAGAATGCTGATGAAGTATACTAAGAACTGAACTGCATTATCTCTAAGGAAAGAATATGTTATTACCACACATAGTTTTATGTTTGTACTTTATGTATGATTATTATGTGCAGTCAAAAAACCCATACTTGAGTTCACTGTTTAAAAAAAAAAAAAAACACAAAACAACAAAACAAAACAAAACAAAAAACACAAAAAAACCCACAAAAAAACCAAAACCAAAACAAAACCAACCAACAAAAAACAAACAAACAAAAACAAAAACAACAACAAAAAACCAAACCAAAACCAGAAAAAAAAAACACAAAAATGCACGAAAACCACAGCAATTACTCCTTGCCTAATCTCCTTTTGTATAAAACAAAAAGTATTGGTTAATTTTCAAGGGAATTATTGACAGAAGGAAGGAATGTGAAACTAATAACCAGCAAACCAGAAAATAAATGAGAAAATTGATCTTAATTTCAGCAGAAGAGCTTGACCTAAGTTTGATAAATGAGTAAATACAAGATCAAATCAGGTAGAGGATTCCCCAAGATCATCAACGTTGGATGTCCAACTGTTTCCATCTTTTTTATTTACTTGCCTTCATTTGTCACTCACCATCTCTTGAACCAGAAGGCAAAATCAGTACAAAAGCTACTCAACCTAGTCAAGAAACTCATGTGAAAATTAGTATATGAAGATAGTAATACTTTGATTTGGAATTAGGTTTCTACACACATGTGAAAGGATAGTAATTTTTTTAGGAGTTACAGCTGTATTTATTTGCCTTTACAGGTTTTGCACAGATGAGGTTTTACATTTATAACAGTTTCTGACAATGTACTTCTGTATTGCAACACTGCACAGATCATTAGCCTTCATTATTTACCACAAACACAAATACTGCTGAATATAGCAAAATCTGTAAGACCTGCTAATTAGGGACACTGGCAGTTGTGTGATCTCTTATTGTCATTCATCAAACAGCTTTATTTTGGTTTAAAAATGATACAACTAAATGACTTTTATGCTCTGTCATTCTTCATTTACAATCACATGTGGGGACAAACCCACATATAATATGGTCTTGTTAACTGAAAGCAAATGCATCTGAAACAATCTCTGAGGATAAAATAATATTTTTTTCAATTTCTGACAACACAATAGACAAGCTGCTAATACAGCAATTCAAGATGGTTCACATCCTAAAAAAAGAGTGAATTTATCTGCTAACATTATTTCTTTTGATGTAACATTTACAGGAGTTCTTACTACCTTTAAACTCAAACAATATAGCCTGACTTAATCCTGACTGTAATGAAATCAGACATTTTTTATTATTCATTATAAAAGTTTCCATCTGTTTTATTTACTTTGCTTCATTAGTAATTTATCATCTTACCTTATGAAAGCACAAAATGTTCCATATCTAGTCAAGTACCTCAATGCTTGAAAGAAAACCTAAGCAGACATAAAATCAGTCCTGCAGTTTTAACAGTAAGTCTGTAGTATTAACCCATGCAAACATAAGAAACCAACATTTACAGGTGTTACCATACTTGGTACTCAGACATACAACTCATTCTAAAGCCTCAAACCTCTTTCACTTGGAAAGGAATAAACTTGCTTAACTAGAACAACAGAAGCTTCTACCTCAGAGTAGTCAAATACCTTTGAATAGATATTTTTAGGTAGCAATACTAAGCACTGTATCAAGCATTGCATTGGCAGCCAGGAAACCCTAAATAGTAGTCTGGTTCAAGAACCTAAGCATATGCATGTATTGCCAGATGAAAGGTATCCCTGCTTGGCTTCACCAGACAGGTTCAAGTCTCTGCAAGTTCTGTGTCACACCCTGGTAGCAAGATTTCTCAGCTGTCCCAGCACATCTGAAATGTCAGTGGATGACCACATGAAAATCCTAACCCTCATCAATACAGGCATTGGCCTGAGACAAGAGATTAATTTTACTACTCACTGTGACCATAGGAGAGGAATTGCTCTTTAAACACTAATTTTATTTATCAGGTGCTTATTTATGATAAGAAAATTTCAAACACATGGCAGGGCTGTGGTTATTCATGCGGACAGCTGAAGACAGCTTAATCCAGAATGGTATCCCTGCCTCAGGCACCTAGTGTCAGTAGTTTACTTAGGGTCCCCAAAATAAATGCCAGTACTGGACAATGAATCTTAAATGCAGTAAGATTAATAAAATGTTTACAAAGAACCATCAGAAAGAAAAGCAGAATTATGCAGACTGGAATCTCTATTTACACCCACTATGAGTATGAAAATATGAAAGATTAAGTGAAATTAATGGAAAATAAAATATCCAAGGACAAAAACTGCTGAAATTTATCAGTGCAAAAGTTGAATTATGGAGGAGCTGGGAAAATTCACTTTTTTGAGAAACAAAAAAAAAATATATATTTTTTTCTATTTATCTTTGGAAGTTCTAAAAAATGTAAGCATTTAGAGTTTGAAAGGTCAAAAGTAGACTCCCCAGTGCCTTTTTCCTTCTTGTGAAGAAGGCAGAGATTTGATTTACCATTCTAAGTCTCAAGAACAACTTAATTTTGAAATATCACATCAGAAGTTCATTAGAGAAGCTCGATTTCAGAAAAGTCATATTGCTGCAATATATCACTAATATTTTTCAAAATAAATGCCTTCAAAAGAAAAAAAAATAGTAGAAGCACATAAACCACACATAAAGTTCATTTAATCCAAAGCATGGATTCCTGTCTAAGTGCCTTCAGGTTTCAGGCAAAAAATTTAGATAATTTGGTGAGAACATATCAGCTCTTAAAACAAGTTTTTCCATATTGAGGTAGAGTTCAAAGAGCTCTTCAACTGTAGGGTGAAGAAAAGAAAATTTAATGTTTTCTGCTAGAAATTAAATATTTGTGTTTATGTGGTAGTTGAAATATCACTGCAGAAAGAGACACATTCAAAAATGTGTTCTTACACACAGCCAGAAAAATTTAACCCCAGTTTACTTGTTCTTTGCATTTTGTCTAACAGTTCAATAACTACCAAACTGTTATTTGAGGTTTCATCTTATAAAAACTTGGTTTTGCTCTCAGGTAGCGACTGCACTTCATAGTGTGCAAGAAATTAGCAAAACAATGCCTTGTAATTATCTATGATTTCACTGGGAGTTGTCATAGGAAAAGATTGAATGTGTAATCTTATGTGGTGACATTATACTAGCTCGTTTTCAAAGACAAATATCTTGAATTCTATTTCAAATGAGATGATGTTCCATGGCAATATATAACAGCCAGTCTGCTGGAGGGGTAGAAGAAAACAAAGGCATTCATCACAAAGAGATCTGATTGCTTAAAGAGAGAAAGGAAAGCTGCACTGATACATGGATTTATGCCCATTGGTCCAGAAGCAGCAGTGCTTTTGCTCAAGCCACAGACTTTCAATTTAAGTTATTCCTAACATGAAATGATGGAGTTATGATCCAGTGTTTTCTAAGCTTAAAGTACTGCACTGTTTCCTAACTATCTGCATTTTCTCAGTGTATCTGTCTATTTATGATAGATGGGAGTAAAGAGAATGAGAGGACAGATATTATTCTTTCAAAAGTTAATCATTGTTTTTCTCCTTGAAACCACTTAAACTGACAGAAATTATGGACATTAAAAAAGGGCAGGCTGAGACTGTATTCTGCTGCAATTCTACAGAGGAAAGACCTAGTGAAGAGGAGTAGAGGCACTGTCATGATACACCATAGCATGAATTCAGAATTGATTTTCTTTACTTGTTGGACAAGAGCACATTTTTATACAAAGCTCTGTTCATGTCCCATAGCTATTTAGGGTCTGTAGGAGGAAATGTTGACAGTCTTTTTCTTAAGCCTTCTTGTAGCTAATACTGCAGCCTTGCCAACTTGGCATTGCAAGGCTTCTATTGGACTCTGTGTGGGATTTGTAAAGCTCAACAAATTGAGAAAAATACTTGCCTCAGAGAAACTTCAGGATTTTCTCTTGGGAGATAAGTATTCTGAAATGTGTGTTCCTTTAATGATTAATTTTTTTCAGCATTTAGATGGGACACAAACCTATGGACTCAGAGTAATTAAAATCTATACCTTAAAATGTATCTTTGTGTTGAAAAAAGCAATTTTATATCTTTTAATATCTCTGCAGTGGAAATACATGAAGATTTGCAATGACTCTCAGGCAATGAAAAAGTAATAAATATCATTTCAAGATGTTAAACCGTTGCTTTAATTACATTAACAATTAACCTCTTAGTACAATTTACAGAGGTTTAACTCTTTCATCTTTTCAGTAGTGCTAGTCATATGAACTCTTGCAACAAAGAGATACAATTTACAAACATTGCCAGTAAGAATCAATGTTGTATAAGTTGGTGAGCTCCAGAATGGTTATACATTTTGCATTTTGAATGGGTATAAGGTTCAAGAAGAAGCAGATGGCGGGAAGAAATTACTGTTTGCTGCAGAACTTTATTCTGTATTTCTGGATTTTCTTTTATCCCATGAAAGATCTGATTATACTGTACTTAACACATTTTCTGAAGGTGTAAAGAAACTCAGAAACGGCTGTATTGGGTCAGATCAAAAACCCATCAAGACTAGTTTCATTCCCACAATGGCCAAGAGCAGATGATTAAATAAGAAAAACAGTATCATAGTGTGCTATGTGCCAGGACTCTTCCAGTCTTCAGATCTGCTATTCTGAAAGAAACTTTTGGTTCAGGTTTCATGAAAAAAGAAATGTCTATGACTAGATGAAGTCACTTTAAGTATTCACTGTCACAAAGCAATTGCTGTCCTCCTTTAATTAATCTGAGATCGATCAAACATCTACAGGTGATAAGAACAACATTGACTATAAGGGGGAAGGAAAACAGTCTGGAAAAGGAGCCTGCTTCTTTGACTAGACTTTGTATGTTGAAGCAGTGTCATGTGCACAGGTTTTCATTTACCGGGAAAAATTCTGGAGGAAAAGCCACGTCACCAAAGGGAGGAGAACTGGTCCTGGTGGCAGTACAAAATGTGAAGATACTTGTGGCTTTCCAGGCACTGTATCTTCATTCAGGTGAACTTTTAATGTAATACAGTACTACTGCTGATATAGTTTGAAATGGACTAAAATCAAATTACCAGAAACTGTGGCATATTGTTAGGACAGTAATCACCCTCCTGGTATTCCAGTGAATACTAGAAGGCAAATCTAATGCTGCGTTTTTAGCTGCAAAACTGTTATTTTAAAGTATTAGTCTACTGTCATGCAGAGTAAAGTAGTTTTGTGAAATGTTTACAACTTCACAAATATGTCTTCAGTTACACTGTATTCAAAGTGAAGTCAGATCATAAAATCCTATCCTATTGATTCTCTTAATAATGCTATCTTCCTCACGCACCACATACCTTTACTTTTGCTGAAGTTGCTGCTGTTATGAAAATGAGATTAAACCTTAAGGGATATTGGAACCTGTATTTTGGATAAAAAATAATCTGCTGCTTTTCCATATCCTTTTCTCTTTCTTCAGAGTGAAAACCGTTAATGGCAAGAATTTACCTTGGCATGTACCTTTATTATTTCATCAACATGGATGTTAAAAACGGTAAAATGGCAACGATTTGTGAACAGCAATAGTAAGTGAAATTGATAATGAAAGAATCTTCTTTACTAGCTCTAACTGTCCCTCTCTCTCTAGGTGTCTTCTGTAAACTTGTTACTCCTCTCAGGTGTTAGAGGAACACTTCACATTGGAGGGGAAAACAGCTCATCATCACCCTGAAGTAGATGCCTGAATTAACAAGTGTTTCTATTTTGATTATGGAAATTATTTCCTTTTTCCATTGTCTATAGAGAGACTGAAATTACATTAGACCCATAGTTCCATTATCAAGAGTTGGGCAGTGAGAGTACCTAACACAGTGAAACCTGCTTAAGTAACCACTGTGATGATAAATAGACTCAGGAAAGTTCCTAAAACTTACAGCCTGTTAAAGTTTCCAGGCACACAATAATCTTGCTCAATTGTGCATATACATCTTCACACAAGATGAGAGACCTAAAAAATAGGAAGGAGACATTTGGTGTCTACAGTATTTTTAAATGGAAGTTCTGACTGAACTGTAAATTTACTTCTACATAGAGGGTCTATATAGAAACATTATATATCATTATAGATATATACAAATCCATGTGATATGTATGTTCAAACATATCCCAAAAAGTTATCTGATGAAAAAGTAATTTCGATATTTCCCATCCAAGCTTTCATGATGAATCTGTTCACCAAAGGCTGTACGTATATCATGGAATGTCTGCTTCATCACCTTGTCTAATAACTAAAACTAATTTAAGAACTCATGAGTTCCAAAGGCCTTGTATACAGTCAATACATCAGAGAGTTTTCTTAATAAGATCTACCTAATGCAATAATTGCATTTATTCCTTTACAGCTTGTGTGGACAGGAACAGATTTAATTGCAAAAGCAAAAATAAACAGATTTTAGCAAAATGCTAGTTTTCTTCATTAAAGAAATATAAAATGAAATGTAAGCCAAGTACTCTTGAAATCACAAACCCCTGGTTTCTTAATGCTAGAATAAATAAATACAGTATATGTACAACAGAAAGTGATCCAGACAGTAAAACAGCTTGTGCCGTGCACAGTTTTTCAGGTTTTATTTTACACTGGTTCTACTCTGGCTTCACAGACTGAACACACAATCATAACTGGAGATTTGGGTTTAGTTTCATGCAAAAGAAGCCCAACTGTTCATTCCAAGGCTTCCCAAAGATACTAATCAAATTACAGTAAGTAGGGAAAATAAGGACATTGACTTAAAGTAGATGCAGACTGATTATCGTAACATCTGCTATATTTATTGCTGCTTTAGCACAGCCATGAAATGAAATGTCTTCACTAAGCTATTTCATTTAGTTTTGGTATGCACTTAATGAAAGGGGAATTATTCTAACCTAATATACAGCATTGGTTAAACAACTCTTGGTATTTATGCCTCTTTGAACGTGACCTGTTATCAGAGCAAAGGCTCAATGCCACAATACCTGAGTGTCATCTACTTCAAGAAAATGTAAGAGTCTGAAGACTTGCAAATTTGATCTGAAAACCATTGCAATAATTTTTAAAAGAGAAAAAAAAATTGAATTTTATTTGTAATTCAGAAACTAAGCATCAATTAGCTAAACATGAGAATAAAGGAAGTTGGTATATTAGAAGACTGTATTTTCATTCATAGATGAAGAAAAGGATGTTTTATAGTTCTTATTAGTTGTTCAAATCAATTACCTCTTTTCAAATCTATGCATAAAAAAACCTGATATGCTCAGCTTCCCATGAAAATACTAAATTTTCTGGAATAGTTTCTTCTAATCAAGCATATGTCCCAATTCCTAGAGCATATTCCCAAGATGTGCCAGCCTCCACAAGGTGCACCCATGTTGTCAGTTAAGCTGTGGGGTCTTTAATGGTGTGAATATGCTCTTCTAATTGGAAAGACTAAGTTGATGTTCCTTTTTTTTTTTATTACATTGCCAATAAAGGAGCCAACTGCCAATATTCTTTTACTAAGTGAAAGATCTACTTTGGCTAAACAAAATCATATCAATGTCCAATTCAGTAAGGCAGAAGCAAATGTATGTCTAGACATTTAGTAGAATGAGTCATCATTTTCTGCATCCCATGATGTATCAAAGACTGAAGAAAACGTTTCCACTCTCATTTTGTTATTTCTATGACATTAGGATATGATAATTTAAGCAATTTTAGCTTTTGTGAGTTTATTTGGGTAAGGGAAGAAGAACAGAACTTCCTTCCTATTTAATATCACTCTATTGAGCAGACAGAACGTGTTTGTAGCACAGAGACACACCAGTCTTATCATAGAAAGTAATAGGATTCTAATTCTTTTCCATGTCCAGGAGCCATGGAATAGCATGTAATTAAATGTCAGTAGCAGAGATGGAGAACTGAGATCTGGTTTTCTTTTGTATGACTGTGAAATATTTCAGTTGTTACAGGTCACCATATCATTTGGGGCAACAAATAGAGAGAACAATGTTATTGACTTTAATTGTTTTCCTGGTGCCACAAAACTGTGCAACTAAGAGGGACAGGAGACTTCCAAATGGAAACACTTAGAGGCTCAGAGCTACAGAGGCCTCAGTGAATTAGAAGCCTTGACATCAGATTTTTAGAATCTCTGCAATGGAGTTGTGCTCAGACAAACCTCTAGAATTAAAATTCTAGACACAAACACATTTGTCATCTTATTTTGACACACCCTGTATTGCAGCTGTAGTGAACTTCCAAATTCCATTCTCTGAGCTGGAAGAGGTTCCTCTGAGTCCAAGAATCCAAGACACTGAAACCAAAATACTGAAAACCTTAAATTTGTTTCTAGTGTCCACTGATCTTGGAAAGCCTTGGCATTTTATATTTGCAGGTGATTCTCTGCTCTATCCTTTCCCAACTTTGGCTGTGGCAAAAAAAAAGTACAGTCAGGTATTTTCATAACCTATTTTCCCTATCAGAGCTTGGATGATCAGTCAGAAAAGTCAAACAAAGTAAAAAAGATAGCATGAAACTACTTCTGCACAATTAATTACATACTCCAGATTTTATTTTTTTTTTTTATAAAATAGTATAGATTGTGTAAACTAGAATAGTTGGCATAAAATCTGTTTTCTACAGCTTTGGAGTAGATTATATTAAAACCGCAGTATTAAGTACTTGGTTTGTTCCCTTCTATTTCCCACGTGGAAGTACTAATATTATTATTCAAATCAAAATGTAAAAAATAGACATAAATAGTACAAAGTTAGTGTACAGAGTAAAATATCCATGAAGAACTTGTAGATACATTTTCCTTGAAAGTTACACATTCCAGTTTCTAGTAATACAAATATGCAAGAACAATTTCTTCCAGAATGTAAATAGATCATTCATACACACACATATGTCTTTCATTAACATCAGTTTCTATTTATTCAACCAATTTTCCTGGCAGAAAAATTATATATGTGACTCATTGTTAATGGGTAAAAAAAGTACTAAATATAACTCTATTTGATAGTCAGATTATAACTAGGGGGGAATTACCATATATTAATGTCAGAATAAAATGTAACTACCAAAATGAAATTTTATTTTCACACAATGCTGAATCACTGTTTTTGCTGGTTATTATCTATATTCTATACAAGATATTCTACCCCTATATTAGGCTATGATTTAAGGAGAGAAAAAACGCTAAATTTTATGATGAAGAGCCATTTGTCAAAGAGCCAGATTTGAAAGAAGTTATGAAGATAGAATTACGACAATGTTATCTGATTTTATGATGAAAAAATGTATTTAAAATGCAATGCACCACTCAGAACATTTCTGAGAAATAAATAAAAATCCAATGCCATCTCAAGTTTAGTTATCCAAGCATTTAATTGCTATTATGAGGAAAATAAAGGAAAAGTTATTTTATTGGCCTGACAATAGATTAATTGCATTTCTGACAAGCAGATATTATTTTATTGCTATTTGAAGTGTCATTACTCGCTGACATCTCTTTTGCACTGGAGTGCTTAGTTTCATTGTGCAAGGCAGCTGTCTTGTGCATCTTTAGATGCACTCAATATCCTCTTTAGTCTCCTGCTGATTCCTTCTTTCCACTTTTGTCTGACACCTCTCTAGAGATGTACTTTCTTTTTTTCAGTAGCCTGATTTTATTATAATTTTCTTTTGTATATTATTATATGAAATGAGTAGTTTCTCTGAATTTGTATGGCATAACTTAAAAGCCCCAAACTCACGGCAAACATTCTTTGACACAAAGAATTCTGAATAGTTAAGTCTACAGTAAGTGTTCATGACCACACTCTATATTTTTACTCTGTTCAATACACACAAAAAATGATTTATGAGCAGGAACTGTGCAGAAAGAGAATTTCTCCTTCTTTAGGGAGTTGACACTTCTCTATTAAAGTACCCATCTATTTGGGACAGCTTTAAAACATCAGTTGCTAGAAACTCCATTCCTGCCTTTAAACTCAGTCACCTTACAAGGTAACAGCAATTGATATGCAACCTAGTGATCCTGTTCCACTCCAGTCAGTAGAATTATTTTTAGTGATTTGAACTGGAAATGGATTGAATATGGAATAAACATGCTGCTGAGACAGATTATACATGCACTATTTTACCCTCACACAGTCATTCAGAAGTTTACATTACAATCCAGTGATCTGCATCCCAGTATTCAGAAAAATGTCATGCAAAGGTCAAAAACCAAACATTTATTTTTTACTGGAGGTGTATAATACCAAATTTCTACATTGTCTCTCCCTTTTTGAGCATTGTACTCTGTTCTAGTACCCAATAAAAATAATATTTCTTTGAAGATTTAAATTAAGGCATTCAGTACTTCAGTTTTTATATGTTAGGAAAAATTAAGAGCTTGCTGCTCTATTTCTTTCCATTTGCAGATGCATAAAGCAGTCACTTTAGAAAATGAACCCAGTTAAGTTTACAGCAAGTGTGTCCTCATTTAGTCGAATCTCTGCTGGCTCAGCATAACATGCTACCTTTACAGAAAAGGAACCCTAACAAATTTTGTGGCAACTAAGGAAGAAAAGCAAAACCCTCCCTTTAAATGTTAGTGTATTTTATAGAAATATAATGTTGTAATATTTTCACAGTAAAAGTATCATAAAAAAAAGTTATAACGCACTTTTTCATTCAGTAGTTGAGCACCTGAACATAGAATTGTTTATTTAATAGCAGACTGATGACATTGTTTACCTTTTTGTATTAACAAGGAAGAAAATAATTTTGAGAAAATAATTAAAGTCCCAGATAGCATACTGTCAATTGCCTCTTGATCTCAGATAAAATAACTGCAAGCTTACATCAGCTATAATCCTTGGAAACTCCTTTCATAGTTACACACCGCAGTTCTGGAAAATTATCTCCCTAAATTGATTAGGCAAGCTAGATATTACCTGTCACTGGTTAAACTGCAGGACAAAATATTTGCTGCTGGCCTCAGAAAACAAAGAATGTTTACAGTGTAAATGACTTTAATGGTAAAGTATTGAGCACCCCACCTGGAGCAGTTCCTTCGGTGCTTGGCTCCAGCCCTACAAGGACATGGACCTGTTGGAGGGAGCCCAGAGGAGGACTACAAGGATGAGTGGAGGGATGGAACACCACTCCTACGAGGAAAGGTTGAGAGAATTGGGGCTGTTAAGCCTGGAGAAAAGAAGGCGCCAGGGAGACCTTATAGCACCTTCCAGTGCCTAAAGGGGGCTTACAAGAGTGCCGTAGAGTGGCTTTGAAAAGGGAATGTAGTAATAGGCCAAGAAGGAATGGCTTTAAACAGAACATAGGAATATATCAAATATTAGGAAGAAATCCTTCACTGTGACGGTGGTGAGACACTGGAACAGGTTGTCCAGAGTAGCTCTATCCCTGGAACTGCTAAGAGCCAGGTCAAATGGGTCTTTGAGAAACATGATCTAGTGGAAGGTGCCCCTGTTCATAGCGGGGGAGCTGGAAACAGATAAACTTTAAGGTTCCTTCCTGATTCTATGACCTCTGAAAAACTTTTGTATTTTTGCTAATTTTTTGCATACTGGAGCCTTCAGCTAGCCCGAATACACATTTAAATAACCTCATCAGGCAGCAGTGGCATTTGAAAACAATGTCACCGGTTGGATCAAAAGCAGATATTAGTAAAAAGATCATTGTTGCATGGAGATAAAAAGCTCAGCAAACGTTAAGTATGGAATTGGCTTGAACTTCAAAGTTTTCTGACTCCTGTCTGTGTATTTCTGACTATATAGTTAAGAACTCACAATTCTGCAAATTCCCTTCTCATAAGAGAGTCTAAGAGCATTCTGGACTCAAGCCCTAGCTAAAATTACATTTCTTTCTTTATGCCCCAAGCACTCTAAACCGTCTTGAAATCCTCCCCCTTCCTTCTTAAAAAATAAAGAAAAATCCCACATGTAAGATCTGATTGAGAAAGCAGACCTGAAAAAGCAGAGATCTCTTATCACTAACAAAAATGAGGACCACAGGAAAATTTGGTCCTCATTATGAGAACAGTGTCTTTTTAATCATTTGAACATTGATGACTTATTTACAGTCCTGATGACTGATCAGAAAATACAGTTTAATTACTCATGTACTTTGCAGTAAAAATGTTGAAAAATTGTATTCTAAATGCTGTGCATGCAAATAAAGGAAAAGACTAAATCTCTTTGAGAAAGTCATACCTTGAAAAACAATGTGAATGTAAGAAGAAATAAATTAACTACTTTAGCCAGAAGAGAAATTGTTGGGTTTTAATTTTTTTTTCTTTGAGAACATAGACTAGGAAACTCATCTGTTCATTCCTCCTATTATTTAAGGTCTATGAGTAAGTTAAGGAAACCTCCTTTACCAAGAAATTCACCTAATATGCTTTTTTTCTTCTTTGTTCCCCTTTAAATCTACAATGACAAAGTCAGAAACCACCTTTCTGCACTACAGAAATTTGACCTTGTGAAACAAAATTCCTGAGGTGTGCTTCCCTTTTATTTCCCACATTTCAGTATCTAAACTATATGTGGAAAACAATAACAGTTTTTATAAAGGTGTGATTGACAATGGGAATACTTTGTATCACTTTATTTCCTTTATTTTTTTCAATAGGCCTTGTTTCTGTAGTAATAAAGTTGAATTATTGTCTTAGTTAACTAAAACTTTAAAATAATTTTCTACTTTTGGAGACTATCCACACTAACCAACTTATTAGCACTACAATCAATTATATTTTTGTCTTTTTAACTTTCTATTTTTAAAATCTGTACCAATCAGGCAATGCCTGATTAAAATACAATGTTTAATAGATGTATTATCACTAGATTTTTTGTTTCTACATAATCACAATTACTTAAGGCTCGGAAAAATGCAAGATAAATGGTAGCCTACTATGCATATTCAATGTAGTGGCATAAAAAAATCTAATTAAATTTAATTGGAGTGTGATTGTTGTTGTTGGCTAGACTTCACAAACAAAGATTTTGGGATAAGCCTGTGCAGTGAATTTTTTAGGTGGAGTGTGATAGGTTTAGGAGAAAATGCATACAGTTCAGCAAAATGAACTTGATGGCTCCTTTGAAAGAAGTTTGATATCAGCTTCAGACTTTTTGTCTCCATATATTTCTCCTTCACATGATTAGTGAATATTATAAATATGTAGTAGAGGTTTGAGGTGACATCAAGAGACATATGAAGAATGATGGAAAAGAAAATCCTGAAAAATCTTACAAGTCTCTGAGCAGGACCCAATTAAATTTTGTTTCATTGAGGTTGTGTGGTTTTTAATTAGGTTCAACAGCTGGGCTGGGAAAGACTGGGAAAGAAACAGCAGCACTGTAAGGTTAAAGGAGGAAAGGGCAACCCTACAGACACATGTGCACACATGCACATTCCCCCCAGGCCTTCAAACAAAACAAACATGAAAAAAACCCAACCAAACAAACAGAGAACGAAAAAAAAACAAAACAAGAATGCTTAGTCACCTTTTTACTGCCTTGTCCTAATTTGCTTGTTTACTGCTGGGAACATCCAGGACATGTTTCTGTGAACTTTCTGAAACAGTCTCCCCAGATAGCCAATATACAGAATTGACGTCTGAGTTCTCATTTACTTAAATTTAAGTATAGAGAATGAGTTTTAAATGCTCTTCGAACCTTTTTTTTTTTTAATAGAGGCACAATTAATGTGGGCTTTTAGGGAGAGGTAAGTTCTTAGGCAGATAAATTTTGATGCAAGTGATATAGGAAGTCTATCTCAACCTTATGATAATAAGGAAGGTTGGAATTTGACATTGTTTTTGATTTCCTGATGAATAACTTCTAGAATGAAAATGCCTGAAAGAACAAGTTCAGAAAATAATTTGAAAAGTGTGTAAAAATAATATTGTGGGACTGTACCGTGACAGAACCAAATAACATTACAAAGTACTTTTAAAAACAAACCAAAAAAGTCCATGTATGGTGTTCTTACACTACATTGTAGGTCCTCAGAGTTGAGAATAAAGAAGAACTGAAGTAACAGTGATATGGATTTCCACAGCGATAACAATCATGACAGCAATAGCCATAGTAATAGCAATCTTATTTCATTCTTCATATCTTCCCAATAGGAATTAGGAAGAGGGAAGGGAAGGGAAGAAGGAAAGGCAAGAAGAATGAAAGACACAAAGTACAACATATGGAAAATGTCTTCTTACCTCAGTAATCTGTCTCTCAAAAAAATTTGACCTTTCTTCAATGTTTTTAATAAGGTCTGCCTACTAATATATTATGTCCTTGTTTTTCTCTTGTCATATATAGTGACAGAACTGTCTGTACTTTTTTAGGCAGTTTTCCATTATTTCCTTTTAATATTAAGTTATTTAAATACCTGAAACGGAAAATTTAAAAAATACTAGATATATCCATGATAACAAAGAACAAAAAGCCACTATTGTTATTCAGGAGAGATGTTACCCTCATCTCATTTACAGGAATTAGACAAAGTAGGCCTTTGAACCTGAAAAACTGAGTCACAAATCTGTGTTCCCATAGTGATCTTAATTTCAGTCCAACTAATGAGACTGGTGACATTATTAAAAAGTTTAACTGTTGAGAAAAAGCAATCTAATGTTTTTGATCAATACATTTTGAGATGTAAGAATTTTAGGAATATTTCTACCAACATGAGCAAACAGTTCATCCTGATCTGGGGATCTATCAGATCTCTCATACTTGCTCTGGGAAATAAATTTCTTTATTTATAAATCTGGAAAAAATATTGAAGCAGCTACATTATATTTTACAACTAGATTATAATTACTCTTAATTATGTGAGAATAGAAAGAAGTCTAGGGAGAAAGCCTTCTATTTCAAAACAACTTGTCTCCCAGCTACCTGGGTACTGCTGAAGATGACTGTAAGTCAACAAAATGTTGATTTACAAACAACCAATTAATGATCAATAGGTGATAACCAAAACTTTCTGTAAGGTTGGTTTAGGTCATTCACAATTCATCCAATCTCTTAACAGTTCAGTAATCACAAAATTATTAACAAAAATATGTGTTTAAATTCAAATAAATTTGTCAGAATCTGCTAATTGTGAATTTCAGCAGCAGTTTAGGTCCAGTTCCAAATGTATAAGTATTCAAGTCATGACACTTGAATTGGCAAATACTGTGATGACTGAAACAAAGTTTGCATTTGCAGAAAAGAGCTCTGTTACTTCACTATCAATTAGTCTGCATTCATAACTTACAGATGATAGCAAAGACTTATGATCTTTTAGAATTTAGTGCTAGGAAAAAAAAATAGGCTAATAAAATGTTTATTATTTTTGTGGCAGAGTTAATTAAATAAAATTTCTCTCATATGAAAGCCTATGCGTCTAGAGCAGCCAGTAGTATATTTAGAGAAGTTTAATGTTTAGCTTTTAAAAAAATATTCCTAGAAACAGAATCACACAATATACTAAGTTGAAGAGATCCACAAGGATCATCAAAGTTCAACTCCTGGCCCTGCACAGGACCACTATTTTTTGATGTTATTATTGACTTCTCTATAGCCTTAGGCAAGTAACTTCGTTGTTTCAAGACATGTTTACAATGTGTGAGATTATAAAAACCTGCTGATTTGAGAGAATATAGGATTTTGAGAGACCTGAATTTTTCAGGTTTTATTGCCAAACTAACACAGTGGGGAATATAAATCAACTGACTCCAGAAATCACTTCTTTGATTTCAGTGGTGAAAAAGACATTCTGCTAATTAGCATCAGGTATGAATTCTTTGGAAAATCTGGAGTATTGATGGATACAGAGACCTTTCACAGGATTAATTTAATACATGGTGGTGTTGAGTGTTGTTTTCAGTGTCTTAAGTTTTGCTAGACATTTGTCTGTGTCTGGCAGATAGGAGTCTGTGAGAGACCTGCACTGCTTTGGAAATGAAAACAGAATCCTGATGAGTTAACCTAGAGCTTCTATATGACCCTACACAGTGTCTGAGGACAAAGCTCATTTTGACACTTTTTACACTAATATTTAATATATTACATTAAAAATATTTTCTCAACACATGACCCTTTATTTTAACAAATAGGAAGAGTAAGCGCTTCAAAGTATGACATCTGGTTAAATTATATTTATTTATTTATTTTATTCTATTTGAAGAGCTTGCATGGCTATCAGCACCCACACTGCAGGTTGTGACAAAGCTCAATACATACTTGAGAGACAAATACAGTAAACATCATCCTGAATTAAAGCTGATTTTCTCAATCCCAACAGGCACACCCACCCCAAAAAACAACTCCCAAGTAAATAAACAAACTCCTAAGTGTCACATATAGCTCTAACCAGTAATAACCACTGGTATATTCCATTTATGTACAACAGCCAGAGCATAGTGGATCTGACATCAGCAGAATATATGTTCTCAAAACCAAAAAAGCCAAAAAATAAACATGACCTGGGAATTTCAAGTCTCATTATTTATCTCAGTTTTATAGTGTGAATTTCTTCTCATTGGCAGCATTAGACTAAGGGAGTGTTTTTCTGAAAAAGAAAAATGAAAATAGAATCTAAATACAATGAGGCACTTAAAAGGGCACCAAGATATGTTTAAAAAAAAAACAACAAAAAAAAAGGCAGCCAAGTGTTATATATTTGTGCTCCTAAATTTCAGTATCACTGAAGTGTCAGGCAAAGCTTGGATCTGACCTTATTTGTAGAATGATTCTTTTAATTTTCTTGCAAAATTCAGTACTGGGAACTAAATTTCTGTAGAGTCAGAAGTTCTGGGTTCCCAAAAGTAGTTTCATGATTAATATTTTAACTTCAGATCTACCTGCTTGTGATAGCTTTAATTTGAAGGAAGTTATGTAGCATCCAGAAACTATCTGTACTATTCAAACCTGTAGCTATTCTAGTTAATTTTTTCCAGAACTCATAATTTAAACTTAAATGTCTAAAATCAGTCCAATACATACTTTGAATATGCAATACATATTTTAAAACTGTCTTCTAAATTTTTTTGAAAAGCAGGTCTTTTCGTTCAGCTGGATGTACACAAATGTATCTTTTCAATTGCATCATCTTGTTTTCTCACTTACAGGCTTGCAGTAAGCCTTATCAGGTGGATCAGGTATAAGACCAGGGAGCAGTGGGATGAATTTAGGGCATTCACACCTAAATTTTATACAGTTCTGCGTTGCAGCAGCTTCTTCCCTTAGGGACTAGAGTAAAAGAAACAACAAGAATCTAAACCAGATGATTTATGAATTCAGGATGCTATGGCTGTTAATGTCCTTAAAGAGGACTTTTTTCAGCACTGACATTGCTGCGGGGGTCAAAAATGATCTTTTTGTATCATCACTCATTTTGGAAGGATGTTTTTAGTTTGGCTGCAGAAACTAGAGAAATGCATAGGCATTCCAATATTTGGAATATGTTGGAAGATATTTTCCACAAACAAGTTTTGGGAAACCTGCCATCAGTTTGAGCTACTTAGATACTAGACCTAGAAAAATTAGACAGTATTTAAACAAACTGAGAATTTAGTAATGAAAGAAGAAGACAATAGCAAACAATCAAAACCCCAAACAGTTTATAGAAAATTACTTTTCTCTCAAGCAAGCATCATGACAACATGATCTCCAAAAAAGAGGAGGTAAGATTTAGATTAGAATATGACACAGAATCCCAGAACATTCTGAGTTGGAAGGGACCCGAATGGATCATCAAGTCCAACTCTGAAGTGAGCGGCTTGTACAGGGACTGAACCCATGACCTTGGCATTATTAGTACCAACTCTAATCAGCTGAGCTAATCTCAGGGAAAAGGAAATTATGTCACTAGAAGCAATAAAGAGGGACAACTGAGTCTTTAAACACTCCATTTTCTTCTAGATAAAAGGAAAGGACATTCTCTATCCCACAAGATAAGAAAAAAACAATGGAAAAAGCTACCTAGTCAAATTGGAACTGCAGAATTTTAGCAGGGCCTGTTTTGAGAGGGGTAATGTTTTTAAGCTAAAAGAGGGCAGATTCACACTAGATATAAGGATGAAATTCTTCACAATGAAGTCAAGAAAACAATAGAACAGATTGCACAGAGAAGTGGTGGATGCCCCATCCCTGGAAACATTCAAGGTCAGGGTGTATGGGGCTCTGAGCCCCCTGGTCTAGTTGAAGATGTGCTTTCCATGTCACAAGTGAGAGACAAGTGTGAAGTTTTCCTAAAGTTGACAAGCAGTTACATAAGAATCTCAGACTTGCACTTACAACCAAAGCTGCCAGCTGCTTCCCACACTGACCTCCTCATTTTAGTATTGCATATAAAAAAATCAAAACTATATGTTTAATAAACAAACAAATAAATTGAGTGGCTACTTGATTAAGTAAGAAGAAGCCTTGTATTTCACACATTTAAAACTACTATAGGTCTTTCTCAGAAAGACATTTAATACAAAGCAGAAAGTGTTACAGAATTATCCCAAAACATTTCTTTTTATTTTTTTTTAGGTCTGTATTAAATCTGACTGACTATGCAGTACTGCAGATTGAATGTTGTTAATGTAATTAACAATTTATTATAAAGTAAAGAAGGATGTTCTCATCTGAAACGTTTGTAATGTCTATAAAGTTCATCTGAAATAATCAAATGAGAGGAAAGAAAAACAAAATTAATGACATCTTCCCCAAGGCCTTAGCAAGCTTCACCATTAAGGAGAAAGTTATACTCCTCTTTATCATTTTTTGAAAAGATTATTTTAATATATAGAACTATGATTAATTTTCTCTAGTTGATGTAGTACTAAAAAAAATCATAAAATATTTACAAGATAAACACTTATTTCTTTCCTGATACAATGCTCCATCACAAAAATACTCAAACTGAAACTCTGAAGCTTTAATGATTGCTTCCAATTGAAAAGTACAATATATTAAAAGAATCTTGGTAACCTAACCAAAATGGGTAGGATATTTCTGGCTTAAAAGAAAATAAAAGCCTAGGATCTTTCAGAAAGTAAATTAATCATAATTAAACAATTTCATCAGGAAATGCCCAGCCTTCAATTCAAGTCTTTCGATGTAAATTACAGATGCATAAATTGAGTAGAATGCTGTAAACAACGTGAATCTTCTGAACATTATTCTCTTAGCTGTGACATAGAAAGTCATGGAGTTCAATGTACAATCTTTATATGTAATAACAATAGCAACCTAGTGGCATCATTCCTTCCACTTCTCAGGAAAAACTTTTACATTTCAAAACATGAAAATGTATCAAATTATTTACTGAGAGATTATGATGGTTCCAACTCTTTCTATGATGCACATAAACTGTCTGCTAACACAGCAAGTTCAGATTCTGAAAGGGCAGATTCTCTAACAAGTTCCAAAGGTAGTCTATTTTATGGTAGTTAATTACATGGCAAAAAAAGCACCATGATCTCATAATTATATGATGAGAATAGTCTAGAAAGCTTTTTTAAAGTCACATCTTAAAACAAAAGGTGTGATTCTGAGATAGTCAGCTTATCTTCTCTCTAACCTTGAAATACTGTACTTAGTATCATTGCTGTGTACCTGAGGTAATGTTCTCATGTCCTTTCTGCATTTGAACTTTGAAATACTATGATCCTAGATCAGGAATAAAATTAAAACATGATCCAGAAACCTACATTTTTAATCTCCTAGGAGAACATAAGCTGGTAGTATAACAATTTGCAACATCCCATACTGTAATATTTTAAAGAAAAGCAGTAATAAATGTTTATAACCAATACTTTGGATTGTCTTACAGAGGAATGCAGTATTACTCCTGTTTGAAATTAAAGGTATGTCAGGTTGCTGAAAGGAACTCAAGTATCAGATTTGCAAATAGTGGAGAAACAGGAATTTTGTTACTCAGTGGTAAATCTCTTTGTCTGGAGAAACTGAGCTGTGGGACCTGATGCCTGGTGTCTTGAACCAGTTTCAAATTAAAAGACTAAATATTTATAAATATATTGATGTCTGTCAAAGCAAGGAGTGAAACTGATAACTCTTGTTACAGTTTTTTAGGAGCGCATGGAATTTTCCGTTCCCCTACCAACGAATGAGGAGTTACTGGCCCTTTCTCCAAACACAACAGCTGAGTATCTCCCTTATCCCTGATATTTATCATTCTATTCATGTAGACCTAAACTGAAATCTGGCCCTTTTTGCTGAGTAGATTCGACTTCCCAACAGCATGATTACCTCTGAAGGTACTGATTTTCTCTACTGACTAATGAACAGAATTTTTGTATGACTTTGTTCCTGCACCCTGCTGCACTACAGAGGAATATTGAAAACATCCTAGTTACTTGCATTCCAGGCTTGCTTGGGACATCCATAAAATTTATAAGTTCTTCCTATGCACAGAAGTTTAAAAGTATGAATTTATGTGAAGAAATTATTTCCTTTTCCAGTCTTAATATTGTTTTAACATATTTAGGGGTTTTGAAGTTAATTCCCAAGTTTATAGTTTGCTGTTAAGAGAGTGCTTGGAACAGCACACGCTTTGTCTTCCACACTGTAAATCTTAACAGTGCAGAGCACTCCATGTTTCACACACAACATAAAAGATATATCATAGCCATTAACCTTCCCCTTAGCTGCTGATAAAGTAAAATAGGCCCATTCTTTACAGTAACAGTAATGTATCTGTTCAGATAAATAGTCCTCTTTCTGCAGTAAAGTGAAGCATTTTACAGCTGCATACCATCTTTGCAAACTATAACGTGGCAATTAAAATCGCATATGAACAGAATACTAATTGAAGATTTGAAGGCAAAAGGGAATGAAAGACCTTTTTCTAAAACTTTCCCCAGCAAAATCTGAAGTTCAACATGTAAATCAACTGTTTGCTTATGTGATTTTTTGACTCTACAGTAAAGATATCATATTAAATGAATTTTTGGTAATCGCTTTTTGAAGGCT
>VXAU01005206.1:253192-284486 GCA_013399695.1 Formicarius rufipectus
CTCTTTCCTGCCCCCCCCCCCCCCCCCCACCAATGAAGCACTGTTTATGGCAAATTTTGGAAAATCCAGGCAGTCATCAAGCCATTTGTTCTCAGTAGGTGCCTGCCCACCACCATCTTTATGATTTTGGCAGGTTCCCAAGACAGATACCCTCCATGTGTTACTGTTTTGTTGAAATGGTACCTTAAAGTTCCCTTGACCTATGAGCCCTCAGACTCCCCAGCAATTTAATGATAATATTTTCAGCCAATTAATTTGACAAGAGGAATGCATGGAAACACCTCAGGTTCTACACTTTCACCTTGTTTTTCTCAGCATGTCAATGTCAACCTAAGACTTTCAGACTCTCAGTTGTGGCAGGATTATGGGAAAGGTTGAAGAAAAGAAGGTGATGAAATTTTTCCTGAAGCCTAAAAAAGAATGTAAATTAGTTTAAGCACTGTAAAACCTGGGGTTCTCATGATCCATGGCTGTGGTCTCTAATGACAGAACATGGAAGTGATGATGTTAATAGACTCAGGCTTAGGTCCGTCCTTTACAGCCAGAGGTTTGGACACTACCTTTGACAAGGGGAATAAATGTAGTTTCAAACTCCATGCAGTTGTTAAGACTACCTGAGGATTGCAAAGTTAGAGAAACTAACATAAAAAAATTCTCTTACCACAAGCATGAAAAATTCACAAGAGTGATGGGATGTTCTACTTCCAAATGTTTAACAGAGCATCAAAATTAATTTTTATTCAAAAATATTAACCATACTGATACCCAAAGAGAGATTTAGGATGCGACACCACAGAAAATGTGTTTTTATTGCTCTGATAATAAAAAGCTTGCAGCAAGCATGGCTAAAACCCTCCCAAATCTTCATTCGTGAAGTCTAGCCATGATGAGTAAAATGCATAAGGCTTCTGCATGCATGACACATTTTCTGATCATGATTTCTTTTGCATTTGTCATAGAGAATCTATTGATGAGTATATATTGCATAAACTTTAGTTACGGAGGAATCACATCACAAATTCAACCAACGAAACCTAGAAGCTGACACTTTTACTTAGGATACCCCTGTGTTAGATCTCTAATTTGTTAGCAAAGGCTAATTGTTTAATTGTGGCATCATTTGCCAGTGACTGTGTCCTGAGCTGTCTGGTTATCTAATAAACCTTAAAAATTCCACTTACCCTAAAGGAAAATAGCAGGAACAGAAAGCAAATAGGAATGAAGGCTGATTATTTCTTGTCTTTTCTCTGCTCAGCTATGGAGGCCTGGGCAGATATGTTAGATGGGGAAACTAATGAAAAGGAAAGGAATAAAAAATGACAGAGTAGAAATACGCTAGCTGTTTCATCTTATCATTTGGAAATATTTTAGTTTGCCACTGCTGAAGACAAATTCTGAAAATAGTATGTGCATTTTTTCAGCAAGTCTGCTTTGTGTCTTTAGAGTATCTGATGTATCCTAGTTGCAAATATACTAATGAGAAGAAAACCAGTCACTCACATTCTGATATAGCTTGATATCATCAAATGTCTTGTCAAATAAGCAAAGAGACTTTGCATTATTTCAGGATAACAAGAAGCCTCAAGTAGGGAAAAGCTCACACACACATGCACACACATATGCAAACACTGCTTATTTGCAGTTAGAAACTGTATTAACAGAATTTTTGTTTCACAAGTTTTACATGTACATTGTTATAGATAGTACACTAACTATTAATCTGGAAAAGGCAGATTTAATGCTATAAAACCAACCTTTCCTTGAAGTCAATCTTCTTATAAAGTTACTTGAAAAGTATAAAAGGTTTCACAAATACTTATAAGTGTTTTTACCTTTAAAAATATATAATTTTTTACTTATAATATGCATGACAAGCTAAGTACACACAACAAATGAGTCAAGCTGAGGTAGAAATTAGAGTAGAGAGATTTTCAGGTCATCTATTTTCATACATGTACTTGGATGGGTGTGCATATCTTTGTGCACAGAAAAGAAGAAGTAGAAGCTTATTTTTAGGAGACGTGGGAAATCATCACTTATATTGCAACAATCATGTAAGAGCTGCATCTGGATCTACAGATTATATTCCCAACTCTGACATAAATAGAAGCTAGTTTACTTTTCTCTGGATTAATAGGGGGTTTTTTTGGAAATACCAAGGAAGTACACTGACATTGCAAAAGCTTACATGATAAAGCAATAAAACTTACAGGTATCTTTCCAAATGTACACAGGAGTTTTTGTTGCTTATCAAAGCCCTTTTATGTTAACTCTTATAACCAAATGTCTTGTTGACCTGGCAAATATATGAGAATTATAGAAACAGAAATAAAGCTGAGGAATACAAATTTCTTTAATGCTAATTGTTTTTGGACTTTATAAACAGAACTACGTGTTCTTGAGATAAAATCCTGGCCTCATAAAAGTCCATTGCAAAATGTCAAGTCATCCAGACTTCACCACAAGACCCCTTTCTAAAAAGCATTTTGAATGACCAATAAACCCCTACAATGGAATAAAGCACAGAGGAGATTGGCAAAGAGATATTCCTATGAAGCTCAGAGAACAATGCAGGGTTTGACTGACCCCAGCTGTTGTATAGGAGGGGACTTAGAACCAAGAGGGCCGGAGGGCCTTTGTTTTAGGCAAACAGCTGTCAACGGCTGAGTGGATCAACAGGCAGTGTAAGTAATTCGCCCCTAGTTCATTAGAAGAGTGGGAATGTCTCCTTGAAATAGCCAGATCAGTGTGGGGAGGTGGGAATACCTGAAGAAGAGAAACTGTGACTAAGCCCAACACAGTATTTTTCAGTAAACTGAAAAATTAACTAAAGAATTCCTAAGTGCTCAATAGGCTTGAGCTGACTTCAACTGACACATATGCCTTCGTGAGGATGTCCAGCACAGTGATGGTGAGAATATTATAGAGCTGGACAGTGGCATTGCACTTATGATTGAACTGTATATATAGGTATATTTATCTAAACGAAACTTAGATAGCCACATGCTGTGTCTCTTGAGGGTGGTCCTGTGCTAAGAGTTGGACTCTATGATCCCTGTGGGTCCCTTCCAACTTGGCACATTCTGTGGTTCTGTGATATATTTTGTACTGTTCCACCAAACCAGAAATCCTATGTAACATCAACTGTCTTCATACGGGGAAATTTGATATCCCTCCACAAGTGGAATACTTAAAAGAACCTAGTCAGAGAATATGAATTCTGACAACATATGAAAAGAAGGTAATGCTCAAATAAGAAAGGCAATCATTTAGGAAAAAAAAGAAAAAGCATCCTTCAATTTGTCATGAAGAACAATTACAGCACATCCAGCTTGCTTCGTAAAGTGCCATGGACAAGACCAACTGACTGCCTGAAGAACATAAATCTACTTCAAGGAGAGAAAGCATTTCTATACTGAATGATGGCACCTAATGTCAGTCTCTGGATAATGCTCACACAATATACAGCAAAGCTTTGTTCGTGTTATCTTTGCAGAGCTGAACATACCTATGGGGGAGGGTATGAAACAGTTCTATCATGTTGGAAAGCCCTTAGTGAACATTCTGATGCTTGCTGCTAGCTTGAAAAAGAAGCAAACAAAACCTACTGTAATGTTAAAATGACACAATGGAAACACACTTTTTTTTTAATACATTTTTTTTTTCCTCTAAGCTATCATAATTACTGACTAGCATGAGCAAAAAATAGGTTCTTTGTGACCTTTCAAAATGAGGGCTTCATTCTATTTCCACTGAAATCAGATTACAATATTCCATCTGACATTAATATGGACAGCAACAATTCCTAGAGAAAAAGGATTTGGGGGGGTCTCAGGATATCCATGTATCACATTACACTTCCTTTCTAGTCTTACATCTTTACTCAGATTTAATTTTGGTTTATATAATAGTTTAAATTAAACATAAAATAATCACAAAGAAATCGTTGTCATAAGCAAAAAGCATGAATAATGGTGATTGATTTAAAAGAGATTTGGATACTTTTTTTACCCTTCTTGTCTTCCCGTAAGTTCATGAAATAAATGCTAAGCTTCAGAAAAATATTACCAGAGATTTTAAAAATGATATTATAAAAGATAATTTTCAGGAAAATACTAATGCTTACACTAAACATTAGAAAAAATCTTGCAAAACTGGTAGAGTCTTATAATTCAAAATCTTAGGCAACATAGCATAAATAAAACACTAAATATCCCAATGTCTTACAATTTTTCTAAGGCAAACTATTTTTTTAAACAACAAAATTAACAATATGTCATTAACCTGAATTCTAACCATGTGTGCATGTCATCTGATCTTTCTTTTCTGATTACTGCTGCTTAGCCTTCTATGATTTCCAAGAATCCTGAAGGTGTCAACCATGGTAGACTTTTTCTAGCAATTCAAGCACTACATTGTCTGAAATACTACTGCAATTTCTTATTTTAGCTATTGAGAAATACTGCAAATATGATACTGGGGTAACTGATAGCAAATGTTGACATTTTAATAGCAGCTAAAAAAAACAAGTGATATCAGGGCTAGAATGGATGAACTATTACTCCTGAACCCTAGATACAAATGGCATTTCCATGATTTATGAATAAATTTAATACCTTTCATCTTTACCGTGCCCTACAAGCAAGGAAGAGAAGTGAAAATGTGAAAAAAAAAATAAAATTCACAAAACACAATGTTTTTCAGACCTCTAAATCTAGAATAGTCTCATATCCTTTTAACAAGAATACAAAGACTAAGCATTTTTTTAATTGAAGTTAGAATAATGATTGCTTTTCAACTTATTCATGACAGATAATGGGGTAAAATTTTCCTTGAACTTGTTTTTTCTAGAAATAAGACATAATGAATGTATTCTATTATCTGTTTAGTTCCAGGTCTGACAACCTTTTGATTGTTCCACTTTTAAATACAAAACATTCTTAGAAAATCTCTCAGGAAAACTGCTTAAAAATGAAGCAGTGATACACAATTTCATGCTTGCCTGTAGCACAGTCAGTTTCTGTCCCAAAGATTGCATATGATAATAAAAGGAAAATTAATGACGTACTTTATTTGCCTTTCCAAAAAAAATGTTGCTTACATAGTGCATATACCAACTCACAGGAAAATAAAAACCAAACCCACTGGTTCACCAGGTAGGGCACAATACAGAGATGAACTAACTCATAAAGAAGCAACATATTCTTGTTGAACACGTTGTTGTTCAACATATAATGAAGCAACAATTCCAAACATGAACATTTGATTAAGCTTTCTGTGGTCATTTGAAAACCTGTGACCAGTTTTTCTCTGACAAGCAACAAAAACATGACAAGGAGAATTAGCAAGCAAAAAGCACAGAGGTGTGATCATCCCAATGTATGGAAAATGAAACAGTGTGGGTAAGAAGAGAAAGAAACTTTCAACAGGGACAAGATTTTGCCTCAGTTCTGATCAGTCTTTCACAGAGACATACTATAAGCCTTATCTGAAGTCCATGTCACAGATTCACAGAGAGGATGAGGAAGGAAGGCAACTCCATAGATGACTTAGCCCGAGACCCTGCCCAGAGCAGTGCCAGTGACAGCATGTTGCTCAGGACTGTATCCAGTCAGGTTTTGAATATGTCCAAGCATGGAGACTCCACAGCCTCTCTGGCAAACTTGTCCCAGTGCTTACCCTAGAGTATAAAAGGATTGTTTGTGTTCACTAGGAATCTGATGAGGGTTTTTTGTGCTCATTGGCATCTGCCGTGTCAGAGGGCACCACCAAGTAGAATCTGGTCCCTTGGGATTCCTTCCCACCAAATATTTGCAGAGCTGCTTTCCAGCCACCCCTGGTTTGCACTGGTGGCTGAGGCTATTCCTCCCCACGGGCAGGATTTGGCACTTCCTCTCACTGAATGTCATACCACTCTTCACAAATTTCTGGGCCCAGATGTACAGCTAATTTTCTGTCCACTCATTTAAGGCATACATCATCAGCCTGTCTGAGAATGACAGCCTCAAAAGTCTCTTGCTAAATTAGAGGTAAATAACACTCACTGCTCTCGCCTCATCCACCAAACTTGTCATCCCATTGTTGGAAGCTGTCAGACCATGGAAATGGAAGGAAGGGTTTAGTTCAGGTCTTTGGTTTCTAGGTGGAAGGAAATGAATGGATGAGGTAAGGACAAGAAAAATAATGTTCAGACCAATTGCATATTTTTCAAATAGATTTTTGTATTGCCAGATTACTAATATTTACAGTCAAAGATGTAAAGAGATTGGTGTTCTCTTCTCTCCATTTCTTCTTCCTCTTTTCTCTCTTAAATAATTAAACAGGCCATTGAAGTGTTGAATAAATACAATTCTAAAAATCAGTACTGTTTCTGAGATGTTCAGCTCAATTTCATGTGTTATGAGCAATGAAAGAAAAAAGCCTCCCTATAAATTAGTGTGATTACATAGGTAGCTGTTTTGTGCCATTTTGATATATTCAAAGTATTTCAGTGGGAAAAATAACACTGTCAGTAGTTTTGTAAAAAGAAAAAATACTGAAATATCACTTTCAAAGGTTTTTGAAACAGTAAATGAAAAATATATGACTTCAATATTTAGAGAAATGCTTCTTAGTTAGTTGTCATATTAGTTAATAATGAAATGAAAAGTTTTGCCAGACATAATCTGAACTGTAAAGAAAATCCTTTATTTTCCTGTAACAAAATGGTAAATTCAGCTTAATTATTCTGTATAACCAATAGTCACCCCTGAATGAGCATGTCAGAGAGGGATGAGAAATCTCTTGGGTAGCAGATATCTAGACTCAGACTCAGAAGAGGATTTATCCAGTTACTTTAGCATGACTCTCTGCTGAAGGACTTCAATCGTGTGTTTAAGTGCTCTGCTGAGCAGTAGAGCAACAATCTTGCATTTTGCTTGTGTGCTTGAGTAGTTGATTGTTTTTAGTCCTTCACATATGTAAGCGGTAAAATGAAAACCTCTGTCATTTGATGATATTTGATACGTTGGTGATCACCAGCATTGTGATCTGATGCTAACTATTTTCCATACTGAAGCAGATCATAGTTTTATAAAATTCTCTGCTATGTAATTAAAAAAGCAAATGGATTAGTGTATTCTTTTTCATTAAATACAAATAATTCATTAAAGACAAACGTTAAAACAGAGCTAGTGAGGAACAGTAAAGTCAGGTGAAACATGGAATTTAGGAGGTGTAAGCCAGCTGGCCAAGAGTCCTGCCAGATGAGGCTCATGGAAATGAGGAAGACAGGAAGCATATAGCTAATGCAGGCCTGATGTTAAAATTGAAATGGCTGCTGTTGAAACAAAAACACTAATGAAAAAATTGTATATATTAGAATTTCTAGAATCAGGCCTGTCTTATTAATTTCTTTTCTTTCCTTTTTTTTTTTTCTTTTTTTTTTTTTCCCAAAATGCACATAGAGATCAAATATTCACCATGTGTTATGGTGATTTTTAACTCCCTGCATATTTTACAGTGTAGGGTATCAAGGTAAATAAATATCTTACTCTGTCTGTATTCTAAAAATATCGAAATATATATAAAAAGATAATTGTGTTTCTTACTGATACTAGACTTTATTAACAATGGAAAAAACTAAAAACATACAAAAAAGGATTTTTCACCTGAACAGCACGTTTATTTAAAATATAAAGTGTTTAATTCCTGTATCTGTTTTCACATACTCAAATCAGTTAAAAAAAAAAATGAAATCTCTTGGAGTAAAATCTTTTTCCTAGTAATTCAAATTTCACATGATGTCAATGGATTCGGGATTAATAACTCAGGCATTAGCGTTCCTTCTGTTATATCTGCTTAGTTGTGCCTTAAGTTGTGTTTATGTAAAGGAGAAATTAATTTTCTCTCCATTGTACACAACCTGAATAGAGGTAGGTTTATTAGATACAAATCAACTTTTCTAAAAGAATACTTCCAGTATTGCAAACCTGAGTCCTCAATATTCTAAAACCTTGGGAAACACATGTTTTATTGACATGATAACATAGCACTTTTTTTCCCTAGAATCCCTACTGCATTCAATCATGTAATTGGTGGCACTTGTTTAATGACAAATTACTCAATACCCTCTTTCCTCCTCATTGTTAGACCCGTCAAACCATTTTCTGGAAACAAATTGCAATAACTCATCAGATTTTTTGACCCTTCATAGCTATTGATAAATTTATTCCTGCACCACTGTAAGACATAAGTTCATTACTATCCCATTCTACAGAAGAGAAATAGAACCACAGAAAGAAAATTAGAAGTATCTTCTAATTTCAGGTGTCTACATTTACAACAAGCACTTGATATTTTCAGTGATATGCTCCCACTGGTTACTAGTCAGACTTCAAGATCTGTAGTTCAAAACTTGAAAATAAGAAAACATTCATTAACACAAGAAAAAGGTGGTTCTGAGAAATTATCCACATAGGTATTCTCTGGCAGAGAGACAAATTCTACTACTTTTTTAGTAACAATTACCAATACAAACCCATAGTTTATTAACCACTATTTCATTTTTTTGTTTGTTTATTTGTTTTAGGGTTTATTTTGGTTTTTTTGTTTGGTTGGTTCTTTTTGTTCTTGTTGTTCCCCCCCCAGCCCCTGAGGAATATGGGCTTCCTATTTTAGGAATTGTTTGCTACATGCTGCTACTCCAACAATCATTAAAGTCATGTGTTTAAAAAACCATCTCCTCCAAATATATTTCTTCTTGCTCCTGCATGCAAGCTCAGCTTAAATTAGACCATAGTGAACACCCAGATCTGTACAGACTTAGTGTTTTTATGAAAGATTTGTAACAAGTTTGAAAATGCAGAACTGAAGCTGTGAAATACCTAAGGACATCTTGTATTTCTAACAATATTAATGAAAACAACATTAAATCTATCATTTCAGTACATTTTATACACTTAATTTCTATTATTTTAATAGTAATAAATTGGAATAAAGAAATTAATCAAATACGAATTAATATTGACAGATTTCTGAAACAGAGTAACTGACAATGGTAGCAATTTATTGCCTCCAAACTACATAGTGAGAACAATGCTTGAAATATATGTTTACCTTCTAACATCAGAGGAATGGTTAAACGTGGACATGGACTTGTCTTCATATAAAACCAGACTCTTCTACCTATTCTCTCTGATTTTTCACTCATCTCCAATCTTTGCCTCAGACGCAGACATTTTGCTTTACATGGTTCATCCAAACACCACTTTTCTAGATATAATACTCTGTTTCCTAGTTCCTCCTCTTTCCCTATACAGTCATTCCCCTGGTTTTGTCCCCCATTCCTTGATCCATGGTCACTTGGCCAGAGGCTCCATTCCTGCATCTGATGTCCCAAAACCAGCTCCAATACTTGTGCTCCTGCTCACATCTCCCCTTCCAGGCACTAGTCAGTGCCCATCCTCTGACATCAGTCTCAATTCTTTCAGTCCATTTGTCCATGTGGGTCTCCCCCTCCGGCCCACTCTCCTGAATTCCATTATTTCCTCCTCTTTCACAAGTTTCTCTCTCAGATTTACAGTGAGATTTCAAGGATGCCTCCCACATCTCCATGCTCCAACTCATTTCCTACAAAAAGGGCCAAGATTGACCCCTGAGTTTTTCCCAGTCCCTTTAAGCATTTCCACACAGGACCCAGGGTGCCTCACTGTGGGTTGTTCCCCATGACTTCCCTCCTAGGATCCACATATCTCCCGTCCCAGCCACACTTCAGAGGGAGAGAGGAAAGAAGATAGGACTCTCCTAAAACCTTTCCTTCTTTGTGAAGGAAAATACTATTCATCCTCATAGTATTAATATCAGTCACAAAACCTGACCTAACATCCCATAATCACCTTGCTATAGGCATTTTGCTTTGCTTACATGCTCATGAAAAATTTAGGAATTTACAGATATTTCCATTATTGTCAGTAAATTCTAAGTTGTCACAGAAAAGGAATTAGGTTTCTCTCTATCTCCACTCTTATTTTAATAGTCTATACTTTTTAATTTCATATTTGCAGGTTGAATAATTTCAAGTAGACATGTCCTATGACTCACTAATGGTAAACTATTTGAAAAGCAGTAATTAATATTCTGCAAATCCTACTGACAATTCCAATTATATAGCACTGTATTCTCATTTGAATACATTTCAGATTACAATGTGGAAGAAAAGGCTTTACTCCTTATTCTCACCTTGTTTGGGGCTCAGGAGGAACAAAAGGGTGGCTACATATTTATATCATTGTGATTCCATGATTCATAAATCCCCAAGTGGAATGTAAATGATCAAATTTCTAATTTCAGACTCTTTAAATGTTTGCTTATCTTTTCAATCATTTAGAATAAGAAAGACACATGGGAACTTTCATATTAGTAGTCAGTCTACTTTCAGTCTATTTTCTATAGTGAGTCTAATTTATCAGTTCACAAGTCTTTAATGTTATTTCCACTATCTGTTTTGATATGCAAGACCTAAATCTGTTAAAATTGGTCAAAAAGGAAAGGTTATTGTGAGGCTTTAAAATGGAATTCAAAACACACTAACATGTAATAAAAACAGATGTATTGACAACCAAATAATATTTTTTTAAATATATGTTTTCAGGATGAGTTTTCTTTCTGTCCAATATTAAATTTTCAACATGAATCCAGAAATAGATTATTTCATGTCTGTCTTCTTAAGCTGTTAGTTATATTTCAAAGTATACAGTGAGCAAAAGCAGGAATTCCACTGTATGTGTATGTAAGTGTGTGTGTTTCAGCTTCCTGGGTGAAGTCTTGTTGACTTTGGGAATTCATTCTTCTGCATTACACTAATTTTAACTCAGCTACTTGTCTGAGTCAGGCTTTTGTTGTTCCCTTAAGCCAATAAAGCAAAAAAGTTTTCTTTCAGCATTGGAGCATTCTTTCAGGAAAGTAGAATTTAGAATTCAAGAACAAAGCTGCAGAGTTCTCCAAATCTTAGAAGTGTTTCACATTAGTTTATCAAATACTTATGATCAGATAAATTATAAGAAAAATGTAAATTTTGGTATATTTTCAGTGATAAATATTAAAAAAAAAAACCTGTTGATAAAAATGAAAGGTAGTATAAGTTTAAAAACTCAACTGTCACCTTTTAATCCCACACATTAAGATCTCTAGTGAAGTTCAGCAGAGCGGGTCCAACTTATGTAAGTCAGCTTTCTGCCTATAAAAGGTATCAATGTTTTCTTTTATTAAAAAAAAAAAAATAAATTTAACTCAGCCTAACAATCTTTTTACAATTATTAAAAGAACAATGTACTCCTTACATAAGAGTACCTAAAGCTGAGGAAGAGCAACAACAGTGTGTGGAATTTGCCAGTAGTTCGTTCACACCCCATGACACATTATGCTGATTCTCAAAACATTTTCATCAAGTTCTTATATTACCATTAAATTCTAAAGCAGCTCAAAAATACATCAACCCCCCCAAATTAGTATTTAGTAAAAATTCATGTACCTATAAGTTGTTATGTATATTCATTAACTGCTCCTAACCTATTGTAATAATACCTGTTAGACGTGATGACATTTTATACGGAGGCACTCATTTTGAAATGCTGAGGAGGTAAGCCTTGGAAAACTGCCTTTTATTCTCTTTTTCATAGAAAGGTTCATGGCTCTTTTAAGAAAAAAAAAGGAAATACGTATCCTGTATTATGAAGAGGACATCAAAATAGTATGTTCTCTTGGTATTTAGATCAAACTAATTGTTGTTGGTTTAATTTGTTATTTTTAATTATCTTATTTCTTTAAGACCCGATGTAAACACAATACTTTGATTTGTAAGAGAATATTACATTGTCATGTTTTAAGTCATTGATTTTCTTCATAGGAAAGGATTTTTTAATTTATATTTATGATGTCTTGTGGCCCAATAGCAACCATGTTTATTTCTTGTGTATGTCACAGATGGATGTGGATAAAAAAATTAGTTTAAATAACTGACTGCATTATTTTGCTATATAAAAATCAATAGCCAAGCTTGAAAAAAACACTGTGATTTTTAAACTAAATCATTATTGGCTGTTAATATAATTAACCAAATATATTAATGCAAGAAAAATGTTTAGCCAATATTTACATACTCTGTGACTTAAAATTTAAATGAGGGCAGGGGGAAAGTCAGAAGTGCATCAGTGTGTTCCTCTTATCAAAATAGTTTAATGCAAATCCAGTGGTAATGAGCAAAACTTCTCAGAAGGTCCCTCACAGGTATCACCTCATAGTACAGATACTAGTGCTGTTCTACTCTTCTCATGCAAATTCTTAGTTAAAATGTTGTCTTAAGTAGCACAGGTACTTGAAAAAGCATTGCACTTTGCTTCAGAAATCTGTCATTGCATTTTGATGAAATTTGCTTAGAAGTCAGGGGTTGAAAGTGCCATGGACACCCATAAATCTGTATTGAAAACTGGTATTCCCAGTGAGGTCATGCATCCTTAAGCTTGGCTGCAGACATTTGGGTTTGGAGCTTTTTTCCTGAATTTATTAAGTGTTAGTAATATTTTGTGATTCTTGGTTGCATAGTTGAGAAAAACTCAGAAGAGTTAGACAAAATACAAAGAACCTAAACCAAAAAGGATAAAGAGGATAAAATGTGAAAGGAAAACTGAGAGATAAAAGAACAGAGTAGTGTCTACATAACCTGAAAATTCCAGGGAACAGATCATATCTTCAATGTAACAATACAAGTGAAATTATCCTCCTTCTGAAACAGAGAAATGAGGAAAAACCACACACTGAAGAGAAAGTGTGAATTGGGATAAACTAAAAAATAAGAACACAATTAATGAAAGTGGATGAGAATCATCATACAAAAATATTTACACACACTATGCATTTAGTTGATTAGCTGGCAATTTTAGTAGTCTTGCATTGTCCAGGACCACAGACAAGACACATTCTCTCATGTTCTAGATTAATCTTCTATAAGCATGATAACCTTCAAACTATGACAGCTCCCACTGGGAACAACAGCACCCCTAGGGAACAGAGCATTACAGCTGAGTCAGGAATACTTGCGTGTTATATGACTAGACTGAGAAAAAAAATATAAAGGAAACAACAAGAAACAAAATAAAATATGCAGTATAAAATTAAAAGGCAGTTCATGACCTTTCTCAGAATGTCATCTGAAAGAACTTTGATGTAATTAAACTCTGAAGACTAGAGAAAAACTGATTTCAATTTTATAGTTTTATAATTTTAGAAGAACACATCTTCCAAATACTTTTTAAAAGCTGAATACTCAAACACACCCCTGAATCCCTCTCTTATTTCATCACTAGATATTTGTAACACTACAGCTTCAAGAAAACGGATACACTTAAATATTCTATTCTGGAATGCACACATTTATCATCATGTCAGTTTTTGTATTCTGAGGATTACAGGAAATAAAGAAAAAGCCGGGACAACCCAAATTCTGCATCCTGTCTTTTCTGGAGCTAAACTTCCCCAAAGCAATACCTCAAAGGCAAGCTCAGTTCTCAAAAAGAAACATGATTCTGAAAACCCCTGACAGTGCACATTTATCTGCTTATATTTTCTCTTCATACTGAATTTCATTATTTATCTATGGAAAACGTATTGAGCTTTTCAGGCCCTTAAATAATATGGTAAGCAGAAAAGGATCACAATACTGCTTCTTAAAGAAATATAAATTTAATTTAAATCATGCCTCTTACAACCTTCTTCTATCAGGTTATTAACCTCATTCTAACCTGGACAAACTTTCAGAATATCTGAGAGGGATTCTTATGACTAAGGCAGGAAAAAAAAAAAAAAAAAAAAGAGTATTTAAAGAGAATCTTGCGAATGTTACAAAATAATCTTGGGTTATTTTACACCGGGTTGATAGTTACCTGTCAAGGTACAGAAGTGACTAGGCTGCAGCCTCAGTACAATCGGCTGAACTGTGCAGTCAGGATGCTGCAGAACAAAGTGTGAAGCATCCTGAGAGCTCTGCTGTGCTTCCTTTAGCTCCCTCTACATCCACACCAGTGCCACAGTCTCTACTCATAAATAGCAGATATTTATTATTTAAAGTAACTACGCAGCTGCAGTTTCTCTCTGCTGAATAATAAACTAGAGCCTTCTAAAGCTACTTTAATTCTGCATGAGATAGTCTGCATATGTTTAAATATGCTTAAGTATATGTACGTTTACTTCACATCTTGAGGGTTTAAAATAATTTTAATTAGGCTTATTGACTTTACCTGGGAAGGTGATTCATCTGATTTACCTGAATCTTGGTCTTAGTAAGACTAAGTTGCAATGAGTGCTTACATTTATTGTCCTCACATTTATTTTAACCCTTAATAGAATGAGTTAAAATACTAAATCCCATAATTAGCCTCATAGGTGATGAATTAGATACAGCAAATGTGGAGGACTGGATCTGAAGAACTATCGTGACACACAGCTTAAACCCCTATCAATAGAAATAATTTTATAGAAAGAATAGAGCATTGTTTAAAAAAAAATTAAAAAAAAAAATCAAGCATGCATGTACCTTTTTTTCCAATGCCTCAAAAATCTTGCTATTCAGGAAAGACATTTCCTTTCTAATTTTATGAATAAATTTCTAATTATTACTTGATCAATTTGCAATTACTGTCTTCATCAACTATATTGAGGAAAAGAGAAAATCCTATATGATTGAGACTAAACTAATGTAACTTTCTATTACATTATACTTACAATTTATCTTGAAAATAACACAAAGCATAAAGAAGTTCTCCCTGTGTCAACTCTTTATGCTTAAGAATCTGACAACACAAACAACACTCAGGTGGGTCTTTCAAAACAAGGCATAAAAACAGCTCAGTGTAGATGCTCTCATCATGTTTTCTGTTGAAAGTGTAAGGAGTGTCCCCGAATCCAGCAACATCTCAAAGAAGCCCTCACATTTTACTCACTACTAGTGCCTGGTTAATGAATACCACTCAATTATATGAATGCTATGTAGTTTTGAAACATTCGTATCCCAACCACAGTACGAGGGAGGGGGAAAAAAGGACCAGTGAACCACCTCATGAGTAGTCTTGCAATCACCACAGTGAAAGATTATGGAGTATTGTAGCTCTGATAATCAATTCCTTAGTCTCACTCCACATCCTTTTTTAACATTTTAGTTAAAAAACTCCATTTTGGACCCAAGAAATGATCATAGCATATACATTAATACATTTATACAAAATAAGTTGTTTGGTAAAATGGTAGTTTGGAATTCCTGTCTGAATTGTTTGCTTGATTCTTAACTTCACAATCCAATTTCCAATAGCAAATAACATATCAGAACCACTTAGTAAGGTTTAATGAATGCAAAATAAATTGGTAGTTTCTGTCTCAAAACCTTTACAGTTTAATGATTTATATAAAACTTCCTATTTGTATGTGCTTCCTTTATACAACTAGAGAGAACTGCATGAGTTTTCACCAAATCTACAGAGAGAATAGGATGTGAGAAACTTAGATTAGGAACTGTGATTAATAAAGGAACTACTTACCAGTGATTCTGCTCTTTTAATTCATACAGTGAAATGCTTATCAGTTTAAAGACTAGCCCAAGGGTAGTCCAAGCTCTCAACAATTTTCAGCACCAGCCTTTCAGTTATTAATGTCTAAACATCTGAATGAAAGAAGGGAGAGTTTGTGTTTGGTAGTTTGTTAATGATACTGGTATTATGGATCATTTCCTTTTGAATTTTCTTTTTGTGTAGGGACCACAAACAAACTAATTTCAATGTAAGTAGATGAAATTTCAAAATTTTTATATTGAGATCTTCATGGTCCATTAAAATACAGTATTTTTAAAGGCTTTGCAAGCAAGATTGGACTTAATGATAGGAGGATTCTATTTATTTTGTAAGAAGCACAGCATTTTAGCAATAAATCTGGCACAAAAAGAATGCGAAATGACCTTTAGTTTAAAATAAATTTCAACATAAAATGTTTTGGTATGTTCTTTGCCGGCATTTTGATGCATTTATTAAATACCAACATTTTAGTCTGTGAGGGTTTTTTTATACAGTAGGATGTACTTATTGCATCAAGCACAGACATAATAATTCTGGAACACCAACAGTGCAGCTCATTTAGCTGTGTAAAACACTTCCTCTCACATGTTGATCCTCCTTTATAATTTGCCCAGTAGCTAGCCATCAGTGGCAGGAGGAAAGAGGAACTCATTTCACAATTAAACAGTAGGTAATAAAACATTGCTACTATTAACCCTAAGGTTTATATTCCTTGTAAATCTTGCCCTTGGACTTACTCTTCAGAATAATTCCATAATCACAGGAATTTGTCTTCTCTGTGTAACATAATTTCAGTATTTCAAGTATTTGTGCTTCCTGAATTTAGTTCCTACAGTGAAACTATTTTCTGTGAAGAATCTTCGAAGATGCTTATCATCACAGTATCCGAACACTTTACCCAAAATGATGCATAGCTATGGAAAGAAAGTTTTTAAAAGTATACATTTGATCATAATCTCATTATGGAAACTCACCCTCTGGGAAGCAAAAATATATAATTTTCTATTTTCATGCTTACTTTTTTTTTCAAACTGGGCTTTGACTTATGTTGGTTCAATTCCCAGATGTATGTTAAAAGGTCTTTTAACCAATATAGTGTTGGAAAAATACATTATGTCCCAAAGAAGACATAGACTGAAAAAATAAGCTATTGGTGAATATTTACTAGTTAAGTTGTATCATCAAACTGTTTCTTGGTTTTAGACAAGTAAAACTTATCTGCCTCATAATTCCCCACACATAAACTAGATTACAAGCAATCAGTTTTGATTTTTATTTTGTGGTTCGGTGGGTTGGGGTTTTTTTGTGTTTTTTGTGGTTTTTTTGGGTTTTTTGGGGTTTTTTTTGGGTTNATTTTAAACATGAGAGATCCATTTCTGTAGCTAGTTTCTATAGTTAATATTTTACAGTGCATGCACTATCCTAATATCTAAACAGCTCTAATTGTGTTTTCAGTAAAATCTTTCAAAAACAGATTGTGGGATTTTTTGTTCTTCTTTTTAACTAAGGGATGATACAAACTCCATAGTACATGTTTTCAGCAAGAAAAGGAGATACACTACAAAGTCATATTTAGCGGTATTTGCATTTTTCAAGCTAGATCAACATGGAAACAAAAGAGTCACTGTCACTTATAACTGTTCTAGGAACATGTCTCTGGCCATTCTAGACAGGAAGTATCTACAGCCACATCCACTGCAATCACAGTAAAAAAAACAATAGGAGAAAGCACATAAAGGGAAAAATCAGTGTGAGGTAGAGATCCTGTCACTAACCTTTCTGTGTCATTCGGTGGCAGAGAGGACAAGGCGAGGTCTTCCCCTGGTGCTCTGACCCACGTGGGCTCCCAGGATTGCTCAACAACCCGACATTAGTGCTTTTCTGTTTGCTGGGTTTTTTTCTTTAATGTTAATCTGAAATGGGCAGCGACTGTTGGTCGAATGGTGTAAGTCGCCGCCTCTGGAGCCGGCACCTCCTCTGAGGACGCCGGTTCGAATCCCGAGGAACTCACTGTTGCCGTCCGAGTGTGCTCAGCTGTGGCAAAATGAACCTCAGGAGTAAAGGGAGTGGGGCCAGTTCCGCGCACACTGTGCCTCACTTAAAAAATCCATTGCGCAGGCTTATCCCAAAATCTTCGTTCGCGAAGTCTAGCCAACAATAATATTACTGATGTTCACAGGAGATTTTTATTATACTTATGCATTCAATTAATACTTACTGACGTGCATGATTAAAAAATCACTCGTAAAATACGACTTTGCAATATATGAACAGAGGTTGCCAAAACCAAGTTCTACCAGTATACTTGACAGACAGGGTCTTAAACATTGTTCATTCTTCTTTGTTTCACTAGGGCAATGAAGATCTATATAAAATTAACAGATAAAGTACAGGTAAATCCCTAGAGAAAAGAGGGACATTCAGGCTTCACAATTCCACAGGGAATCAGTATCTTTAAACCAGAACACTTTCCAATCTTGTTTTTCTTTTTCAAAATGTGAGATGGTTCAAGTATTGAGGATTAAACTGAATCAGAGATTTTAACGTAACTAAGTTTCGATCATTTTCTTAGTTTAATGTGTATGCAATATCAAAACGATTATATACCTAACTCCACTCCTTAATTTCTTATTTAAAGCTATTGTTACTGTTCTTTGGGCAGGGTTTTGTTTTGTTGGATTGTTGGCTTTGTGAGATTTTTAGTGGTTTTGGTTTCTACTTCTTTCTTTTTCTTAGTTTGTTTCAGTTGCTTTTCTAATGAGCCATAGTCAGGCTTCCTTCTTAAAATTAAATTTCCAGAAGTTCATACTTCATGACAAACTTTACAACTTTACAACATTGATTAAACATTATTTAATATCTAAACATATTATGCACTGACTAGAGGTCAAAAAAACGGAGTGCTTTTTAATGCAATTTTAACATCCACAGAATATATAATAGGCACTGATTTTACTTATAAAGGAAGAAAAAAAATAAGGCTTTCCTTGAGGCTTTGAAACTGAAACAAAGTCTGGAAAGGTACATTTGCTTGTTAAAAGCTTTTATAAAATATTTTTGACTAATGATGAGCAAATACACTAATAACTTAAGAAAAGCACAACATATGTTTTTCTCCTCACTTCCTTCTCTTTCATTTAATTTTAACCTTGCTGGCTCAAGGCTGGTTCTTATTTTTTTGCTATATAATATATGGGAGCATCCATGCATGCTTACATTTGTTTCTCTAGGATGGGTCTGAAGTGCCTGTGGGCTCTACATTTACTTTCTGTTTGACTTCATGCCTAACTTGTTCATTTGCTTTCCTTCAAGGGCTTTCTTCTGCTTTTGTTTCTAGTTTACCCTAAACTAATTGAAAAGTAAATTACATCAAGGATATGAAGTCTGAAAAACAAAAATCTACCTCAAAAATAATAATGCACTTATGTGCCATAAATACTATGTGCACACAGAGCATCAAAATGTAGGGAAGGAAATATTTTTTCCCACTCTTGTAAAAATAATTCACTTTAAAGAGATTCTAGAAAGACAAACCTGGAAAAGCTAGAAGACAAAAGATAATAATGAAATGTATGTGTTTCTGCTGATGACTCTCTGAGTAACTTGATACTGAAATTATGCTGCAAAATTTAGCAATTAAACTTCACATTAAGCAAGAGATTCTGAAACAGGTAATTTACAAAAACTGGCAGCACAAGAAATAAACAGCAACACATACATGTTAGAGAGACAATTTCTCAGGTTTCATCACTGCTTTTGAAGAAGAATCAGCATCATAGCTAAATCTGGAAAAATACATCAGAAAAAAAGTAATGGATGAATTTTGAACAATCATATGAAGTTTTATATGAGATTTTCCTAAAAAAAAAAAAGTCACCATTTCTACAGCAAAATTCATGTGGAGCATTGTGTGCTTTGACATCTTTGCAAATTTGTTAGGATTCAAAACTTAGGAATAGCCCTCTGCAACTAAAATATGCAAAGCTTTCAGTTGCATTCCACAAAGCATAGCTCATGGATACACTTGTGTTGCAGCAAGCAGCATGAACAGGTATTCCTGCCTCTGAAGAAGAGTGTTCGGGCTCCACAGCATTAAACTGCTTTGCAAAAGTTTGCAAGCTGCAGCAAATTCTGTGTGTCACTGGTAGGCCTGTGCTGAAGACTTCTCCACGTAGAGAGTGAACAGGGGTTCAGCAAAGGACAGGGTGTGGTAAACCAACCACACCCACCCTAATAAGGCAAAGGTCACAGGTGCTGTATAGTGCAAGTCAGTATATAGCCACTGTACAGTGGTATATCAACACCAACTTGGTATATCAATACCAAGAAAAAAACAGACCTGGTGAAGAGTACCTGGGTCAAACATGTATAGAGATGCCAGTTAGGGAAAATACACTGTGAATATATGAATTGAAAACACACATAACAAGGACGGACTACTGAGACAAAATTATGTCTAATTCTTTGTTTCATTAAAAGGATGGTTTCTTTTTGAAATGCGTTTATAGAATTCATGAGGTGGAAGAAGGAATTCCCAGCTATCACTTGGTACACTGGGAAATTTGAGCACAGTATCCTGAAGAACTGGAAAAGTCCAAGTACTTGAAAGTCAAATGTTGTTTTCCTTCAAATAGTAACATTCTCTGTTTCTCTTATAATATTCTGGTGAAGTGACTATGAACTACTTAGAAATATAACTATAAAGGAGAGTAGCAAGCCTCCTTTCAGGCTAGAGAGAAATATTTATTTGGAACTAAAGAATTCCAGAAGTAGATTTCAGACACAACACAGAGGGAAAAATAAAATCTCTTTGCTCTGTTCTTCCCAGTAATATCAGTTTGATGGAACACTGAAGAAAATAAGCAAGGATAGCAGTAAAAAATGCCCAGAACACTATTCTTAACCCTTTTATCAGTTTAACAGACACACAGCAAAATAGATTTTTACTTAAAGGCACCATGTCATTGACTTAAAGTGCTGCAGGAAAAAAATGTTACAAATTTATGAAATTCACCTGAATACTGAGAAATACAGGAGATAACATTTCATTCTGGCCTCGGAAAAAATATTTTTTTTTTGAAGAAAAGTACTGATCTTTGTTTTGTGTAAGCAAAATTCAATTCACGTGATGCAAAGGAATCCATGTCCCTAGCATGCAGAGGTTGAGATTATATAACACTGTTCCATCACAGTAACCTCTCCTAAATGACATAGGGAAATTGTTGAAAATTAGTGTCTTTTTTTTCATCTGGTCCCAATCTTTTATTTTAAAGCTATCACCCAGTTAATACACAATCTGAGAAGTACATTCTACATACAATTCTCAAGGATTACTAGAGATTTTAGTCTTTAAATCAAAGTTTCCTATTTTTTTGAATACTGTTAGATATAGGGTTGAAGCAGAAGCAAGGCCTAAAAGAGTTAACTGAATTAGTAAAGGTACCTTACTCTGTTAGAAAATTGCTGGATTCTTGTTCTGCCTGATGCCCAATGAATAACTTGTCCTGTTCTATTTACTGTACCAAAACCAGAAGACTACTAGGAGTGCTACACGATAAACCCAGTGGTCATAAATCAGGGTAACAGGGACATTTGAATAAGGTAGAAAGGCCTTGAGACAAGGAGTTTTGCACGTTTGACTAGCTAGGTCATTTAACAAAAAAGTGGAGAGGTCATGGTGAGAAAGAGGAGAAAACGACCCCTGAAGAGAGGCTGAAGGCAGGAAAGACCACCTAAAAAACTGTGCCAAGAGAAGATCCTGGAAGGCTCTGCCCCAATCTCCACCCTAACCCCACCTCCTATGAATATGATAATTAGCTGTCACAACTGACTCTGTGAAGATTATGTAATCTTGAATGTCAACTGGATAAATTACCACGTTTCTTGCTGAAACTTTGAAGCGAGTTTGTGCAGTGTGAACTGTTTTGCTTCCCAGCGCTGCAATAAATACCTTTATGGTTTAAAGACCAAATTGGCTCCAGGCAGTTCATTTATTTCTTGCTTTTTGGCATCAGGGTGAGGCTTCAAAAAAGACAACCAGTACTTAAGTTGAAACCTTTAATGAAAGTCAGCCATTTGCGTGTTATGATTCAGAAACTCCCTCAGATACAGTTTTGAATGAATCTGATTAATTAAAATGTATCTTATAGCAGTACTTAATATCCAAATCAAAAACTGCTTCCTGTTGAACAACTAGTATAAAAATGCTAAAATGACAGTCTTCATCCCAAATAGGTTCCAATCTACTAATGAACACTGCAAGACTCAAAATTTAGTAATTTGCATTAAACAAATATGTTTAAGAACAAGTACAAGGGGAAATGGTAAAAGTCCAAGATTTCAGCTTGAAGTGAGTGAAGATATACTACCTCCTGGTAGTAAATGCACTGTAGAACTTAATGAAATTGGCATCTAAAGACCTAAACTGAATGGTTTCCACAGGAAAAAAAAAATAAAAAAAGTGAGATTTTTACCTATTTTGTTTATTACGATTGCTATGTTAACCTGTAACTTATATACAGTCTTTAACTAATTTCTGAGAAACTTGGGTAAATTTTAAATTTAACAACCAGGTTGATGGAGACTTGAATGAGCTTGTGGAGCTGTAACTCTCAGAAGCATGATGAAGAAAATCCAGACTAAATATTCACATACTGTGGGTACTTTAAAAAAACAAGCCTCCTTCTCCACCTGACTCTGGTACACTGCTTCTTTGAGAGATTGTTTTGACTAGACAGTAAAATTATTTTCTTAAAATTGCCTGCCCGTGATTTATAATTCTGACTAATATCTGTTGAAACTTCCAGAACAGGGAGATCAAGAGAAATAAAAAACGGATATTGTTTAGAAAGTCTTGGTTCAGGGAGAATTGAAGACTATTTTTTGAAACAACAAGAATCAAGATAATATACTTGAAACATTCCAGTTTCAAAGGGAAGGTGTTTACAGAAGCTACCTGTTGCTAGAGATGGAAATGATAGCCTCCTTACCATCATGTCAAGAGATATGCCTCCTCTGATAAGCAGCTAGATTGTTATAATATGTTCAAACAAAACACCTATCTGAATTAATCTAAAGTATTTAGTCACTATCTGGGTTTGGATATGTGTGTGTGTAGCCTCGTTGGAGTTTTGGGTGGTGGGATGGCCGCAGTGGTATGATATTAGTCTCCTAGGCTAGGCTTTTAGTCCATGCATCTAGGAGAGGAGTGCGTGCTCTCTCCTGGTTCCCCCCCCCGGCCATGTGGTGCCTGAGCCCTGGGCAAAGGACAAAGACACCACAGCAGCTTGGAGAGGGTGCGAGCAGTGAGAGAGTTTATTCAGGAAGCAGGGACTTTTTATAGTCCCTTGGAGGGGGTTCAGATTCTCCAATGGGGGAAAAGGTATTGTGTGGCTTTGGGCCAACAGGGATGAGGGGATTAACATATAGGCGGGGAAAGGTTTCAGGTAGCAAGGTGGGTCACGCCCCTCGGTTCCCTGGGGAAGGGTCGCAATGCCTCTCTGGGAAAAGCACATGGTTTCGGGGAAGTGGTACAAATGGATTCTGGGAAAGGGAAGACATGGATTCCGGAGGGGGACACATGGCAAAGGTAAACATACATTTTACACAATATTAAAGCATCAGTTCAAGGTCTTATCAGTTACATTCTTAATCATTTCAAGGTATTATCAGTTATATTCTTAATCATTTCAAGGTATTATCAGTTATATTCTTAATCCATTCCCACAAGTCACCATTTAATTTTTGGGATTTTTTCAAAGTTATTTGGTGAAGACATGAAATCCCATCTCCAGTCATGTTTCTGGTTTGGAGCACTTGCACAGTAGTTTTAATTGCACACCTGAAAATCCACAAATAACAGACATTTTTTAAGTACGTTGAAAACTGAGCTGCAGAGAATATGAGTGATAAGTCTGGATGTCCTGGAATCAGCTTAATTTTCACTGAATGTCAAACAAATGTACACACATTGCTATCCAGAAAACATGATATTGCCAGATATCCTTCCACTTTCTGACTTTCCAAATAGCAGTGCCTATGCCCTACCACGTGTACAGTGGTGTATCTTAACACCTTTCATCCCCTCTGCTTCTTCCTGCTGGAAACACAACACCTCACACCAAAGCCTCCAGGTCCTCCTCTGGCCTGAAAAAACACAGCACCATGCCTCATGTCCTGTCTTCCATCTCCCCTGAGGAACTAGAAGTTCAGGTTCCAGAAAGGCACATAAAAAGGCAAAAGTGAATCCATTGAAATAAACTGTGAAATGAAAGGACCAAAATTTTTCACTTTGCCAATATCTTATGCTAGTTCTCCACACACATAATCATGAATGAATATCCTCCTTTTCCTCCTGCTAAACATTACCAGGAATTATTTCTAATTTTATTTTCTGAAAATATCCATTAAAAGGAACATAAAAGCAGTACTCCTAGTTTAATCAAAAATATTTATCTGAATATAATCAAATTTTTAATAGATTTTCTCTTTTCTCCCCTTTTAAGTTTTGGAAGTTGAAATATATACTCCAGATTAGAAAACTACTTATTTTCATAGACTTTGTCAAACATTTAATAGTACATAAGCTAGTTTTACTCTAATGCATGCAACTGCACCTTGAGAAGAAAAAAGTCTGATCTCTTGTTGCAAATCCTGGAGATCCATGATGGAAGCAATTGATTATCATCATATTCGCTACTGAGTTCTTGTTGATTAAGCCCATATCCTGTGTACAAGATGTTCCCCAAATTCACAGTTAATACTGTGAATGAAGATTCCCAGCTATTACAAATCAACAGACCCTCAACAACCAAGGGCAGTGTCAGGTGGATGTGGTTTCAATATCCCTTGAGACACTACTCCTTCAGGTGTCAATCATTTTGCACCCACCTTACCAGTGATCTGTATTGAATTGCTTCCTGTATCTTTACTCTGTGGTAAAAGATTTCTGACAATAGTGATGAGAGTCTTATAGAAATATAAAAGAAAAATCATATTTTGTGATTGAGAATCTGAATACAACCTTTTTAAAAGCACAAAAATTTTATCTGTTAAGGAAGGAATGTAATATGAAATTAATGGAAACTCAAAGAAAACTTTCACATCCAATTCAATTAATTAAGAAGTGATAAAACTTTAGAAGTACATTTAGTAGTTTTATATTGCTGCACTTTCTATCACACATCATAGAAAGTGCAGCAATATAAAACTACTAAATGTACTTCTAAAGTTTTATCACTTCTTAATTAATTGATGTGGGAGTTACAGAGAAAATATTTATGATGTGGGAAACTATTAGATGAGTTTTAAAATGCTTTGCTTTCAATGCAACAATGGAGAAACACTATGTTTTATTCCAAAAGAAAAGTGAAAAAGTAATTTGATTATATTTTTCAGATTAAATGTATCTTCATGAAGTACTTAGGAATCTTAAAAATTTCTAATTAAAAAATTATTTTGAATTATTTAAAATGTGACAGTGATTTAGAGATGACATCTATATTAACATCAAATCATTGCACTCCTGCTTTAAGGCTGATGTTGATTTTGATTACTAAGTCATTCTTGGCAAGGCTTGACATGAGTGATATAATAATACACACTTTAAACACTGTCTAACATTTCTAGATCAATGAATGAGTTTTTCTTCTCTAAATCATTATTAAGTATATAGTGCAGCATATAACTTTAAAATAGTAAAATACATGCAAAGGAAGGATTCAATTTCAGCCTCCAAAACCAGATAAATCAATGTATGAAAGAAGGTAGAGATGAGGTGAAAAACGCAGTATCAGTGCAAATTCTACCTCAAATGTCAATATGTTTACTAAATAGCTATCTTTTGATGGGATAGCTTCAAGGATGAGTGCACCGTATTAAAAGCGAACAAGATTCTGTTTTAACATGTTAGTTCACACCATCTAATCAGAGATGAGAGATGCCTGACAGAACATGCTTATTTCATGTTGTGATTCTGACAGTGCACCAGTGTACTACTGCAACCACGAGATACTAATAACAAGAGAGTATCGAAGCAATTAGAGTTTTTTTGATTTATGAAGGTCAGAAGAGAATGCTCGAAATCACATGGTCAAGTAGGGCTTCAAGCAGGAACACATAGAACTGATTGCCCAGGATCGTGTCCAGGCAGCTTCTACATATCTCCAAGGAGGGAAACTGCACAGTGTTCAGACAGCACCTTTCAGTTTGTGCCTCTTGCTTCTGATCCTATCACTGGACACCAGTGGAAAGAACCTGGTTCCATCCTATTTCCACTCTCCTTTCAGGTATTTACACACATTAAGATTTCCCTGAGCTTTCCCTCCTCTTGGCTGAACAGTCCCAGTTTCCTTAGCCTTTTCTCATATGAGAGATGTTCCAGTCCCCTAGTTATCTTAGTGGCCCTTTGACTCCATTTTGTCCCTGCCTCTCTTTTATGGGGAAGCCCAGAACTGGACACAGCACTCCAGGTGTGGCCTCATCAGTGCTGAGCAGAGAGAAATGATCACTTCCCTTTGCCTAATGCAGCCCCAGATATCACTGGCCTTTGTCACAAGGAACATTCTGTTCTCTTATGTTCAGCCTGGTGTTCACCAGAACTCCCAGGTCCTTTTCTGACAAGATGTTCTCCAGCTGAGTGTCCCCCAGCATACCCTGTTGCCTGAGGTTGTTCCTCTCCAGGTGAGGAACTTTGCACTTTTACTTGCTGAACTTACTGTACCTTTATGTTTGTGCTATCAAAAGTATAAATATGACTTGAGGCAAATCTTCATTGCCCTGCAGCTACATCACACTTCTACTGGTGAAGGACTGGGAATGCAGAGCACTTGTTGAAACTCTGCTCTTTTCCAGCATTGCTTGTCCTTGCATAAGGCTTTTGTCACTGAATTTGGGACCCAGAGGAACCAAGGAAGGGTGAATGTGAGAAAGTTATTATAGCACTGTTTAGAATTAAAAATATTAGGAAAATACAGAATGTATTGGTTTCATTTTAGTTTATTGATCTAGAACAGTTTGACCTCCACCTATCTTCTCCTTAACAGCTGTAGCATGGGGACAACAAATTAAAACAGAACTGCACACAGCAAGCATGTTTCCTATGCACAATAAAGGAATCTGTTTTCACATTTAGTGTCAATCACCAGCAGACGAACAGAGAAAATCAGATTATGTATCAAGAAGAAATGAGAAGTTGGTGACCACTTATCATTAAAGCAAAAGAGAAAGTAAAGGAGGAAGAAACCTCATCCAAGTCAAGCCTGGATTGATGCAAAGGTTTTCTGAACAATTCGCAGAGCTCACGCTGAGATGAGTCTCTGTTTGCCCACACAGCCCAAAAGGATCTAGGGCTTTTCAAGAGGATCCAAACTTCTGAAAAGTCATGGATTGCAGATGGCTACATTTCCTTTGTTCCTAAAGGGGAGAGAATCCTCATGCCCTAAGAATGTGGTCTATTCAAATTAATGCTTCTTAGAGTAATTTACACTAATAGTAATTCTTTGATTAGAATAACATTGAATTCCTAAGTTTGCATTCAAGGTATGCTCTTTAGTTCTCAGAAATTTGAGAAGATATTTGGTTGGATACTTGGCTCATAAGGACCAATTAAATCTGAAAGCAATATCAAACCACATGACAAATCACAATGGTTTGCACTCCTTTTGGTTCTGATAGGCTCTAGTTCTTGTTTAAAGTGCCTAGATCTTAGTTTAATAATCAGTTACAATCTTGAACATATTTCCTCAATAAAATTTTCCTTTAGACTCAGATTTGTACATGGCTCTGAACTCCAATGCATACTTAAGTAATCAATTCACATATTGAATACAACACAGAGAAGAAATAATCATTTTGTAGTGCCCACTTCTCTGAGTTATAGCTATCACAAAATTCAATAACCTAAGACAGGAACAGGAAGAGGTAAGAGGAAAAGTACATTCAAACAATAACATTATAATAATTTCCCAGCAATATTTATTATTTAGAAGGGAAATAGTAAAGGAGTGTAGGCACTTTTTTTCTTAGGCTTTTCATGACTTTGTTTTCTTCAATCATTGGAAAAATCAAGAGTAAGTACAACAGAAGTCCAGCAGACTTTCAGAGAAGTTTAGCTCACAGAGACATCAAAGTTGAAAATCTAAACTACCACTGTTGCAATGAACTGTGAAAAAACTTGTCTCACAGGTTCTGAGCATAAGTTCTCAGAAAATCTGAGAAAATTCATCACAGAAATCTCAAAATTTTCTCTTAGGAGATTTTTGTTTTAATAAAGCAAATTTTCTGGCGAAAAATCCTAATATAAAGAACAAATCAAGAAAATTAAAGCCACCGTTTCCAGCGCAGTCTAGATGATAGTTGAATGGATTAACCCTCAGTGCATGCCTTGGGCAGGCCAAGTTAAATTTAATGATGTATATTTTACCAGAGCTTCAATTGTCTTTGCTCATATAAAGTGAAATATGGCACATATGACATATTTTTAATTACTTTTTGGTCTTCGATTAGGTTTTTTTATTATGTAAGGTGTTATATTGTTGTATTTTATGCGGATTTATAGATCATTAGTTAATTATATCTAATATGAAACATAGTAATTAAATTCTCATTAATGACATTTAATTTTATGTTGTTAAAAAGTGATAATTTTATTCTACTTAATTTTAATGCAGAAGTGAAGTGCATTATAGCTTAATTACAGCAATGCAAATAATTGAAATAAACTAAGTCAGAAGCATTCTAATAATAGTACCTTTCCTCCTTTTAAAGGCACATTTATTTATTTTGGTCTTAGGCTGAAATTCAATTACTTGCATTTATATTATTATAAATATAAATTCCTTATTATACTTCCTTAATAATGAATACTTCAAGAAAACAGAGCAATCAGTACTGCAAGCACTGCAGATAAAGCATTCTGTTATAATATATTGCTTTAAGCATTTCTATATGGTAGGGAACACAACAGAAACATCAGTTCTATAATCTGTTCTTAGGAAAGAAGTATCTCAAGCAACTGTCTGTCTCTAAGGTGAACAAATAGATTGTAATAATAAATACAGAAAAGATAATGCCATGTATATAGCACTTAAGACTTTCTACATTGTCATATTCACTGATTATTCCAGGAAATTTGTTGATATGCCCTACAAATTTGTATTTATTTGTTTAAAATCTGATTTTGTACTCTTCTGAGGAGCAACACATTACTCCTCTACTTATCTTTCTAATTTCTAATTTATAACTGTCACTTAATCTGAATCTATATATCAACTTAATCTAAATTAAACAATTCAAACAAACTCTTTCCTTGTATTTACTATCTACATTTTTTGCTATTTTTGCTCATTGACTTGTGGAGTCAATGAGTCTCTGCAGGTCTGATCCAAACACTAATTCTTGAAATTACAATTTGTAATTTACTTATTAACTGATTTAGAAAAATCGAAATTGAAATATTACCCCAGATGATCAAATGAAGTCAATGCCTACTTAGGTTAATTATACATATGTTCAGATGTAACATTAACTACTAAATCTAATTGCTGAGAATTCACCCGTGAGGAAACTATACAAAAAGAGTCTCTACACAAAAAGTAACATGTTGTATTCATATTGAATATGCATGGTTAATGAGGTCTGTTAAGGTGGTCTCTGCAAGAAGATGAGTTTCATAATGAAAGAGGCAATAAATTAAAACATCCCACTATGTCACATGAATTCAGTAAAATATGTGTGCTTGATGAAACTACGTATATAAATAATAAGCAGGTCTCCAAATTATAATCAATTATTATTTAGTAATAATGGATGAATTTTCAAGCATCACCTTAAAACAAACTCTTTTCACCATAATGCATAATCAAGCTCTCATGGGTGATTTTCCCCTTCTGAGAAACACATCTCACCAGTTCCTCTTGTTTACAATTTCAATTCACCCATCCAGAGTTGTAGTGCTTTCAAAAACACTCTGAATCTACAAGGATTCATTTTTGTGCAGTATTTCAGATATTATGAAAAAGTAGAATTTACTGCATTTATGGAAAATTAAAAAAAATTTCAACCATATGACGACTGCAGTTAAAAATGTCTCATTAATCAAAACTTATCTGCACTGAAGAAGAAGCCATTTCATAAGCAATGTTTTCATCTAAGACTTCAGCTAAGGCCTTAAGTTTTGCTACTATAGCCAATTTCTTACAGACATTAAAGCTAATAGATGAAAAAATAGATCCACTTTTTTGTTTTTTTTTCCAGCGTTAAGCAGGGACAAGAGAACACTATGGAAAAGACTCTCTCGACTGTAATTTAAACATTTTCACATTAATTTTCAAGAATAAAGGGCAAAGTGTAATTGACAGGAAAATACACTTTAAGCATCAATGATCCAGAATGAAATCTTCTGTAAAATTATGCTTATAATTTTTTTCAGTGAGAGAATGAATCTATCTTTAGTGATTGAATATAACTAGGGATGGAAAATTTCCCTTTTCAGAAAAGAATTTTTCACAAGCTGCATAACACTACTAACATTTCAGTGCTCAATATTAAATAAAATATTTGATTTTGTAATTTTTTTATGCTTCTTCAACTATCACTGAAAACTTTCAGATAATACAATTCAACAGAAAAGACTAATAAACCTGCTATAGTGTAGTTCTCATGCTAAACCAGAATAGTTGGGCTGCAGGCTGGCAGAGATGGTATCTTTGTCCCTGAATCATTGAAGGAAGTTCTTTTCGCATTTTCAAAGTTTAGGACCTATGGGCTGTGGTTTTTCTTTTATAATTCATTTCAAACAGCTCATTATTTTCTAGTGAAGAGGTTGAAGCCATGAAATGTACAGTAGTACTGCAAACTTATCAACAAATCAAGCATGAAGAGGTCCTTAATTTAAATAAATTGGATATGGTGACAGCTGAAACTGGAGAATAAACTTTATACTGTTGCACCTGTATGATGTAAAAATGTTTTATAAAATAGAACCCCATGCAATTTCTTGAACATAATTGGCAAAGCAGTTGAAACATTGCTACTTTTGCAACTCTTTCAAGAGCTCTCTACTGTGAAAGCAAGAAGAGTTTCAATCACAAAAAGAAACCTATTTGTCATGCAAAAATGTTAATGTTGGGTCTACAGTGCATTTTTCATCTACTTCTTAGAAGGAAAAAATAAAAATGAAAGCATATTAATAATCTGAAATTAAAAATAAAAAGACAAAAAGACACGCACTTTTATTTTGTTGAGTTTTACCTATTTCTTTCCCTACATAATATGAATTAGAGAGAGTTTGGCCAGACCTTCATACACTTCAAAGAAATCTAATGGCATCAACAGGACTGTGCTAGAAAACTTTCTTCTCTACTATGGCCAAGCAAGAAAAACAAAGATTCAAATGCTGCCTGGCCTTACACATTTGCATGCAGAAGCTGGATGCGCAACTGTGCAATACTGGGAACATCTGAACTGTAAGCACTGTAAGGATGAAATAGGAAAGGAAGGGCTCATAATTCATGGCACTTGATAGGGCTGAGCTACATGATGTGTATTTTAAATATTGCAGAAATATGGAGACAACTTCTTGGGAGAAAAAAGCAACAAAAAACAAAAACAAACAAACAAATAAATAAACACAAAAGCAAACCAAAACCACACACACACACATACACACACATACACAAAAATAAATAAAAAAAAAGAATACC